>JAVSCE010018839.1:0-207391 GCA_032199065.1 Smutsia gigantea
TTCAGGAGCAACGAGCCCTGAGGAGCCCGTGAGTCACCAGTTCAGGAAGGCTTTTCCTCTGTCATCACCTTCCTTGGCTGCCTTGAGAAGAGCCACACACACACACGCACACACACACACACACACACACACACACACACGAAGCCACACTTGCTGGTCGGCCATGGCCTGAGGCTCCTCCTGGCTTTCTCCTGCCAGGTACCAGCAAGAAGAGCACACATCCCCAGTGTTTCCTTCCGAATGTGTCCCCATGGTCCCTGTCAATTCATTACCATATTCATTTGCACGAACATGTGCTCCTTTTAGACCACGGAATATTGCTGTTTCTAAAATCGTTCTCTAGTTGTCTTTTTTTCACTGTTTTTTTCCCTCTTACCCAGTCAATCCCTCAACTTCTCCCACCATCCACATCCTCCCAGGGCTCCCGACAGCTCTGCATAGGCCACTTCTCCCCACAGGCTTCTGAGGCTGTTTCCTCGTAATTTTCCAAATGAGACAAAAGGAAGTTTCCAGCTCACAGGCAGCCTCCCCCCATGAGTGTTGCCCCCCACATTAAGCAAAAGTGTGTTTAATCTTTCTTGCACCTGTATAAGCTGACCCTCTGAGGCTTCCGCAGTGTGGGAGAACAAACGTGGCTTTATTAAAATGAAGACCTAAATCACAATGGCTCTTAGTCCCCAGATGCTTAATGTCAGGACCATGGAGCCCCTCAAAGCCTCATTAGTTATTTTTAGGGTTACAGGATTGCCTCACACAACCACAGGAACAAATCTGCTGTGGACTTCCCCTTCACCCACACTTGCCACAGACTGCCTGTGCTTACCGCAGCCAAAAACTAAAGAAAAAGCTCAGGCAAATAGAAACTGGGGGGAGAGCTGTCACTTCCAGCCACAAATGCCTGAGCCCTGAGCACAGTCTCAGGTTTCAGCTGGTTTCTCTGACACCACCCTTTTGCTTATATTCCTCAAAGTTAAAGGCTGCATTTCTTAGGATCTCCCGGCTAACAATATAGTTACTAGTTGCAAAATCTACAATTTTCTCAAAATTAATACATTTTTATTTACCACTCATTTAGCAGCTCATTTCACTCAGCCTGACTATCCACATGCAAAACAAACCAACTGTAAGTTGAGAAGCATAGGGCCCATCCTTCTACTTTATGTTTGAATTCCCAAAGCAAGGATTACAAACTCTTTCCCGAGTCCTGGAAGTCCTAACTCACTCAGCGTTCTGACACCAAGCCTTGGTTCTTTGGAGCAAAAACTATTTGCATTCCTTCCAACCTAAAAAGCCACCATGAAAACCTCTGCCTCCACCAGGTCCCCCTTTACTTATCACACTCTCCCCCATTCTTAAGAGACAATCTTCTTAATTAAAAGAGAAAAAATCTCCTGGGGCGGTGGTTAAATCACAGATTTGGCTTTCAACAGACCAGCTCCACATTTAAAATGCTACTGTCTCTGGGTCTTGCTTCTCCTTTCACTGTGAGAGACTCACAGAGTTACAGCTCCAGAATGCAATGAGATGAGAGAGATTGGAGGACTGAGGGGCCAGGCAGACCTTGAGGAAACAAATGGGCACTAAAAAGGAGCCTCTGTGTATTATGGTGATCATTTTGCCTTGTATGTAAATATCAACTCATTATGTTGCACACTTATAATAATGTTTTATATACATGTCAATTATCTCTCAACAAAAAGTACAAATACATAAATGCAGAAATGAGTCACTGTGTAGCCCAGAAAAAGGGAAAGGAGAGAAGGATTTGAAGTCCGGGGAAACAACTGAAGGACTCTTGGCCCTCCTCTAGCTGGGCCAGCAAGTGATAATTCATCAGGCATCAAGAGTTGACCAAAGTTGGCTAACTCACCACTCCTGCAGGACCTACATGGAGCTTCAGTGGCTCTCACAGAGCACGCACAGGCACCTGGAACCCTGGTTGACAGAGCCAGAGACAGAGCAGATCCCCAGAGAGCTTTCTTCCTACATCCAGGAGGCAGAGCACACAACGTCTGAGGGCAGAAGAAATGGATCCACTAAGAGCTGTCCAGAGTATATTTGGTAGACAACCCAAAGTGGCACGAGCAGGGTGCTCAACAGTAACAGAAGAAAGACTGTCCCATAGAGCAGCCCATACCATAGGTTTCCTGGGTGGGAATGGGTGGGTTTTCAAGCAAGGATTCCCTGGGAATTCTCAAGGGCCATGATACAGTCCACAGATAATCACATTCATGTAATTGTGTGCCCTATATGAGATGACCCTTCTTTTCATTTTTAGAAAAAGCATTTTTTAGGATCTCCGTATGTGGACTGGGCCAGAAGGTCACCTGGAATGAGATCTCGAGAAGACCTTTTGAGTTTCATAGGTAAATGTCAGCAACACTGGAGCATATCATTGCTCCCCACACTGGCAAAGACAGCCCTAACTGTATTCGAACTGTGTAATGCACATTCTTTTATGTTAAACTTATAAATATAACACACTGTTGTTTAAAAAAGAAGTCTATTTTTATATGTTATGAAACAAATCACCTGGGAGAAATTTTGAACAGTAGCTTGGGTTATAGTTCTATCTAAGGATAGTAATTCTCTCTTCCTTGCTGCATGGGAGTGTTGACAAGGATTAAAATCAAAGTGAGATGGGAAACTATCATTATTATTTTTAATTCAAAGTAGTTTATACGGGAACTACAGACTTGGGCTACAAATTCTGGGATGAGGCCTTCAGGTACAGAGAAAATTTCTGATTAAAATTTTAATAACTGGCTTACTTACGGGAGATTTCTCAAAAGCAAAATAACAAATGGTGATAGCAGTTGGATTTAGCTGATTTCCTGACTTCCCAACCCCAGTGTTTGAGTTCCTTCAAAATTCTTCCAACACACACACTTTACAGATATCCCTAGGTAGTCTTCTGTTTTACTACAGCTCTTTAGTAAATGTTAGTATCTTTAAAACAAGAACAAAGAAAGTATTTTGTCCTCTTCTTATAATCCCTTCTGAATAGATTTCTTAAGTATTCTTTTATCTATTTCTCAAGCCATTACAAATCCTATTTTACCTTTTATTCAATATGTATTTTAAGAATATAATGCAAAGACAAATATAATTGATGAAAAAAGACACTATAATGTGGCTGCTACACACGGACCAGCCCATCAGGAGTGACCACAGATTTTCTGAAGATCACAGATCACACCCAGAAGATGTCTTTGACAATCAGTCTCTGAAATGAATGCCAACATGTGGCAACTTCTGCTAAAGCTCTTGGAAATCTTCCTACATGCTGTACCTGCATTTTCAGACCCTCCACCAGGAGCTAGATTTGTGGTCTGTTTAGTGTTTTGTTGAATTTATAAAGAGGTAAATAGAGAGTTTTAAATAAAATGTAGATGTCTAATGAAATGCCAGTGAAAACAAGGACAGCAGCAGAAAGGAGAATTCTCCAGATTCTCTGTCTACTGAAAGGTCTGCTTCTTCCAGGCATCTCCCCCCAAACTTCAGGGCACCTACTCTGAGCTCAGCATTTGCCAGACAGATACTGAGAGGCATATGGAAATGGAATAAACCATATTTCTGCACTGCATGGAACTTTAAGTCTTTTTTGAAGGAATAAAACTAGCACAGGAACAATTAGTTCACAAACATACCAATATGTATAGTTAAATGCTAAATTTGGTGAATTTTAAGTGCTTTAAAATATCATGAAAAGGAAGTTCAATAAGAATTCCTGGAGTAATCAGGAAAGCTTTAAGATGAAGTGAATACTTAAGATGAGCCTTAAAAGATGTGAAGGCTATAGATACTTAGGAGAAAAACATAGACCCTCCCAACTAAAGGGCACAGCATGAAAGAAGGCAAATCAGTGATTCTCAAATTTCAGTATGCCTAAGGATTACTTTGGGGAGCTTGTATAGAGATGGCAACTAATTAGATAGATACAGGATAGATAGATAGATAGATAGATAGATAGATAGATAGATAGATAAATAGATGATATAGATAGATAGATACATAGATAGATAGATAGATAGATATAGATAGATAGGTGATAGATAGATAGATAGATAGATAGATAGATAGATAGATAGATAGATAATATAGATGATAGATAGATAGATAGATAGATAGACAGATAGATGATGGGTGGACAGATAGACAGCCCTGGCATCCATTGCCAGAAATTCTAAATCAGAAAATCTTCAGGAGAATTTCAGAAATCTAAATTTCTAATAAGTTATCATCTGCACACCCAAACAAAGACATGGTCCACAAACTACCATTTGAAAATCACTGGCCTCAGAGTACGGCTAACAGATCCCACTTTCCCTTACAACAGGGAATGCAAAGAGATGTTGTGAGTGTAGATAGGCTTGCCCAAGATCATATTAATACAGTGCATTCACATTTTTAAAGTACAATTCCTCATAATTGGAAAGCAAGGGTTCCCAAATCAAACAAACAGAATAGGAGACCTATTTTACTGGCATGCAGACTCCTCCAAAGGACTTCTAGGTTCCAAAATACTTCATTAAAAAGCTCACCACAAAGGGCTAGTGAAAACTCAATGGTACAAGAGGTACCTAAAACCAAAGACTGTAAGGCTGATGTAACTCCAACTGCTCCCCTCTTTCCTTCTTTATTTGAGTATTCTATTAATCTTCTGTCTGAATTTCTACTCTGAAGAGACTATTAAACAGTTATTTTTTAAAACAAGACTGCCTAAGGCAACAGGACATCCTTTTCATGTATTTCATTCCTTGGTCAAAGACAGAACTAAGGGCCAGGAAGGATCCTCAAAAGTATTTTGCAAATATATTACCTCCTGAGATTAGTGTATTGACAAATAAAAAAACAGAAAAGAGGATGGGAGGCCACCAATATGACTGAACTCATGACCACAGGTAAGCATTTTGAAAAGACTTTGGAAGGAGACCACAAACAAAGTCACCAAGTTAATGACATTACAGATGTCCCTCTATCTACCCTCAAAGAAGGAATCTTCTCCCAAATTTGAGAAGACTCTGTGGGCTTTTCTGCCAAGCTGCTACATTATTCCCTTAAACAGCTAATGGGAACTAAAATTAAAATTAATGGAAAATCTTGCCAAATTTTAGGAAATACTGGAGCTACACTCTCTACTTTAAATCCCACTCAGAGCTTGCAGATAGGATGCTGGAAAAGCTGGCAGAAGCCAGCTAAGGGTGAGGACTCTGGTTACCAGAGACAGCCCTCCCAGATCTCTGTCTGTAGTACCACATGGAAAGGAAAAAGTAAAATATCTTTTGCACCCTGTTTAGGAATGCCTCTTGAGTCCACAGGGTTGTTCAATATTGCCAGAAATATTAACTATTTGTCCCAGCTGTAACTTGACAAGATAGTTAAAAGGATTTTATTTAGTAACTCAGAAGCTGGCCAAATTGGAAGCTGGTTTTCAGAGACTGATGGGATTTTTTTTTTTTTTGAAGAAACCTTTATTCTTTCTCTGTGCCTTTGAGATTTAAAAGTTCTACCTGGCCTTCTGCAGGAACTCTTACCTAGGTCCTCTCTTTGAAATGCAAACTTCAGAGTGGAATTTTCATCAAAAGGGAAAAAAGGGGAGGAAGTGAAGACTTTTTTTTAAAAATACAAACTACTATAGAATCCCCTTGCCCAAAATCTAGCCCATGGCTTCCATAAGATTACTTGTCAAGGATAATACCAATCTTAAATGTCTTCTCCACAAACAGAAGAAGCTTTAGCCATCTTAATAAATTTGAATGACCTTAATTTATTCAATCGGCCAGAAACACAGTTTAGATCAATTTCTTTTTTAACTAGTGTGTTTTGTTTGATGTACCTAATTCATGGCTAAAATCTTAAAACAGAAGCTATAAGGTTTCTGTTTATTTCTGCCTGTGTGTTTATGGGTATTTATATACATGCATGTTGTAGATGTGTGGTATTTTTTACTTCCAGCTAGTATTGTCAAAATTAATTTTGTAAAAAAGTTCTATCTGATCATCTTAAAAAATTCATTGCTTATATCAGTTACGTATTCATAAAATTCTCAAAATATAGTATAAACTAACCCAATTGCTTTTCAGGGTCACATGATCTGTGAAACTATTAGGTATTAAAGCTAATTTAAGTTTTTTGGTTTAATAAAATACATATATCTTTAGAGTTATATTAAATACAATGTAGACATAAAACTTTTATTCTACTTGAGTTTATTACTCAAATAAGCTTATGTTATATCTTATAAAGATTTGTCAGTAAGAAAAAATACCTTGGAATGATGGCTGACTTTGTGTGAGGTCTCATGAAGTTTTTGTGGGTAATCTAAACATAATTGTTAAGAACGTAATTGAATTAAGTAGCTGTAAAAGGGATAAAAGTTTTTAGATGAAGTTTTTAAAGTCTCCCTAAATCTTTTTGGTAACATGAAACCTTAAAATTTTGCTAAGTAAAATCACATTATAGATAGTCATTCAATATCTAGATCATTTCCAAATAAGATAAGATGCTGAAACATTAATTATTGAACATAGGTTTATACACTTTTAACTTCTTTTTACAGAGAAACTAAAGATATTTGGGCCTACTGGTAAATATGACTTGGGTCACATTTAAAAAATTGTACTATGAGAGAGCATATATTTCTAAAAATTATGAATTTATTAATACTGAGCTACAGAATGCTAGTGTAAGGAACAGTCCACAATTACTTACTTCTTCATTTTCACTAGGAATTAAGGTTCCTAAAGGTTAAAAATTCTAATACCTATAATTAAAACTAGTAAAAACAATAGAGAAAGCATCTCTGTATGGAAGGAAAATGGGATGTTTGTTTTTGGTAAAAGATATGAGGAAATGGAAATGCATTTTTGCTGAGGGAAAAGAAAATAATTTTGTCCTAAAAGCAAGCCTAGTTATTTCAGAATGGGAAAGAGGAAAAACAAAGGACAAAATATGAATGTAGAAAAGACAGTGGTAGAGCTTTGTGGAAAAGGAATCTTGAGAATACACGGTTTTTTGCACATGGTTATGTTAGCAGATGGCACTTTGCATTTTCCCTGTTCTTATCTTCTCAAAGGAAAGAATTCAGTTGAGAGTCCATATTGCAAGTGAAAGTGGCAACAAGTTTATTAGACAGACATGAAAGTGCACTGGGAGGGGCCCAAGTGGGCAACTCCAGAAGATGTGAGTGCCTTGTTCCATCACAGGGGTTAGGTTTCATGTGGTTATGCCTTCCAGGGTTTTGGGTTCTTCCCTGACTCCATCTAAGTTACTCCTTAAGGCAGGTCCACGAGCTAGTGGCCACAAGCATTGTTCCTTTCACACACCTGGGTTTGGTTTTTGAGGTTCTGTGAGTGCTTACTTATGCTATTTCGCCCATCCCGGTCAAGTGCCTCCAATAGAAGGTCATATAGTGGTCAGATTTCACCATTTTCCTGTTACCTGCACATGTCTGGCCACACCTGGGTGACAATACAGGATGTGTCAGCCTCAGAATC
The DNA here is from genome assembly GCA_032199065.1 of Smutsia gigantea. Taxonomy (NCBI): domain Eukaryota; kingdom Metazoa; phylum Chordata; class Mammalia; order Pholidota; family Manidae; genus Smutsia; species Smutsia gigantea. The sequence goes on from JAVSCE010018839.1 coordinate 7,500, forward strand.
AAATTGTGTCTACCACAGAGTTTGTGTGTTTATTGCTACATGACCCAAATGGCTTTTAGCTAGAGGCCCTTCTGTGCTTTTTACCCCACCCTACTCTTGCCTCATGTCTATCTCCCTCCTCTAAGAGTTAGAATTTGGTTTTTTTGTCTGTCGAAAGGACAAAGTTTTCCTTGGACTTTTCTGTTCTTGATAAGGGGTTGTCAAGGGTTTTTCTTTATCTTTTAAGTAATCTGAATAAAAACAAAGATTTTGTGTTTTATCAAAATAACTTTCTGTGCTTCTTTTTGTCTTTACCAGATCTTTGATTACTTAGGAAAATTAAATCTTCTCTATCTGCAGAGCTACTATTTTTTACAACTACTTAACTATCTGTATTTGCCTGCAAAGTCCTTAATTGTCACTATGGTTAAATAGGTAACTTTGTTTCACAGTGAATTATGATCCTATTTGGCCAAGTATTTTTAAACCTTTTGATATTTTTTATAAACTTCCCCCCAAACATCAAATTCTAAATGAAGCCTTTCTGGCCTAGAAGGAAACTTGCAATTTTCTAGAACGTCTCTGGAAAATCACAAAAGAATTATGCTCTCTCCTTATTTAAAAAAAAAAAGATGTTAAACTAATTGGTCTTATTCAGTATATTACATGGGAAGCACTATAAATATTGTCAAAAATATTGTCAAATAAGAAATAATTCTAAGCCTCCTTTATGTTGTATTTGTATAGGTATATAAGTGTTTCAGAAATTGTATAAAATTCCTAGATTTTGGTACAATGTTATCAGTCATAATTCCAGTTATTATCTTAAAAAGTTATAGAAATAACAAATTTTCTTTCCAATTCCATTATAGTGAACTCTCATCAGGCTTTGACTGGAATCATTGGATGTATTACCAAGGCTTTGACTGTAATATCATATTTTTAAAAGATGTGCATAGACTCCAATATGACCCGACAGACTGAAGGAACTGATTAGAAAAACCTCCCTGGTGCTTTACTTATATGGTTTCCAGCAGCCTTACCAGGTGAGTAAAAAGGTCACTCACTTCCTGACAGGCCCAGGAACCTGAAGATATTTTAGGGGTCTTCAAGAAGAGAGGAATTCACCCAAACTGTAGGTATTACAGGGAAATTTTGATTGTGAGTCTTTGGCTTGGCTTCCTGGCCTTGAGAGTCTTTTAAGAGTACAATCTGAGATTCCTTTTGAGACATTCCAGCAAAGCAGATTTAAAAGAATCTATATGGTCAATCTTTATTCTTGCTGCATTTATATAAATAATCAGGCCATGTTCAACACAAAGTGTTTTTACTGTGATTATCTTTGTTAAAAAAATAGGGATGATCATAGAGAAATTACATTTGCATCTTTGTAAATATTAAATTCTAGTCCTGATTAATTGTCTTTGAAATTTTATTACATACCTGCAAACCAGACTGGATACAGAATACTTCAAGTTTCCTCCAACATCGGGCTATGACTCTCTAAACATTTCCAATTTTCTCCCACCTGTCTGATTTGGAATCACTAGGAACAAAGACTGTCCTTAAATCTCCCTGGAAGGGACTGTACTGGGTCCTCCACACTGCCTGGGTGGCAGCCGAACTTCGGGGACTTGAATTTGGGGCCCACATGTCCAGTTAAAAAAGGTTCCTTCAGACTTAAGGACTACACAGGCTGGAGACCTCAAATTCAAATTGATAGGAAGAGGACTAACCCACACTGGGATATGCTGCCCTCTCCCAAGACACTGGGTCAAGAACACTTCTTTCCATTTTCCCCTTTCCTCTCTGACTATCCTTTTCTAATTCTTATACTATGAAGGTCTTTTTGATTCTTCTGTCCACCTTTTACCTTACTCTGTCCTGGAACAATAGTACTATCTTAGGCCATTGCATCATTAGATTTGGCATGATGCTGGTGATCTTACATTCTGCCTTTCACAAAATTCTTTCTGATTTCCAATGTCTTAGTTTCTCTGAAACAAACTCAGCCTGCTCCCTATGGCATTGGATTCCCCGGGGGTCCATTTTCACACCTCTGGTTAACAATCCCTAAACCCAGAGAACCTTGCATCCAGGCTTCATGCAGAGAAAGGAACACAAGGCAAGGATACTCGGAATAAAATGCCTGTGTGGTCTACAAACCCTTAAATTTTACTGGCCTCTATGGCTGTTGCCTTTTCAGACCTGAGCCATAGGCAAGCAGTAATTCCCCGAAGGTATTCATGATTTAAAATTAGCTTCCTTTGGTAAGTCATTGCCCCCGTGGCTAGGAATAAGTACAAATGAGGCTAGATCAGAAACTTCTCCTTCACTCTTACAGATATTACAGAATTTCCTGCAAAAGCAACAGCTGCCCAACAAGAGTCCTTAGCCTATCTGGGCAAGGTTGTTCTTAATAATAGGACAGCCCTTGATCATCTTACCTTTTAGCTGAACAAGGAGGGGTCTGTATTGCAGTCAACACCACTTGCTGCACCAGGATTAACACTTCTGGGGAAGCTGAAACTCAGCTATGTCATACCACGGAATGAGCCACTTAGCTTAAGAAAGTAATCCTTCAAAGGGGTATTTCTTTAACTTATTTGATTTAGATTGGTTTGGGTCTTGGGTACCATGGCTCAGAAGAACACTCCAGATATCAGGACTTATCTTCTTTACAATGATCATAGTCATCTCCCTGCACACTGTATTCTTTCAAAGGCTTTAAATGCATGTTTGCAGCCGCTAACCGCCAAGCAAATGATTTCCCAGAGACTGGAACATCAGAAAAGGAATGAAGAAAATGACCAACTTAAAAAATGTGAACATGACATTGTGACTGACCTATGAATCCCACAGAGATTCGGCAAAAAAAGTCATGACCTGTGAACACCACACAGAGGATCAGCAGAAAACAGACAACTTGAGAGTGGTAGCTAGAAGTGGTGTTAATGCCTCAAGTTTTGATTTTCATAAATTTTGATCATATCTCTGTTATGCTGTGAGTTTGATCAAAAGGGGGGAATTGTTATAAAAAGAGAGAGAGAGAGAACAGGCCCAAAATGGAGTTATTTGTGCTGAGCACACATCACTAAACTAAGACTTAATACCTCACCTAAGTACACTTTCAGCTTCTCCCAGGACTGTCATCTTAACCAGTCAGCCTGGAATCACCTGGTCAAGCACTCATGAGGTAATCCACATACACCAGAGGAAGGGGGTCTTGCATGAACCATCAGCTCTTTGCTAGAATCACTGCCTTGTCCCACCTCCTTTTGCCTGTAAAGGTCTTTCATTTTGTACAGCTCTTGGGAGCTCCTGTCTGTTTGCTAGACAGGATGCTGTCCAATTCATGAATTGATGGACAAAGCCAATTACATCTCTAAATGGACTCCATCGAATTGTTGTTATTTAACAATACAACTCTTTGTTAAACTTTTTACAGTGTAACTCATATCTGTTATAATACAACATACAGCATTATTTCAGCCTTCTGCAAGATATAAACACCACCCAGTTTTCTGTCACAAAAGTGGTCCTTCTGTCACTGTTGGCATTCAGGATTAAATCAGTTTGATTGGCTGTTTTTTTTTTCAAGCATGGAACAGCACAAACTGCCTGATATCATTAAGATAACTTGAGGATGACTAGCCATATGTTGACACAGGGAGAGATTCATTATTCTGATTAAATAAAGCAACTATGCTGATCGTTCAAATTCCAACTACTTCTCCCCCACCTCATGGTTCACTGCTATTAAAACGTTCTTTTACAGAAATGAGTCCATTGCCATAAATCTTATTTCTTTTTAGAAGTCTTTTTAGTTTTTTGTTGAAACCTCAAAGCTCTTCTTTGGGTGAATCACAGAGCTCAGTAAGTGGGTCCTTCATTATTATTATTAATACTAAGAATTTTGACCTGATTTTCATTTGCATCAGGTTTTACAATCATTTTTATTTTCTCTCTAATTAAATGCTACTTGACTAGATGGCAGTGGACTCTTTTTCCATAACAATACTTATTTCAAATGTTTCAATATTATTTGCAGGAAACTTTTACCTTCCCAACTCACTGATTGTCATATATAACAAAGCCTTTTTCAGTGAGAGTAAAAGAGAAAAGCAATTGCCATCATTTGCAAAGCACACTTAAACTAGCCCAGGGAATTTGACCTTCATTTAGGTATTGAATGATGTCTCCAGTATCACCCATCCTGCCTGCTGATCACCACAGCTACAACACAGTCCTGTGTTGGGCACCTGAATTGTTTTTGTAAACAAGAAGTAAATGGGGGGGATTAAGATGGCGGCATGAGAGGTGAGACAGAGAACTCCTCCCAAAACCACAAATAGTATGAAAATATAGTTAATTAATACAAGTAATCCTAAAACAGCAAAAGGAAAGAGGGCTGAACCAGACTGCATACAGACATCACAAACACAGCAGAGCTCATGGAACAGGGTAACGTAGGAAAGCCTTAACCTGGCAGGACCCAAGCCCTTCCCCCACCCCAGCTCACGGGCAGGAGGAAGAGAAACACAGCGGGGGAGGGAGTGGAAGGTTGGGACTACTGAACACCTAGCCCTGGAGATCTGCTTTGTGAGCAGAAACCTAGTCTGTGTGGTGCTCTGGAGGTTGGGGAGCTGGGACAGGCAGAGTGCCTGAGAGACTGACATTCTGGCCGTTTGTGGAGGACGGGCTCCACATCCGGCCGCTCTGTGACAGAGGAAAAGCAGGCGGTCTGAGAGGCTTCCTAGCAGGGAGAGGGCTGCTAAAGGGATGGGGTTTGCATGGAGCTTGCTGTGTGGGAGAAGGAAGAGCTGGACGAGGTTGCCTGGGTGCGCTCTGCCCAGCAGGTTGGGAACTTTGAGGAGACTCAGGCACTCCATCCCCCTGGCTGGCTGCTCAGCTCCGAGGCCCCCCACTGTGACACGCAGCCTGCCAAGCCTTCCTCCTGGCCTGACAGTACCAGCTCACAAATCGGCAGTCACTGCGCTGGAATCAGGCCAGGCAGAGGGAGGCCACGCCTACATGGGTTAGAGATGCCAAGCACAGACGCTTACACCTGTGTGATCAGCCTATTGGCTGTGATAGTGGAGACAGGAACCACAGATGGGAATTGGGAAACAGATCTTTCCTTCCCCCAGGCACCAGCTCCACTCCCATACTCACTCTAGGGGCTGAGAAGCTCCAGACTGGAGCTTCTGGGCACTAGAGGGCACAACATAGAAATATGAGATGTCAAAAGAACCTGGTTCAGACCAAAATCTCACAAACCCCAGGAAAAGGGCCATGTGAAACTGAACTCACCAATCTTCCTGAAAGAGAGTTCAAAATAAAAATTATAAACATGCTTATGGAGGTACAGAAAAATATTCAAGAACTCAGGAACGAATTTAAGTTGGAGATTCAATCATTAAGAAATTCCATATCTAAAATGAAACATACAATGGAGGGATTTAAAAGCAGATTAGATGTAGTAGAAGAGATGGTAAATGGAATAGAAATTAGAGAAGAGGAATGCAAAGAAGCTGAGGCACAGAGAGAAAAAAGAATCTCTAAAATTGAAAGAACATTGAGAGAACTGTGTGACCAATCCAAATGGAACAATATCCGCATCATAGGGGTACCAGAAGAAGAGAGAGAAAAAGGGATAGGAAGTGTCATTAAGGAGGTAATTGCTGGAAACTTCCCCAGTCTGGGGAAGGAGATAGTCTCTCAAGCCATGGAAGGTGCACAGATGTCCCAACGCAAGGGACCCAAGGAAGACAACATCTACACATATAATAATTAAAAAGGCAAAGATCAAGGATAAAGACAGACATTTAAAAGCAGCTAGAGAGACACAAAAGGTCACATACAAAGGAAAACCCATCAGGCTATCATCAGATTTCTCAACAGAAACATTACAGGCCAGAAGAGACTGGCATGATATATTTAATGCAATGAAGCAGAAGGGCCTTGAACCAAGAATAATCTACCCAGCAAGGTTATCATTTAAATTTGAAGAAGGGATTAAACAATTTTCAGATAAGCAAAAGCTGAGAGAATTTACCTCCCACAAACCACCTCTACAGTGCATTTTGGAGGGACTCCTATAGATGGAAGTATTCCTAAGGCTAAATAGATGTCACCCAAGGGCTAGACAAAGTGTACAGATTATGATTCATAACATACAAAGAATGGAGGATGAGGGAAAAGGGAGGAAAAAAAAGAATCTTTAGGTTGTGTTTGTAATAGCATAGGAACTGAGTTAAATTTGACTGTTAGATAGTAAGGGAATTACCCTTGAACTTTGGTAATCACAAATCTAAAGCCTTCAATGGCAATAGTACATACCTATCGATAATCACCCTAAATGTGAATGGTATGAATGCACTAATCAAAAGACATAGAGTCGATGAATGGATAAAAAAACAAGACCCATCTATATGCTGCTACAAGAGACTCACTTCAAACCCAAAGATATACACAGACTGAAAGTAAAGTGATGGAAAAAGATATTTCATGCAACTAATAGGGAGAAAAAAGCAGGAGCTGCAGTACTTGTATTAGACAAAATAGACTTCAAAACAAATAAAGTAACAAGAGACAAAGAAGGACATTACATAATGATAAAAGGGTCAGTCCAACAAGAGGATATAACTATTATAAATATCCATGCATCCAATACAGGGTCACCTACATATGTGAAACAAATACTAACAGAATTAAAGGGGGAAATAGAATGCAATATATTCATTTTAGGAGACTTCAACACCCACCCACTCCAAAGGATGGATCAACCAGACAGAAAATGAGTAAAGAGACAGAAGCACTGAACAACGGATTAGAACAGATGGACCTAATGGACATCTGCAGAACACTCCATCCAAAAGCAACAGTATACACATTCTTCTCAAGTGCACATGGAACGTTTTTAAGAATAGATCATATACAAGGCCACAAAAAAAAAAGATTGAAATTGTATCAACCACCTTCTCAGATCACAAAGGTATGAAACTAGAAATAAATTACACAAAGAAAACAAAAAGCCCACAAACACATGGAGGCTTAATAACATGCTCCTAAATAATCAATGGATCAATGGCCAAATAAAAACAGGTCAAGCAATATATGGAGACAAATGACAACAATAATTCAACATCACAAAATCTGTGGGATGAGGCAAAGGCCATGTTAAGAGGGAAATTATATTGCAATTCAGACCTATCTCAGGAAAGAAGAACAATCCCAAATGAACAGTCTAAACTCACAATTAATGAAACTAGAAAAGGAATAACAAATGAGGCCAAAAGTCAGTAGAAGAAGCAATGAAAGCAGGAGTGATTCTTCAAGAAAATAAACAAAATAGATAAACCCCTAGCCAGAATTATCAAGAAAATAAAGAGTCTACACACATAAACAGAATCATAAATGAGAAAGGAAAAATCACTACGGACACCACAGAAATACAAAGAATTATTAGAGAATACTATGAAAAATTATATGCTAACAAACTGGATAACCTAGAAGAAATGCACAACTTTCTAGAAAAATACAACCTTCCAAGGCAGACCCAGGAAGAAACAGAAAATATGAATAGACCAATTACCAGCACAGAAATTGAACCAGTAATCAAAAACTACCTAAGAACAAAATCCCTGAACCAGATGGTTTCACTGCTGAATGCTATCAAAAATTTAGTGAAGACCCATCCTCATTAAAGTTTTCCAAAAAGTAGAAGAGGAGGGAATACTCCCAAACTCATTCTACGAGGCCAACATCACTCTAATACCAAAACCAGGAAAAGACACCACAAAAAAAGAAAATTACAGACCAATATCCCTGATGAACATAGATGCAAAAATACTCAACAAAATATTAGCAAATCGAATTCAAAAATACATCAAAAAGATCATCCATCATGATCAAGTAGGATTCATCCAAGGGAAGCAAGGATTGTACAACATTCGAAAATCCATCAACATCATCCACTACATCAACAAAAAGGACAAACACCACATGATCATCTCCATAGATGCTGGAAAAGCATTCAAGAAAATTCAACATCCATTCATGACAAAAACTCTCAACAAAATGGGTATAGAGGGCTAGTACCTCAACATAATAAAGGCCATATATGACAAATCCACAGCCAACATTATACTTAACAGTGAGAAGCTGAAAGCTTTTCCTTTAAGATCAGAAACAAGACAAGGATGCCCACTCTCCCCACTTTTATTCAACATAGTTCTGGAGGTTCTAGCCACAGCAATCAGAAAACACAAAAAAATAAAAGGCATCCAGATTGGCAAGGAAGAACTCAAACGGTCCCTGTTTGCACATGACATGCTACTGTACATAAAAAAAACCTAAAGAATCCACTCCAAAACTACTAGATCTAATATCTGAATTCAGCAAAGTTGTGGGATACAAAATCAATACACAGAAATCTTTTGCATTCCTATACACTAAAGATGATCTAGCAGAAAGAGAAACCAGGAAAACAATTCCATTCACAATTGCATCAAAAAGAATAAAATACCTAGGAATAAACCTAACCAAGGAAGTGAAAGACTTATACTCTGAAAAATACAAAACACTCATGAGAGAAATTAAAGAAGAAACCAATAAATGGAAACCCATCCCATGCTCATGGATAGGAAGAACTAATATTGTCAAAATGGACATTCGGCCTAACACAATCTACTGATTCAATGTAATCCCTATCAAAATACCAACAGCCTTCTTCAATGAACTAGAGCAAATAGTTCTAAAATTCATATGGAACCACAAAAGACCCCAAATAGCCAAAGCAATCCTGAGAAGGAAGAATAAAGCAGGGGGAATTTCACTCCCTGACTTCAAGCTCTACTACAAAGCCACAGTAATCACTGGCACAAGAACAGACCCACCCATAGACCAATGGGACAGATTAGAGAGCCCAGATATAAACCCAAGCATATATGGTCAATTAATATATGATAAAGGAGCCATGGATATACAATGGGGAAATGACAGCCTCTTCAACAGCTGGTTTTGGCAAAACTGGACAGCTACATGTAAGAGAATGAAACTGGATTATTGTTTAACCCCATACACAAAAGTAAACTCAAAATGGATCAAAGACCTGAATGTAAGTCATGACACCATAAAACTCTTAGAAAAAAACATAGGCAAAAATCCCTTGGGCATAAACATGAGCAACTTTTTCATGAACATATCTCCTAGGGCAAGGGAAACAAAAGCAAAAATGAAGAAGTGGGACTATATCAAACTAAAAAGCTTCTGTACAGCAAAGGACACCATCAGTAGAACAAAAAGACTTCCTACAGTATGGGAATATATATTCATAAGTGACATATCTGATAAGGGGTTAACATCCAAACTATATAAAGAGCTCACACACCTCAACAAACAAAAAGCAAATAAGCCAATTAAAAAATGGGCAGAGTAGTTGAACAGACCCTTCTCCAAAGAAGAAATTCAGATGGCCAACAGGCACATGAAAAGATGCTCCACAACCCTAACCATCAGAGAAATGCAAATAAAAGCCACAATGAGATATCACCTCACACCAGTTAGGATGGCTAACATCCAAAAGACAATCAACAACAAATGTTGGCGAGGATGTGGAGAAAAGGGAACCCTCCTACACTGCTGGTGGGAATGTAAACTAGTTCAACCATTGTGGAAAGCAAGTATGGAGGGTCCTCAAAAAACTCAAAATAGAAATACCATTTGACCCAGGAATTCCACTCCTAGAATTTACCCTAAGACTGCAGCAGCCCAGTTTGAAAAAGACAGATGCACCCCTATGTTTATCACAGCACTATTTACAATAGCCAAGAAATGGAAGCAACCTAAGTGTCCATCAGTAGATGAATGGATAAAGAAGAGGTGGTACATATACACAATGGAATATTATTCAGCCGTGAGAAGAAAACGAATCCTACCATTTGCAACAACATGGATGGAGCTAGAGGGTATTATGCTCAGTGAAATAAGCCAGGCAGAGAAAGACAAGTGAATGATTTTACTCATCTGTGGAGTATAAGAACAAAGCAAAAACTGAAGGAACAAAACAGCAGCAGACTCACAGAACCCAAGAATGGACTAACAGTTGCCAAAGGAAAAAGTATTGGGGAGGATGGGTGGGAAGGGAGGGATAAGGGTGGAAAAGGGTCATTACGATTAGCACATATAATGTTGGGAGGGGGATACAAGGAAGGCAGTATAACACAGAGAAGACAAGTAGTGATTCTATGGCATCTTACTACACTGATGGACAGTGACTGTAATGGGGTATATGGTGGGGACTTGATAATAGGGGGTCTAGTAACCATAATGTTGTTCATGTAATTGTACATTAATGATAGCAAAATTTTAAAAAGAGAAAGAAATGGTTATTAACTGTCCACACATTTTACTATAACATAAGGAAAGGTCACTGAGTGAAACAGGCAGGATTCCAGCTAGATATTATTGGTGGGAGGGGACCTTAGAGGCTAGTGCTAAAGATAACTACTAGAGCTTTTTTCTTTCCTTTTTTGTGCTTTCTTTGGGAAATAAGATCCTATAATGACACATTTAAAACTCTCCACCAATAGGGAAACAAGAGCCCATAGATACAGTTTTATTTAAAAACAAAAAGCAAAAAGAGTAGATCTATACTGCTGATACCACCAGTGGAAAAAAATGAAAAGACAGGCAGATTATAATGCATAGATTTATACCTATTATCACTAGCCCAGATGGAACATTTTAAACTCTCTAAGGAGCTCCAAAAAGATGCAGGAAAGTGATTTGAAATTTCTTATAATTGAAATAAATCCTTTGCATATTTCTAAGGCTACTCTCAAGAAAGGAATATGAGACAGGAGGAAGGGTGGTATGAATGAACAGATTCTGGTCCATAAACCCAGAAAGCATGTGTCCTACAGCAGCTGCTATTAAATAAATATTCTGCATCTATAAGAGTTCTCTCTCTGGTGATCATTTGCATGGTAAATTTATGAAAGCACGGTTTTAGAATCTCTTGTTGATGTAGATTGGAGGAAAATAATAATTCGTGGTTCTTTCCTGCCCAGAGGTTTACACTCTGGGACCCAAAAAAGGAAAATTTTATGTCACCAGCAAAGATACAATGAAGAGCCACTTAAAATTCTAGTTTCATTAATCACCACATGCATTTCATTTTTCTATTCCAGTTCTTTGCAAACTCCAGTGTATGCACATACATTAAAAACATATCTTTATTTGTGTAGATATTTATATACGATATATATTTACCTGCAGCTGATGGGAGTAACTGATTACAGTGCTGTTCTGATGGATTCAAGGCCAGGACTTCAGCTCTGCTCCATGTGATATCGTGATTTATAATTTAAAAATATGTATTTGGTTTTCATCCCGTTTCTGGCACAGAACTCACAATACCATTGGGATTTCCTCTGTGATGACAGTGATAAAGCTGCCCTTTGTTATGTTAATAAGGTGACTTTTGGAAGGCCCCTAAGTAACCAAAGAGGGAGGCTTGTTGCCAGGAAGACCAGCCTGGGATTAGAGGGTTGACATTGTCAGTCCCACCCACCCCTGACCTCTGAGGAGTGGGGAGGGGTTGAAGGTTGAGTTCAATCACCAATGGCCATTGATTTAAGCGGTCATATTTATGTAATGAAGCCTCCATAAAAACTCCAAAAGGACAGGGGTTTGGAGAGCTTCCTGTCGCCAGACATGTGGAGGTGTGGGGTGAGTGATGTACCCGGAGAGGGCGTGGCAGCCCCACATCTTCTCCCAGGCCTTGCCCTGTGCTTCTCCTCTACCTGGCTGTTCCTGACTTTTATCCCTTTATAAAAACGAGCTATCTAGCAAATAAAATGTTTCCCTGTGTTCTGAAAGTCACTCTAGCAAATTACTCAAACCCGTTTGCGGTGGTAGGACCCTTCAGTCGGTAAGCTGTTGGCCAGAAGCACAGGGGCCACCTGGATTTGCGACCGGCCTCTGAAGTGGAGGCCGTCTTGTAGGACTGAGCCCTTAACCTGTGGAACCTGACGCTCTCTCCAGATAGATGGCATCAGAGCTGAGCTGAATTACAGGGCACCCATCTGATATCTAAAAACAGCTTCTTGTTGGTGTTCTTGTTGGTGTGGGGAACCCACCACAAACACCTGGAACAGGGCTCAGATCACCTTTCACACTTTCATCCCCAGTGAGCCAAGTTCTAAAAGCAGACAGTGAGTCCTAAGATGAAGTAGGCAAGAAACTGCCAGTAAAACAGGATAAACTGTCCACATGACTTAGAGAAAAAGATCCTATCACAGGACCTGCTGAAGGCAAGGTAAAGGGCCTATTTGGATGGGTGACATTTTCATTTGCAAGCGAGTGTATCCAAGACAGAGTGTGATTTAAATAATTAACCTGTGGCTTTGATAACTAAAGAACAACCAGAAGAAAATGTCCTGGGTGTGTCCTAAAGAAAGAGGAAAGCCATTCTTAAAGTCGTTCTTATGTCATCTCTCTCTGGGGTTTTGAATTTAGGTGGTTTAGATTTTCAGATTAGGAAGTCCCCAGCTCAGGAGGGTCAAAGAGGGCCAAACAGAAAAGAAGAAAGACCCATGTTGGACTCTCTGGGCTTTAAGGGCTGGGACCACGCCTGCACGCAGTGTGGCTGCGTTTATAGGGCAGAGGGCGAGAGGAATCTAAGAGAAGTCTCAGCCAGGAACATTGTCCCAAAGAGTAAATTTCTCTAGATCCCTAGAAAGCTACAGGACACAAGGCAAAATCCAGCCCAGGAGGCAAGGGAAAGCCGGCTCCATCTGGGATGGCACCACTCACAGTATCCTAGTGAACATGTGGATAGCTATGAGCCTCACCCTGGAAGTCTCTGGAGATCACAGGGCACTGCATTGTCTGTAGTGAGCTTTTCAGAGATGAAGGGCTATAAACACCTGGGAGCTGAGCATGGCGGACCAGAGTAAGTAAGCAAGAAGAGTTCCAAAGGCCCTCCAAATCAAAAAGAGCTTTCAGGATAGTATGCACCTGAAGCCAAGAGGCAGTCTGTATTCAAAAACCCAGCTGTGGCTAAAGAGAGTATCACTATTCACAGCAACACGCTACACAAATGTCTGTTAATAAAACCAGCCCCCCAGTGCTTGTAGATCCAGTGGTAATTGATAGGAACCCAAGAAATTCTTACAAGGATCTTAAGAGCTAAGGAGAAGAGCAGAATTTCATTTAGGAACGTGCCGCATCCCGAATGGCCACCAGTGATTAGCACGTGCCTGAGAGGCAGAGATATTTTAACTTCCCTATTATCCTGAACAAGGAACTAATAACAATTACCAAGGCTCTTGTACAGAGTGAACATGAAGGCCAGGAGATTAACCTTCATGTTCGTTCTGCTTGGGTCTACAAATTAAGAAGGTCATTAGCAGATTGTTACCATCCACTGAGGGGTCCTTCACCACCTGCCACACGACTACTTTCATCCACAAGCTGGGCTGAGTCCATGCCAGGGCAACAGGGTAACTAAAACTGGCTGAGGCCCTAACAGCTGGTGCGCAGCCATGCACACACCAGCAAGCCGCCCACCAACCCCTACAGCAAGCCGAAGGAAACTGAGAGGAAGGGAGCAAAACAGGAGTCAGTGCTGGATACAATTCTGACATTACAAAACCAGGCAGAGGAAGAAGCAGTGTTGGAAATCTAACTCCAGTTCTGACGTTAGAGACCTAGCCATAAAATGTGGAGGGGGGAGGTTGTTCTTCCCCAGTGATCGAGAAATCTAAGTAATTGGATATGGCAACTGAAGAAAGCAATTAAATGGGATGCTTCAAGGCCATTAATAGCAATTAATGCCTTTTGTTCATAGTGTTACATACGGGTATTGTAATTTCTCTATAGGAAAATGATCTATTTTTCACTTCATTAATCAGAAAACACGATCATTGTCATCAACAGAGTGGCCTCATTTTATTTCCCAACCAAGATTTAACTGCAAGTGCTTACAACAGCCTTCATTTCCTCAAGACTTCATTGCGATTAAAAGACATACTATAGCCCATTAGTCCATAGACTGTGGATTATTATAATAAATACTTAAAACCACTTATCAAAATAAAAAGCCAAAACACATTCTGCCATGCAGTGGGCCTGATTTTTTAATCAGTCTCTTAGTTGCTAATTGAAGTACTCAGGACCCCAAATGATTTGTCTTCTCTTTGCTGAGAATTAAAAAGGTTTTACCCTGGAGATAGTTTAGCTCTTCTCCCAACTAGGTCACCCTCATTATACTAGCTTTGAAACTTCTGTTACATTTTTCTTCTTGTATGTCAATTCAAGAAAAGGGTTTCCAGAGACAGTAACCTCGCAGCCAGTGACCTTCCAAGTGGCTATTCCATACAAAGGCCACCATGCACATAGCCACTCACCGAGGGGAAAGAAAACCAATTTATTCCAGGAGATTATTACAGCCATTTCATTTTATTCATTTTATAATCTTCCAATCTCCTGTCTGAAAAGCAGGTCAGCATACTGTATCTGTTTACATGCTTCCATATAAGGGTGTGTTAAGAGATACCAGACACATTAGAAGGATGGTCAGCAGATATGTTTGCTTTTTGTTTTCTTTAACTTTTTGCTGGAATGATAATGAGGTTGAAGAAATACCATTATGCGCAGAGTACCAGACCTTGTTTTCTGCACAGGATCTTTCTCTGAGTCTCACAAACCAACAGCATTCAACAATGAACAGACCAGGGACTGATGGAGAGAGGAGGGATGAGCAGGGAGCCCTGGGGGCTGACAGGAGCCAGAGAAGGCCACCGAGCAGCCGTCTGTCACAGGGGTGGAAGCATGAGTATTGGCAGCATTGACACTCAAGTGAGCCCCTAGAAACCAAGTAATGGAAGGGTCTACCTCCCCCCAAAACACCACATCTGCTCTTGCCTTGGGCCCGTGACTTCTCTGAATGACCCACAACTTCACACATTAAAGGTAACCCTCTACTGTCAGTGTGTTTGGAACACCAAAGGAAACCAGTCTCCAACCTCCCAGAACTCGCCATCTGCTTAGTCCTTTGAATGCAGGCAAAGGTAGGCCACTCTGTGGGCTGAGATAATTACTTCTCAAGGCTTATTTAATTAGGACAGTTGCCTCATTATCAACCAAGCTTCCTTCACATAGCCCAAATGAACTGACCCCCAAAATTCGTCTCGAAACCCAGGCAGGAAAACGCAGATATTGCTCATCAACATTCCCATTTTTAGAGATGCTGGTGAATGAAAGACAAAGTCTTGAGTTTTACTGAGACACAGCATAAATTTATATAACCAAAGGAACATACTGTATGAAGAAAAACTCAATAAAAAAAAAAAAAGTAGACTTCGGCAAATTTGACCATGAGATGTATGTAAATTCCTTCTTGTTGACTACTCTGAGGCTGCTACATTGCGTATCACCTCCCCTGCAATTGCCCACTTACGGGCACCTCATGCTAACACTTCTACATGGGCACTGCAGTTATAAAAGGGGAAGTGGTTGTTATCATTGATCAAAATGGAGTTGGGAACAGAACACTGTCCATGGTAGTGAGAAACACATAACCTCCTATCCTTGGGCCTCTATCCCCTGATTCCTCCTGTCTGTAATTCTGCCTTGGTGTTCTATACAGGTCTGGTGGCAGGGTCTCCACCATGGTTCCACATTCTGTTGTGTCCTAAGGGATCCAGGGGAGAGAGGAAATTACCGCACTGAACCTGAGTCCAGCGTAGTTCAGGACACTCAGCTCCCGTCCTCCTTTCCAATCAGAATTGTCCTTGTTTTTGTTAATGATTGGTTTGCTCCCAAATCAGCCTGTGCTTTCCCATGCTCCTCACCACTGCTGACTCACATTTTGTACTAACCAGACTTCACTAAGACATGGATTCTCTCTGTTGCCACACACATTTATACATATATATATATATATATATTTTTTTTTAAGCCATCTTATCAGTGTACTTGAAAAGTCTTTTTCTTACATCCCTCCTCCATGAATCTGCAAGGATCTTGAAGACAAGATTCTGATATGATAACATAACACAGTCCCTGGATCACAGGAGACACTAATACATTTATGTTGAAGGAATAAATAAATTTCAAAATATGGAAAGTGAGACTCTGATTGTTCTTTTTCATTTAGATGTTTTCCTAGTCCTAGTGACCAACCATCAGACAATGATGTGATTGCTGGTTATCACTTCCATCGTTACCAGCTTCCTTGAATTCATCCATTTCTTCATTCACAGAACTACAGAAACTCAAGATTAAGCACGTCCTTAAAGATTGTTTCACCCAACATGTACCTTCCCTGGTTAAACTCTCCTCTTCTCAAATAAAGAGAGGAAAGGCTGCATGATTGCCTTCTTCTTTCAAAAGTGCAAAAATTTGGACACTTGGAAAAAATTTAGGAGTGGAAGTGAAACAAGAGAAATAGAGGTTTTCATACAGGTCTGGTTCTGAAGCTATAATGTCTAGATTCAAATCCAGCTTCACCACCTAACAAGCAGTGTAACCTTGAGTAAGTTATGTAATCTCGGATTTCTCATTGCTGAGATGGAGATAGGAATATACTCAACCTGACAGGGCTCTTAGGGGGTTCAACTAGGAGACAAAGTGTGTAAAGGATTGGCAAGTGCCTATGCCCACCTAATATGACTAAGCTACCTCCATGTTCCTCATACCACTAAGAGAAGGCCCCTCCAAAGAGACAGAAAGGGGTGCACAAATAGGTTATTCTTCCATCTGCCTTCCCTACAAGCAGGGACACCCAGTCCCCACCATCCACTTACTACAGAAAACTTCCAAACTTGCTTTGCATGATGCAGATTGCATCATAAACTGCAGGAAACACTGGCTTTCGTCTCATGGGTACCTTAAGTATAGCTATAATCTCCATTGCTTAAATTCTGGCTCTTTCTCTGGGTTTCATATTCTAATATTCTTCTCTATCCCATAATAATAGCTAAAAATAGCAGCTAACATTTATTACATGCTTATAAGGCACTTTACAAGCTTTCAACTTATTTAATCCTCAAAACAACCCATTAGAAAGGCCCAATTATTATATCATCAGATTATTAAACTATTATTCAAATTATAAAGCTAAAACAAAGGAAAGTTAGGAACTTGCCCAAAATCACACATTATCTCTTAATAGCTAAAAGCTGCAGGAAAATACAAAACTGTAGAGTGAAAGATGCATTAACGCAAAAATATTTTGAAACTGGCAAATTACCAGCTGGTCCAGGTAGCCTGTCTTTCAGAAAAATTATTCAATGATACCAGCATATGTACATGAGACTAGTTCTTTTATATTTATTGTCTGTAATTGGCTTGCCCCCAAATCACCCTATACTTCCCATGCTCCAAAAATTCTGGAAGAGATCCTAGAGATTCAAAAGGCAGAAAAATTTGAGACTTTCTGCAATTAAACTTGAGCAGGTTTAGATAAAATTCTGCAAAGGAAGGAAGGCAACAAAAAAAAAAACTTAAAAAAAAAGGCAGGGTGGGAAAGGAGATAATTAACACAAAGCAGGGAAATAACCCTGATTAAACTCCTCAGCCTGGGCAAGGCATCATTTCAGGAGCTCTTCAGTGGATGATTTACTAGAGCCCTAAACTCTGTTGCCTTTCTCTCTCCTCCCACTGCACCCATCTGGCCAGATCCAATCTCTCTCCCAGCGCTGAGGCATCCGGGTCATACTTTGCTCTTGAATCTGTCTTCAACCTGTGTTTCCTTATTCCATGAGAAGACACCCAATTTTCAGTTACTTGAGAATGCCCTGTGAATTTCCCTTTATTATCCCCTCCTTCCCCTTTCAATTTGCCTCATATCAGTCCCTTTTTGGAGCCATGTCCTAAATCCAGTCCCTTGCCTCCTGGCCCTCTCTCCTCTGATTTAAGCTCTTTCTCTGTGCCAGGACTAGCCCCACTGCCCTGGTACACTCACTTCCCTGCTCCATTGCTGCAGCCAGAGGGCTATTTTCCATCTACACACATCACAGCCACCACTCTCTGGGCCCTTGGGGTCAGCCTGTGTTTTTCTCCCAGCCTCATTCACAGTTCTCCCTCTCCTTCTCAACTCCCTCTCCAGAACCTTCCTTTCTTTCCTCAGGCACACCAAGCTCCTTCCCACCTCTGGCTTTGCAGGTGCTCATTCTTTTTCGCCCACACTGTCCCCTTCTCCACCCCTCTGCCTTTTCCCTGGATAATGTCAACTCTCTTTAGATTCCACCTGAAGTCTAACATCTTAGGGAAGCCTTGCCTGACCTTCCAGCCCGGATCGGGTTTTGTTGTTAATTGTTTGTTGGGTTTCTGTAACCTGCTCTTTTCCTTCTGCACAGTAACCTCCGTCTGGGATGATATGTACACTTCTTGGGGTGTTTCATTGGAAGTAGTGCCCGTTGTACACATGTGCCATATGCACTGTGAGCCCAGGGACCACATCTGCTTGTCCTCATCATGTCACTGGGCTCAACAGGGCAGGGCCTGCCACATACGCAGCATGTGTTGCCTGAACGAATGACTTCTAAAATCCGCAGCAAGCCTAATGTCACTGTACCTGAGGACACGCAGCAAGTGGAGCCACAAACACTGGGTCCAACTTCAGAAAACAGCTTCCCCAAACCCCACCAGACTTGCTTTTCTAAATGCCCACACCATCAATCCAATTGTGCACTTGAATTTCTAAAGAACCATAGAATGGTAACCAGTTTTTAAAATCAATTTTTTTTCTGGGTTCTGAAGACCCACTTGGCTACTGGATCCTCGTAAATGAAAGTTTGTTATTAGAGAAATGAACCAATCAGAAAAGATCGATTTGGGGTAGATTTTAATGAAGTTCAGAATTTCCACACCCCTTCCAAGAAAAAAATAAAAATACATCACACCATCTGGTACAAATCTAGAGAGAACTCACCCCACTAATGACATGTGCAAGCGTGAATAATGAAGGCTCACGGGTAGCAGAAAAACAGCCTTCTGTTTCTGATGTGTGCAAGGATTTTTAGGAAATCTGCATTATTTGAGAAAATTAGTCCAGGGAAAAGTAACAGAAGTTTTTCATTCTCAATATGTCAATCAGTGTTTGAATTAAATGAGAGGACAAAAGAAAAACCTCCAAACCAAAAGAGATTTCAAACTGCTGAATTTCTTCCAAAGTGCTTAAACATAAACTGAACCAGAATATATGATATGATATTCAGAAAACATCACAAAATTGGCCTCACGGAGCCAACGAGGGCTCAGCCACAAAACAAACATTGTCAGGGAAAACGGAGCTTCTACCCAAAGCAAGAGCAGGCATTGCTCTGAGGACGCTGAGACAGAAAATGACATTCCCACTAACGGGGAGTTTCAAGGGAGGGCGAGCAGTATGCAGCTTTTGTGGACGGCTGCCACCAAGTGGCCACTTCCGGTATTTCAGCTCCTTGAAATGTTTTAATTGCAAAGATGCCCCAGGAGAAAAACAGGTTGAAAATTCTCCAATCCAGAGACTATGTCCTGGGATTTTTCACCACCCTATCAAACTATCATTCTTAAAAGTTATATCTTTTCCCCTGAGAAATGGGTTGGGAGGCAAATAGAGCTAATTTTTTGAACAAGCATGCCTCATAAAATGTATTTTTGTCCCCTTTAAAATTGATTCAGTGAGGCTGGTTCTTTCCCTGCTCCAGGATGGAAATCGGGCTGTCCAAGCCTTTTCTGAAAGTCACATGATACACAAAACATTGCAATTTAGTCATTAAAATTGTTGTCCCATGTACTGGTCAGAATTACAATCTAGCATTCAAGGTGAGTCAACCCCAACTTGGGCCAGAATCTAGCCAAAAGCTGGTGTTGGGGAAGGAAAGGATGTGCTCGCTCTTTTCCAGCTCAGCATTTCCAATTATTTTCCCAGTCTGCCTGCTTCAGGTTCCAACCCCTCCAAAGTTGAGGCCACAAGAGGCAAGAAAAGGCAAAAAAGCTCTAATTTTGGGGGTAGCCCCTGTCCTGGGTTTTGTGGATTCTTGAGAGACTCTGCCACCAGGAATGTCTCACCGGTATTTATTCAGACTGAGTGCTTTGGACTGAACTGTGTCCCCTCAAAATTCGTATGTTGAAGTCCTAGCCCCATATGATGGTCTTGGGAAATGAGGCCTTTGGGAGGTAACTGGGGTTAGATGAGATCATGACGGTAGGGTCCTCGTGACGGGATTAGAGTCCTTATTAGAAGAGACACCAGAGGACTTGTCCACTGTCCCTTTCCATGAGCAGGCACGGACAAAAGGCCACATGCACAAGCAATAAGGCACAGCCATCTGCAAGCCATTAGGAGGGCCCTCACCACAACGCAGCTACGCTGGCCCCTGATCTGAGACTTCCAGCCTCCCAAAGTGTAAGCAAATAAATTTCTGTTAAGTTACTCAGTTTATGGCACTTTGTTACGGCAGCGGGAGCTAACTGAGACACTGGGAGAGCATTCCTGTATTCCAGCTGGGCTCATATTCCTTCTCCAGCTCCAGGACACAGCCAGACCTACAGTTCCTCTCTGCTGAGACCCTTTTGTCTCTCCAGGCAGGCTTCATGGACAAAATCTAAAAGAATGTCACACCAGCCTTTGCTGGCCTGGCCCACAGCTGGTCCATGAGAAACACTCCTGCATTCTTTGTCCTAAGACAAAAGTCCTAAGACAATTTCTCCTTTCTTCTGCCCTAAGAGCAAGTAGCCTTTTAAATCTACCATGGGAGAGTCAGACACTGCACTGTGTTCCCATCAAAATTCAGGGGCCACATAGTAAGCCTCCCAGAAGCCCTTCTGTGATGGTTAAGTGTATGCATCAACTTGGCTGAGCCACTGCACCCAGATATGTAGCCAAATGTTAGTCCAGATATTACCATGAGGGTATTTTTTTTAGACAAGATTAACATTTAAATCAGAAGAATCTGAGTAAAGCTGTCCACCCTCCATGAGTAGGTGGGCCCCATCTAACCAGACGAAGGCCTTGAGAAAGAGACTGACCTCCCTGAGGAAGAGGTAAGTCTGCCTGCAGATGGCCTTCAGACTCAAGCTACAATATCACCTCTTCCCTGGATCTGCAGTCAGCTATATTTTGGACTTGCCGGTCTCCACAATAAAGTGAGCCACCAATTACTTAAAATCAATCCCTTAATCCTCTCTTTTTTCTTTTTCTTCCTTCCTTCCCTCCTTCTCTCCTTCCCTCCTCCCTCTTTCCTTCCCTCCTCCCTGCCCTCCTCCCTTCCTTCCTTCCTTCCTTCCTTTTTCCTTTCTTTCTCACTCTCTCATTCTCACTCTGTATATCTCCTATTGGTTCTAGTTCTCTGGAGAGCCCTTAACAATACTCTCTCTCTCATGACTTGAAATGATGAAGGCAGCATGCCCCATGCTTCTCCCAGGGACATCAGGGCCTGAGATGAGAGGCACAGCATGTGCAGAAGATGCTGGCCAATTGTATCAGCCACAATCTGTAGGGCAGGTTCAGCCATTGGGGCAAGCCCCTTGGCATGCGGCAGCTGCGGCAGTAACATAGGAACATGGTTCACACCTGCAGGAGCAGCGCAAGCTGCTCTACAAACAGCACAGAAGGTGTTCAGATCTGTAGCGACACATAATCAGAATCCAGTGCATGACTGTCTTGTTTGTCTTGACATACACTCCTCTTCCAGCCTTTCTTGTAGTTTGCAGGAAGGGGTGGCTGTGTCACACTGTTCTAGGCATTGAGATAGAAAAGGAAGCCTCTTTGGAGGGACGTTCCTTCCCTGATGAAAGAAGAGAAAACCACAGGAGGATTTCTCCCATCCCCCAGCTCATCCTTGCATACCATCCTGATGCCTGGAACACACCAGCAGGTCAGCAGGCATCTTGCAACAAATAAACACCAGGCCTAAAAGCCTATAGACTGAGGATGGGGAACTAGAAGGAAGGAAATGGTCTCTGTCCTTCCTGACATGTCTGAGCTTCTGCCCCACACCTGGAAACACCTATGTCTAGATTAATTGTTATGAGTTAACAATGTATCATATTAATCAGACTCGCAGTCACTTACAGAGGAATGCATTTCTCATACACATTGGAAAGGACAAGTGATGACTTGCACACAGTAGAAATATGCTGCTAAGTACCTCCGAGCTCCATCTTGCATGGAGCTAAAGAGTGAGAGACACACACAGGCCTCACAGTTTGGTGGTAAATCCAGCCACTCTTCCTGACATTCTCCCATCCCATCCGGACGCCTGGCGAAAAGACACAGGAGGCAACTTAGTAGACACTTGTTTCAAATGACCTTTAATGCAGGTGTTTCTACCTGACAGGGAAGAAGTGCTAAGTTATCATAACATGCCTGCTGGTATTTAAGTATTGGAAAGAAAGGGGAGGTGCAGCAAAATACCAAATATGAACACCAATAATAATAATGAGGAAAATACCTACTAGCTCATGAGATGCAAAGATTCCCAAATTACAGCTAGTACTTAGGAGCTTTTTTTTATCATCGCAGTGGATCATGGGGAAGCTGGTTTTGCTAGGGTTGAGGATTCATATATTGGCAGCCCCTGAATTGTGTGCATTAGACGTTCACTTAAGCTCCAGTTTCATGTACTGTGTATCAATTCTGCTAAACCAGCTCTTACATGACAAGCATGGACTCTCTTACTTCTACCGATCAGTGACAGCATGATTCGTGCCTGCCAGCCAAGAGCACCATCTTGATCAAAGCTCCTGAGTTTGTCAAAATATCTTGAGTTCTATTTTACTGCATTTGTTACACTGTTGAATTGAATTGAAAACCTAAAAAATAAGATTTCCAACACAAAAGACAAAGGGCACAGGTCTCCTCAATGCAAAGTACAAGAAACAAAGATGACACTCACTTAATATAGACAAAATGACATATATTTACCCTCTTCATCGACCCTCTACTGCATGTAAACCAGTTTCTAACATCTTTAATTTTGTATGAAAAGAAAGCAATAAGACAATATATACCAGACAGTAGAACTATACTGTCAAAGACTGCAGCGACAAAACCAGGAAAAATCATGATTTTATACTATTCTTAATATGCTGACAGAGAAACCATACCACCTACCCACTCACAATATATAATCGATTATTCTGTCTCTTTACATAGAGCCTCATACACATTTTTAAATAGATTATGTGCTTAAGTAGGACTCTACCTGTAGTATGCATTATGCTCTTTAAAAATCTCTGATAAAAGAATAATATCATCTCATTAGCTTCTTCTAAACATCTGCAGGTAAACTAAGTTCCATTCAGATATTTGCTGTCTTTTAGAAAAAAAGTTCCAAAGGAAAATAATATAGTCACTTCTCCCTGCTTCCCTAATAAACAGAACTTCTACATGTACAAAAATAGGATTCCTGTCCTAGAAAGCAACTAATTGGCCCCCAGGAGGACACATCTGGCCTTAGCAGGGCTTTTGTCCTAACAATCCCCCAGGGGAATTGTACCCAGTGACCCAGCTCATATTGATTATAGACCAGTCATCAGGACATTACCCCAGTCTCCCTGCTGTTTGTGAATAAACATCATCAGCCTTGCAACCACCATAAATTCAGCTCATTATAGAGATTCGTGAGAGCACCAAAAGGGGCCGGACTTTCCCCTCCCTCCTCCGGGAGATGGGCCATTTCTCCGTAGGCTGCCTGCAGTTTTACTTCCTGCCTCCACACACTTTTCTCACAAAGGTCAAAAGAGCCTTCGCTTTTTGTACAAAGTCCTCTTCCCATATGCTTTCCCTTCTGAATGACAATGACCTTGCAATATGATTTTTGCTTAACTTTAGTGCCTTCATCAGTCCAGTTTCCTCTTTACCCATCTCTTTTCAGGGCCAGTGACTCACCCACCTCCTCCTTTTAATAGCAGCCCATAATAGTTTCCATTCATGGGCTCTTTTCATCCACCAGTTCCACAGAAATTCTCTTCAACAAGACTGTTTTAAAAGTACCTTGTATCAAAATTCTACATTCATTTCTTTAGATAGCATCTGTCCTAAATATTTCATAAATATTTGTAATATAAATATTAATAAATATAGCCCTGACTATAAAGCTTTGAAGTGACAAGAGATCATTTGAAAGAAACAGATAAAAAAAATTGATAAAAGACAACCTTACTTTGATGAGTTTGGTAAAAGATTCATGACTTTAAACTCATGATTTTACTATAAATTCATGACTTTATGAGATTTGTAACCAATTATTTCCTTTCTTCATCAAGGGTTGAAAAAACAAAAGATGGAAAGAAGCATTCAGTTCCATTGTTTGTGAGAATAAAATCCTGACAGAAAGTGTTATTAGGTATTAAAATTCACTACCAAATGAGATTGTGCTGTCCCTGGCCTTACATGGATGAAATTTCAAAATGAATTCTCATGCTGAAAGAAGCAGGGGATGATTTTAATGACCTTTGTAATTTAATTCTAACAAATATTATTGTGTCCAAGTTGTACCCAAGTTTTCTTTCAAAGATTCAAATCATGTGGCAGAAAGCACAAAAATTGAATACAAATGTGAACTGACCTCAGGAAAACATACCTCTTAATAAAATGTAAGAAATTCACATCATCCTCTTTGCATGTCACTAGTGATTTCTACTTGAGATTAATTCTGGTTATTAGCCCATTAGGAATGGTACAGTTTATTTAGGGCAGTGATAAAAAATCAACAACCACCTCTCATTTCATTAGAGGAAAAGAATCAGTTAAACATTTTAATGTACATGATTACAAAGACTTAGAAGCCATTTAATGAAATATTCTCTTGTCATTCATTTAGAAGTATATTCTCTCATTGGAGGAATATTTATCTCACTTACTGAAACACCCAATGAAGATTCAGAACTGCTTATAACCAAAAAGCAGCAATTTGGTATTAAGTAAGAACCCTGTGTTAATATGCAGAAAGAGTCGAAAAAAATCAGAATAATTTATAGGTGAAAACTTAAGAGAAACAAAGAGAAATTAAAGGAATCAGAACTTGCTACATCGCAGGCAGTATCTCTCTTAATCACTGATTTTTTTGGCTCATTTTGAAATGACATTTTTAGAATTTTGAATACATATTCCTGCACAATCATAGATTCTGTGGGTTGGAAAAAGCCTAAAATAATATGCCAATTTCCATTTGAAGAAGGTAAGAGTGGGTGTTCTTTTTCTGAGATTGTTCTTTTCCTCTGCTGCACTGACCTTGGAGGCTGTTTGCTCCAGGTGGCATGGCTACAAATGGAAGAGGTGTCAGACACAAACTGGACCTTATATGAGGATAAATAAGAATTTTTGCACAAAGCCATTGCAGTTCAGGGATTTATTTGTTACCTCAGCATAGCATAGCATAATCTGCCTGATGATACACCTCATTTCACCCATCTGGCACAATCTTAATTGTAAAAGGAAGTTTGCTAGTCATGCTTCAGGTCAAGGGCTGCCAGACTTAGGCACTGGCATTTCATCCAGTTTCTAATCCACAGTTTGAAACCATCTTAAAGTCAACACTTCCTACTTCTACCTGTCACTGAATTAGATGTCACATTTTTAAAGAATTGCCTACATGATATTCAAACAATGAATTCTAGAGACTCCTAAATCCAGCCCTGAATGAAGCTATACCAGCAGAGCTATATTTACTGCACTGACCACCTTATAGAATCACTCTGAGCTCAGTATGAGGCCATTAGATCTAGGGAGTAAACAGACAGAAAACTCACCACAGTGTCCACTGTACAGATACTGTCAAGAATATTGTTTATTACATTGCACAGTATCATCTTTATAAGAATCTTCTCAATAATTTCCTTTCTTGTCTTAATATCAGCAATAGTTCTTCTCCAGAATAGTTTTAGTACATATCTCATCAGGTACCTGTTGCAAGGATTAAATTAAGTATGTGCTTTGAAAGACTTAAAATGATGCCTGGAACAGAATAAGCAGCACCAAGTATATTTTTGCAATTAATAGGAATTCTTTTAAATCTTCATTGAAGTATAAATTGTTTTAATGCTCAATATGTTTTCTAATACATAAGAGCCAAAACTGTAGCCTGCGGATAGCAAGCCTATCATGTATCTCTAACTTTGTTTTGTGCCCCATTTATTTCTAATCCTTTTCCAATGTATGTAATTTTGCTGCATTTTATATACTCCTTTCAGGTGTTCTAAATTCCTTTCAGAGACAAAAAGGCTATAAATAAGTAAAAATTAACAGACTGAACCCTAGATTCTTTACCTACCTTTTATTAACATTTGGAGAGAGAAAATAAAACAATGAAGAGCTTATAGATATACGTAGAATTTTCTGTATTATAGCATTCTCTTTCTTTCCAAAAGGTATAAAAAATGTAAACCTTAACATCTAGGATTAAAAGAACACCCAAACTCCAACTAGGCTCAGTAAGCTAGTTTAAGTTTGACATCTCAGTTAGAACTTTACAGAGGGAATATCCTTTTCAACTAATCCATCTTCAAAACATTCATGAGGAGGACTGAAATCCACTCCGCTCATGAGTCCGAGACATGTAAGGACTCTTTGGATAAAAGTTGTAACTGTGGTAGCCAATTTCCAAACAAATTTTTAAGACCTATGGTGTGGCAATATTTATAGAAGCAGAGTATTTAAAATATGAAATTGTTTGAAAAATATGGGATATACAGTCATCATGCTAGCAGACTTAAAACATTATTGCCCCCAGGCTCAAAACAAAATAGTTCAATAAATATTTGCTGCCTATTTTTTCCTGTCTTTGTGCTAGGCTCTGGAGACCTACAGATAAAGTGTGGACCAAACCCTTAAATAATTACTTCAAATAATTACTCTGTATGACTAAATACTCTTCATAGCATTGATGGCAAGTAGTCGTTATGCATTTATTTGTTTACTTATATATATTTCCTGCTTCTTTACTAGGCCATTAGCCCCCTGGGGGGCAAGGCCGTGACTATTTTATGTATTGTGAGTACAGTTCTTATACAGAACCCTCTCACATGCTAGGTACCCAAGAAATATTTTTGAAATACTAATGTAGTCATGTAAAATTAATAGAAATCCATAGTTTTCAAATATGCAAACACTTAGAAGGTGCAATGCAAAGATCCATTTCTAATGGCAATAGCAATAATTCTGAAAAGGATAAGATATCTAGGGATATACCTAGGAATGTACAAGCACAATATGAGAAAAAATGGATAGATTCATGAAAGCCACAGAATTGAATAAATGGGAAGACATACCAAGTTTGTGGATTACAAAAAAAATTTAATATCATAAAATTCTAATTCTCCCTAAGTTAATTCATAAATTTAACACTCCCAATAGAATACTAAAAAGGAAATTTTGTTCTGAAATTAGATAAATTAATTCTAAAGTTCAAATAAACTAGTAATAATAACCAGGTAATCTCAGAAATAGAAAAGTCTTATAAACTCATAAATACATTGTAAAACTTCAATAATTAAAACAGTGTGGTATTGGGACATGTATGGTAAACCAAAGAAGAGAAGATAAATTCCATAAATAGATTCCACTTTACATGGGAATTTAGTATGTGATAAAGGTGGTGCTCAAATATGTGGTGGTAAACATGAGTTTTAATATACAACGTTGGAGATAACAAATAGCTATCTGGACAATGATACTATTGGATTCATAAGTCACACCATATTCAAAGAAAAATTCCAAATGGACAGAATTTAAATGTAAAAAAATAAAATTATAACATGGTTGAATTCTTTTAAAGCCTTGAAAGGAAAGCAGCCTATATAGCTATGACTCAGAAATAAGAAATGAAAAGAAAAAAGTGTTAAGTTAAACCACAAAAAACTCATAAAATTTGCATTCAGTAACAACTAAGAATAAGCTGGAGGAAAATATTTGCAATTCATTTCACTGTCAAAGGACTCCATTTCTGTTAGGTAAAGGGCTCCCAGAAATTTAGGAAAAATAAGTAAAGCCCTAGGAGAAATATACACAAAGAGCATGAATGGACAATTCACAAAGAAAAAAAATTGCTATTAAACATACAGTACTCATAATAAAAGGAATGCAAATTAAAGCTACACTTCTCACTGTGATTGGCAAAATCCCTATGAAGACCCCAGGACCTTTGTCCCCAAACGTCAGGCCCACATGATCCCCCTCCCACTGACTGGGGCCTATGACTTACTTCTGACCTACAGAGTATGGCAACAGTGCTGGCATATCACTCCCTTAATTAGGTTATGTTTGTGGCAGATGGGATGGGTGACTCTGCAATTACATTACATAAAATAAGCCTCCATCTTAACAGACTATAGCAAAGACTCTCCTACTGGCCTCAAAGGAGCCAGCTGATGTATGTGAAAGGTCTGTGGAGAGGGCCACATGGCTGGGAACTGTAGCGGCACAGAGATGCTAAGGGCCTCTGTTCTACAACCATAAGCAACTGACTTCTTCCGACAACCACTTGAACTTGGAAGGAGATCCTAAGTCTCCCCAGCCAACCCTTTGACTGTAGCCCTTGAGACCCTAAACAGAGGACCCAGCTAAACCATGCTTGGGCTATGATAACAGAAACTGTGAAATAATAAATGCATGTTGTGTTAAGCCACTAAGTTTGTGATTATTTGTTATGTGACAGTAGGAAGCTGTTACATTCACCCATCACGTTGGCAAAAATACAAAAGCACACAACACTCTGTTGTTAAGCTATGCCCATAGGTCCAGTTATACACAGCCACTGGGGAAAAGATGGCTCAGTGCCTATGGAGGAAAATCTGGCCGCGTCTAGTACAATTATATTTACACCTGCCCTGAGGCCCAGCAATCTCACTTTTGGAAATCTATCCTACACGTGCATACATATAAAATGAAGTAAGTACAAAAGTTTTCATTAAAACAATGTTTATAACAACAAATAATGGAAACAAACCAGGGGCCCAACAACTGGGGATCAGTTATTAAGATCATCTACTCAATGGAATACTATGTGTCCATTCATAAAAAGGGAATGAGGGAGACCTCTATATAATAATATGGGGAAAAAAACTGTAGGATATATTACTAAGTGGATAAAAGCAAGGTTCACAACAATATATACAGTGCTGCCTTTGTATAAAGAAAATTTATTTATTTGTATAAAGGAATGAATCATTTTTAAATTGTTACCTGTGAGAAATGGTGAAAAACAAAATGAATGGGGATAAGAATGAGAGCGAGTCTTCTCCAGGATTACCTTTTTTTAATGAGTTTTATTTTTGAAACACTCAAATATATTATTTATTGAAATTATTTTTAAAAAATGTTTGGATGCATGCAAAAAATCCCTGCATCATAGTGGATAATTCATGATGTATATTCATGACGTACAAGTTACAACACAGGAGGAGGGAGTGACGAAGTAATATCGGCAGACATGTCTTTATGAGGACAGGGACACTGAGCAGGATCTTGAAAGATGATCAATAGTTACAACAAATGGACAAGCCTCAGAAGGACATTACAGATGGTGAGAACGGTGTTCAAAGACACAGTGGAATGAAATTGGCAGTACATCTAAGGAACAAAGGAGTCTGATCATATTAAATCTAACGGGTACCGAGAGCAATTGATTGGGAAAGGCAGGCAGATCAAGGGATTCTTGAAAGCTCTTCTAAGGAGCTTGTACTTTGTACTTTGCATAAGGCTTAGGTCTTAAACTGATCATTCTAAAAGTGGTTTGGAGCAGACACTGGAGACGTGTATTTATTTTCTGTGGCTGCTGTAACAAACTGTCACAAATCTGGTGGCTTAAAACAACAGAAGTTAATCTCTCATAGTTATGGAAGCCAGGAATGTAAACCAGAAGTCTGAAATCCAAACATCAGCAGGGCCATATTCCCTCCGGAGGCTGTTGGGGCAAATCCATTCTTGGCCTTGTCCAGCTCCTGGTGGTCTCAGCTTTCTTGGCTGTGTCGGCATCCCGCCAGTCTCTGCCTTTCCTTGCACATGGCCTCCCCTGTGTGTCTTTTCTTCTGTCTCTTTTAAGGGTATTTGTCATTGGATTTAGGGCCCAGCTGGTAATCCTGGATGATCTCGTCTCAAAAATCCTTAGCTTAATTACACCTTTTTCCAACTACAGCTGCCTCCACAGGCCCCAGGGATTTGGAGGTGAACATATCCCTTTTGGAGCCACCATAAGCAATGCTAAAGACAAGAACTTATTTCCAAAGTGACTTAGAAATAAACTTGTTCAACAAGTATTCACTTTTCTGATGAAAAATTTGGGGGGGTAAAGATCCCACAAGCCATTTAGGTTTCTACATCTTCCTTTCTATAATTTAAGCCCACCCTCCTTTCTTGACTTTTATTCAAGCAATTAATATATATATATGCAGAAGCCCCCTCAATTCTTCTAGGTCTTTTCTTATATTTATATTATCACCATTGTATGGCATTTTATACATAGGGACAATATTCTGGGCTTCCTAATCTGGCATAGCCGAGTCCTCAGGGAGAGTCCCTCTCTGAGAAAGACAGTTTAAACTAGAGGCAGACAGTGCCCCACAAAGACCACCTTCAGGGAAGAAGCCTGAGGCGTATAGCATTAAAGTTTCTGGTAAGGTCTGTGTAGTAGCGCACCAACCCTCATAAAATCTAGATATGAGAATTTCTAGAATAAGTGGTAGCATATTGAAATAGAATGCAGAAGACCAAAGGAAGAAGCAAATCTTTAAATGTCACATCAGGATGAAGGGCAGGTGCCAAACAAACAAAGGTGAAAGACAAGCGAGGCAGAGCTCCCATCATCCCCCCTGAAAGGTCACTTTCTGTACCTTTTGCTCAATAATTAAGCAGGAAAGAAAGATCCTCTAGAACATGTTCTGGTCACCCTTTCTGTGCCTGCAGCCAAATTTTATCTAGTGACTCTCAATCTAAACAATGCCCCAGGTGGTCCCTTACTGTCTAACCAGTTAGAGATTGCTCACTTTCCGACAATTAAAGCTTCGACTCCAAGCCACTCCTGTGCAAAAGAACTATCCATGATGATGAAGTCACATACTATTTTGGTATCAACCTTAGTCTTGGCCTGTTGTTATTCTAACTTCCTGCTCCCAGGAAAGCATCTAAGCAAGCCTGTTGGGGCTGATAGCCATCATTATATTTCAATGGCTTAAGTTAGGAAGTTTTTCTCCAAGATATTCCAAGAAAGGACCTAGAGATGCTGATTAGATTGTCAAAGAAATTGTCTTAACCATAGGACCGCCTCGTAGCCACAGTTCCATGTTACAATTTTTGGATAAACTCACCCTTTCTTTCTGGCCTTGTTTTCTAGACAAATTAACAGACTTCTTTAGCTTCTAGATTTAATTTCTACTGTGTGACTGAAACATGTACATTTACATACATCATCACTGTAAACACGATGTTGTGAAATTTTCCTACATTGTTTTCATGTTACTTACAGGATGAAGTGAAATTAGCAGTTCATTGATAGGGTGTATAAGGCATTCAAGTCCAGACTCACTCTCTTTCAATGAACTCCTACAGATGCCTCGGAGAACACTGACAGCAAATCATTGTGTCAGTGGATGATTTTACCACATCTGTACCCTAAGAGTTAAAAGGAAGTTGAAGCTTCCACTAAGTAAATCAGGCTACCCCTAAAACCTTCATTGTATGAACCTGGATTCTCCATTCCTAAAGAAGGGAGAACATTTCAACAGTTCGCCTGCTCCTCCATTCACAATGTAAAAGGCACCTCCCAAATCTGATATGCTGAAGAAAGAGAAATGGTTGGAACACTGGAACTACTGGTAGGGAAAGCCCATATACGTGTTACCAGATTACATGATGGGAAGCCTGCAGTAGAGACAACATAAGAGCAAAAAGGTCAGATCTATAAATAACGTATGAATAAGAGATAATGTAAGAACGTACAATACCAAGTCTA
The DNA here is from genome assembly GCA_032199065.1 of Smutsia gigantea. NCBI lineage: Eukaryota > Metazoa > Chordata > Mammalia > Pholidota > Manidae > Smutsia > Smutsia gigantea. Next base: position 39,425 of record JAVSCE010018839.1, read on the forward strand.
TACAGCACTTAAGGTTTCTTGGAGAAAACAGTTCCAAACTATATGATATCATTATGTATCATTTGTATTCTAATGGAGTTGATTACCCTGCCATTCTTTTGTTGTTGTTTTCTTTCTTTTCTTAAATAAAAGTTATTTTTGTAATATGAACAGCAATTAGAGGAAAAATGATCCAATAAAACACTTCTCAGTGGTGGTTAGCAACTGGCTGTAATTACTCATTTCTATTATAAGCCATTACTTTAGCATTAGAATTTTGAGAGTGGCTTGAGGAGACTGACTGCCAGGTTTACATTTAAAATAGATGATGATAGATAGTTGATAGATAGATAGATAGATAGATAGATAGATAGATAGATAGATAGATAGATAGATAGATGATAGATAGATAGATGATAGATGTGTATTTTTTAAGTATAATTTATGGTTGTAGCTATTAAATGGCCTTCAATTCCATTGGAATACATTGCCTCACTTATTTATTCACAGATGTGAGCTTTCTTTAAAATGGCATCCCAGAGTTTAAAGAGAGTTTAGTCACTGTCAAGAGCATGAGCCCTGGGGCCAGGCTGTGCGGTTCTAACCTTGTCCTTGCTGTGTGAACTTAAGAAATATATTTAACCTTTTTATGTCTCAGTTTCCTTATCTGTAAAATGTGAAGAAGAGTACCTACTCCATTAGGATGTGGTGAAGATTAAATGAATTCGTTGTTAGAACTTAGAAAGATCACCAGCTGGCATATAGTAAGTGCTTGCTGAGTATTCATTTCCATCTTCATCATTATCATTTTACAAATGAAGACACAACGTCCAGATGGGTAATGTGATTTGTCCAAATCATACTAACTAACATTAAGCCCACAGAAGACCCTGAGTCTCTTGGAAACAAGCCCTGTGTTATTTGCTTTGTGCCATACTGCCCGCACCATTCTATGCTACACTATTCTGTATGATACTTTCTTGTGCATAATATCCTTATGAGACACACAACTTAAGAAGGAAAGGATCCAGAAAATAGAAACCCTAAAGGTCTAGAGGCAAGGCCAAATAGTGACTGCTGAAACCAGTCACTTCAGTGTCACTATTAAATGTCCCTCCTCCCATATATCTCCCTGTCTGCTGTTATTCTTTAAATTCCTTTTTCCGAGGAACAACTGTTCATTACCTAATAAAACATATAAATAATATTGTCTTAATTATAAAAATCACACACTGGCTTATATTTTCATTACTCATATAAAAAAATTACTTTTAACAAATGAAAAAATAAAATAAAGTATACACACATATCCTAATACTAGCATAATAAATAAGAACATAAGCTCATTAACCATACAGCAGGGTTTGTTGAGGTATGGAATGAAATGGGCATATTGGATGCTGACTTTCCTCACAATGTGGTGAGTGCCCACAGGAATACTTTCTGAGATGACCCAGCGAGGAGGGAGTAGCGCTCCCCCATAAGGCATTTCATGAGCTAAGACCAAGGACATATGAAAGGCAAGAATTGCTTTGCTCCTTCCACAAAACACCAGTGACACTCTGGATCCAAGTCCACCTTCATTCTTCATAGTCACAAAGAAAATGATTGTCAAGGGGGACCCTGCAGGAGGGCTAGCAATACATGTTGCTGTCACATCTTTGGATCCCTGTGGGCATTCAGAAAAAAAGTGGCTTTTATACAGATAAGTTTTGTAATCCAAATTTTTACATAGTGTGAAAAAGAAGGAAAAAAGTCCCCTCTGCAACTTTGCCATTTCTTCCTGTATTACACAGGAACAATACTTTGCCTCTACCTAAAGTGTCTTAAACATAATTCCTCTTTATATTAGAGTCTGAAGTATAAAGGCTACCTTGACTATAAAAGCTTCATGAAAATCCATATATTTAAGTTCAGAATGGCTTTTCTTTTATTCCCATGCTGTGTTTGCAAGCCATGTTGATGTGTTTTATCAGGACTCACACTGGCTCAAAGTAGAGCAATAAAAACAATTTGAACATAAAATCTAATTTTTTAAGTTCTTAGCTTTAAATTTGCATCAAAAGGATGGGAGCTGTTATTTTCTCCACATCTGCCTTAAGTACTGTGCAAAGCATTTGAAGGTGGACTGGCCATTGTCATACTGTCTGAAAAGTGCTGAAAAGTGGACCTGGCCATTGTCATGCTGTTTCTGGCATATGAAAGCTTTCTTTCTTTTCAACAACCAATTTTATCCACCTAGCACGTCCCCCCTGCCAATAAGTGGAATACTCTGAGGCACTGATCAATTAGGGTAATTGTTTTAATCGAAATGATTGGCTTTTGACATGTTTGCAATATCTTTCTTTCTCTTTCCTCGACCTCATTCTTCCCCACAAATCCGAATGTCAAGTTGCTTTTTCAAGTCCCTATAGCTGTTCTGAAACTCCCTTGGGAGTGTCAGCCTGCCAAATTGTCTCATGGGAAATTACTGTCTTCTACTTTACCTCAGATACATATACATTTAAGGGGGTGTCTAATTCCATTTGGGCCGCTGTAATAAAATATAAGAGATAGCTTATAAACAACAGAAATGTATTTATTTCTCTCATTCTGGGAGCTGACAGGGTGCCAGCATGACTGGACGAGGGCCCTCTTCCAGCTCACAGACTTCTCATTGTACCCTCATGTGGTGGAAAGGGAAAAGGGTCTCTCTGGATCCTCTTTGTGGGGCAATAATCGCATTCATGAGAGCTCTATCCTCATGACTTAAGCCCCCAGAGGTCCCACCTGCGGATAACATCACCTGTGGGGATTAGGATTTCAACACACAAATTTTGGTGGAACAAGCATTCAGACCATAGTAGCAGGTGTGTATTTATGCATATAGAGGATGGTAATTTACTCTACTCAAAATTTATCCCTCCCTTCTTGCCTCCCTCACATGCTGTCAAAATGCCCATTTCCTAGATGAAATTGCACCTTTGTGGCTCAAAGTAAACACCTCACTGATTAAACAGACATCTCATTTATTCCACTGGTCACAGAGTAACCAACTAATATATGAGCAGATAGGTTAAAGAAATATAGACCATAGATAAGAACCACAAATTAAACCAACTAAAGTGTCAACTCAAGAGGATAGCATAGAAGTAGGCATTTTCATTGTCTGAAAGGCCACAATGTATTCCTCCTGGTAGAATTTAAAATAATATGTGAGACAGTAAGAAGTTGTTTGTGTTTTTGTTTTTTTATCCATTAAACTGCACCATGTAGTTGATCACTTAACTTTGTCTGAATGTGAGTTTTACTTTGTGTTTATTGGATGTACCATATAATTGAAAATAAAAGATAAAGTGAGGTGGTTCTCAGATGTGGTCCCTGATTTAGTATTGGCCTGGTAGATGCTGAAATAAAGCATTCTTCGACGGATGTAGAAAGTGAAAATCTTTAACTGTTTCATTGTTTCATTGAACCATGACATGGATAGAGACAGAAAGTGATACCTACGTAGCAATTAATCACAAGCTTATCAAGAAGACTAACCCCACGGCTGGTTTGTGACAGGCAAATGGATTTCTTCACAAGTCTTAGTTTTATTATTATTAAACAACCAAGGGAAGGATAAATAAGCTCAAAAATTTTAAGAATAAAGGAAGAAATAAACAAGCTAAAAAATAATAGGATCTTTGGGGAAAATAGCTTTTTACAAAGATGTTCAGAAGGAACACAGTATAAATATCTGAGTGTTGATGTGTGTGTATATGCACACACACACACACATATACACACACTGAGATTAACATGCATGTTTCAATGAACATCAAGATTTATCATGCCTTTGGAAACTATTGACGGCGGAAAAAGTCAATATACATCTTGATGTTCGCCACAACAAAATCAATGATTGCTTAATAATTTACCAAGACTCATGGATTTAATGTATGTCTAATGGCTGTGAAGTAAAGTAAAACCATTACATTTTCTTCCAGGAATACTTGATAGAGGACATAATACCAATGTCAGATATTTGGAACCGAACTTGTGCCCCTCCTTTACCGAATGAAGGCAAGTGAAACACCTTTCCCAGAACTGCAGATGTAGCTCTGAAATTTGAGCAAGGAGAAAACAGTAACAAGGAACATCAGGGAAGTCAATGTTTATCAGAAAACTGATCCACGCCACAGATGAACATGAACATCTGTGCCTGTGAATTAAAACCAGCCCCTTCCTGACAAATATAATTTCATCTACTTTCTTAGATGAAATCCAGATTTGCCTTAGGTTGATTGTACATTCATCTTTTTCTACTTTCCTACTAATCTTCATAGATTAATAAATATAAATGATTCAAATGCCTCAACAATCTAAACCCCAATCCAAAGAGGTCTTAGTGACAGACTTAGAAAAAAAAGTGCTGGCACATTTTCTATCCTTCTTGAGGATTACCTTAATATTTGCTTTTATTTCAGGAAGGCAGAAATCAAAGGATGGCTATCTCTCTGTATTGCTGATGTAATGGTTCGTCTATGGCCAGAAGCTAGGTCAATATGGCCAGTCATTAAAATCATTCACGTTAAATCCAAAACAGAGAAGTTCTGTATAGCACACTGAACTCTGGGAATGTGTGATAGGAAGTGTCTGATAAATAGGCAGAATGAATGTTTCCCAGTGTTTCTAGGTGGTACTAATAAATCAAGCTCTGGAAACAAAAACAGGGATCAGAGCAACCAGCGAGGTAAGCAAAACATGGGCACCCTCCAGAATAACTTTCTAATGATGGATTTCTCTATAAAATTGCCACACTACCTTTAGTTGAAATCACACAAAAGAGATCTTGCTCCCGTTTTGTAAAAGGCCATACAGAGAAATAACAAACAAATGTGGGCTCTGGAAAATAATGGCTGATAATATTATCTAAAGAGAGCAGAGATGTGAGTTGTATTCTGCAGACATTGTCAGTAGATAAGACTGGGCATGTAAGGAAACGGGGAGAAAACCAGGTGCAAGTACAAGATTAAAGACTGAAAATAAGATCATCACAAGCTGCCCCAAGCTACCAATCACTGAAATGGTCCTAAAAGGCATTGCTGCATAGCTCCTGCATTCGTGGCAGGGAACATCGGTGATGATTAAATTCTTCAAATGTATCACAATTTATGTTTTTCAGAGAGCTTGCCCATGAGTTATCATGCATTATCATAATAGAACCTCACAAAAAAAAAAATGTTAAAATGGCCTGAAAAGATGATATCATCCTCTCTTAACAAACAAGGAAACCCACCACGAGAAGCACATAACTAATCCAAGATCATACAATTTTTAAGGGGCAGAGTTGGATTTGGGTCTGCGTTTTCTAATTCCAAATCCAAGGCACTTGTTTGGAAGAAGCTTTCATAAAACAACAACAAAAGTTGTTGCCATTTGTTTTGGTCAGAGTTCTCCAGAGAAACAGAAGCAATAGGGGATATACATATAATATATACAGGGAGAGAGACAGAGTTTAAGAAACTGACTTGTACAGCTGTGGGGGCTGACAAGTCTGAAATCTGCAGGGCAGTCTGTCAGCCTGGAAACTCAGGCAGAATTTGTATGTTTGCAGCCTTAACTCAGAATTTCTTCTTCCAGAAAACTGTCTTTGTTCTTAAGGTCAACTGATTAGATAAGGCCCACCCATATTATAGAGAGTAATCTGCTTTACTTAAAGTCAATTGATTATATTAGTCACATATAAAAATACCTTCACAGAAACATTAGAATTAGTGTTGACCATACACCTGGGCACCATAACCTAGCCAGCTGTGACACATAAAAGTAATCATTACACCACCACTTCTAGGGAAAAAAAAATGAAAACCATTCTTTTCAATATGATTCTTATATCTGCCTTTGTGCATTTTCTAGAATAAGCAAGTGCAATTAAGAGCTAATTAGATAAAATTATTGATTCAGATGTCTACCTCTAACATTACTATCTTAAATTCCACATTCTCCTTTTACATAACTTAGAGCACCATTTTATATCAGATGTTCTATCCATTGGGACTGCTGTGAAACATGAAGAACTGTTACTTCTCTGATAACCAGACTGGGGAAGTTCTCCTTGGTTGACCAAATTCCCACTTTTAAGTGATCTTAACTGTTGTTTGTAAAAATGTGGGCAATGGACCATCTTTTAGAATCATCTGGGGACCTTGTTAAAAGGCAGTTTCCCAAGTCAGAATTTCGAATGGTGGGTCTACACTGCATTTTAACAAGCACCCTAGACAACATCTATGTGCAGCATAGCATAAGACCCAGACCCACTGAACCCGAAGAATAAAGCAGTGAAGACACAAATAAGACCCAGGTACAGAGACAGAATCCTCTACATATTACACCCAGGAACAGTTGGCAAGTGATCAAGAGAAGAAACAACAGCAAATCTTCCTAGCTTTGGCAAAAATAAAGGCATTGGTTCCTGTCATATTCTCACAAACAAAGGCCCTGGTGCCCAGTAAAAGTGGGAAACAAAAACATAAATGCCTGGAGAAAATGATTTTGGGAAAGTAGGAATAGATCCATAGCGCAGAATGATCACTGCAAGCCATCAACACTGGAAGAGAATTGCCCCCGTGCGGTATTCCACTGCAGGAAGCAGAAGGCACTCCATCAGTGCAAGGCACAATTTCAGCTGGTCAAATGCCCTAAACTTGGAAGACTGATTTCCTTTGATGAGCTTTGGAACTAGAATCCAGATGAGATAAGTGAATAAATGTGGGGGGGGAGGGGTTGGGAGTGGGGGGTCGGGGGGAAGCAATGTTGCCCTGAGAAGTGAAAATCTAAAATCTTGAAAAATCTTCTTTCTAAAGGAATTGTAGCCCCAGAACATATCAGTATTATTAAGTCCATTTCTCTAGTCTTCAGCTTCCCATAAACCATTGCAGCAAGATGAAATTTCCTCCTGGTTTAAATCCTTCCAAGGGAGGTTTTGCAAAGCCTCTTGAAACTTCTGATATGGGTGTACTTCATTCTAAAAACAAAACAAAACAAAATGCATGTTTTAAACACAAAATTCCTAAAACTTTCATTTATGGGATATTTTATACATCCTTATTTTAAATAGTGAACACACAAGTGTGCATTTTAAATACACTATTTAGAAGAGTTTGGGAATGTGTCTACTGAACAAATAGAAATAAACTTGTAGTTATTTTCCAATAGGTCCTTCATCTTACAATTTTCAAAACATGCCAAGCACAGTAAAACAATATGTAAATACATATTTGTATATAATATATAAAATCCAATTAACTATTTAGTATGTATATTTATATGCTTAACATATATATATAATTGTTTAATTAATAAATGAAATAACTTAGTGTTCAGGAGACTCCAGCATAGAAAGCGATGGTCTGTAATGAAATGGTCTTGATTTATGGTCCTCCCACTTACTAGTTTACATATTCATAAGCATATTAGTTAACAAACTCTGGGCCTCGTTTTTCTTTCTACAGGTTGGGTATGTCAATAGCCTCTTCAAGCATCATTACTAGCACACTTAAAAGGATTTCTAGGTCAACACAACCAACTTGAGCTGCAACACAGAACTTCCCTCCACTGGTACCTAAAAAAGTGAGCACAAAAGAGCTATAGTAACCAACAGAAGGAAAAACAAGGAAACCAAGAATATGCATTTTAACAAAGTAATAGAAGGAGAGTTACAGGGGACTCTGGGGTAGAGGGAAGGGTAAGGCACAGCTTCATTCCTAATCACACCCCTCCTACCAGACCCCATCCTATCCCAGGAATGATAGCGAGTTTACAAAGTCTTGAAATTTGTCACTGATACCTCCAAACTTGAAAAGAAACAGACTGAGTGCATATCCTGGTCTTTTTCCTCCTTCAAGAGAGGAGGAATGGAATGGTCCCTGGATGGAATGGATTAAATGGGAGAGTGGTCAGTGTGGGAGGCTCTGATAAAAATGAAGGTTCCAGAGCTACATGCTGAACAAAGAACTAGTGGAAGCTCGAGTATACCACCCCCATGGGACTGGGAGGTGCCTCCCATGAGGTGCACTGCACACATTGTGCTTGATCCTAAGTGACCTAAAAGAGATCTCCTCAGCTGACCTCTCCTCTTCTCCTCAATTTCTTCTATAGCCTACATAAAAAGTGGGTAGAACACAGAAATAAACTTGGCTTTCAAACTAGCTTGGAGAGGAAAACAATTTCTCATTTTCGACAGGAAGAGAGTAAGTTACCACTCCTACCTCAGATCAAATAGAGTGCCAGCACCGCAATGGCAAAGCATAAGCAAGATGAAAAGAAATAGCGTGGCAGCTCTGCAAATGTGTGCAAACCAAAAGGGTGGGAGCAGTAAAAGGAGGAGAATTTTAAAAAGACAAAGAACTCAGCATGCAAGGAGAAATTACTCAATGAACAGAGAGAAGTTCCTCTACAAATTGTGTCATGCTATCAAACAACTTAATTATTCCATGGATACAACAGAATGAGGTGAAAAGGGACTTACACAGCTTGGGCAGTAAACTGATGCTCAAATCATTGTTTCTGACCCAGACGATATCTTGAACTAGCAAAGAACTGAATAGACATTGCTAAAGAGCAAGTTCCTGACATGCGGCAAGTTGAAAGTAATGGCAATGAACGCAGATAAAAAAGACAAAAGACAGTCAAACAGGAATGAGATTTTATGGAGGACAAAGATGATCCATTCTAAGAAGAACTGGTGCCCCTGAGGTAGAGAATCCAACGAATGACCTGCAAAATATGTTGTGAGTTATAATACAAGATAATATAACCCCTGAAATTCCAATAATTAGCTTGAAAGGGCATGTCATGATCGAGCATATCAAATGCAAGGGAGGACACTCAACACTGATAGACTATCAGACATCAAGAATAAAGAATTGCATGGGGATCCACGCAAATCACAAAATCACCCGAGAAAATTTAAATTCATGCTAGCCTTAGATTTATCTGCAATACCAGTGAATGCCAGATGATGATGGAATAATGTCTATTATGTTCTAAAGGAAAGAAAATGTTTTCCCAGGAGTATTATCGCCAGCTAAGAGATTGTTCACCTTTAAAAGCATCAGGCAGACATTCTTGAACATAAAAATAATGAGGGAATAAAAATCCATGAAGTCCTTCTTAACAACAGTAAAACCTGGTCAATTAATAGATGAAGCAAATTTTAAAATGAGAATGAAGAAGCCATGGTAAGAGAAGCAGTATTAAGTATTAAATCCATTGTACCATTTTTTAAACTTCCCTATATGTTAGAAAATGTTCATAATAAAAATTTGGAGAAAAAAAAAGTGAGGTATCACATGTGATAATGTATATTTTAAGTACTATGTTTTGCAAAGATGGTTAAGCTGAGTCACTGTCAGTGTCACTGAAAAGGTATCCAAGCCACTCCCTTCCCAGTAATTCTGAGCACCAGGGACTGGGAGAGTACCTCTCAGCAGCTCCCCACACCTCCAAAGGGGCAAGCAGAAATATATTTCTGAATCATAACAGGCAAATTTTGATAAGAGGGAAAATTGGGAATCTGTGACAGAATCCAGACCTTGGCATAGGATGGAACCATCAGAGGGGCCATTATACTCAGTAATACTAAATATAATTATTAAGTACATCTTAATAAATTTATGATGCTCTCCTAGGAAAAATTAGAAAGATGTGGTCTCTGTCCTTTGAAATATTGCATACTATCACACTATGTGATGTGGAAAGATCATTTAATGAAATGTCAGGGAAACTAATAGTTCAATATATTTGGTTATCTATAGAGATAATAGACAACATATAGATTCAATAAGATAAAAATACATGTGTGTCAAGAATTTAGTGAACTTATTCCATGGTTTTTCTGCTTTGGTATCATTTTGTTTGGCCAAGTGAACTGTAGGACCTTAAACCTGACACTAACCCCCTCGTGCAAGCACATACCCTAGATAATAGCCAGTGAGTGATAGGCAAATGGAAGTTCCTGATATGACGTTCCCAGCAGCCACTGTGGCCAACAGCCTCCCCTGCCACCTAGGCCTTCCTCTTGAGATATAACTCCAGTAGTGTTAACCAAAGCTCTGCTCTTTGGGTTTGAATTGACCAATTTGGTCTTAGCCTGGGAACCTCAAAGCCCCCCACCCATGGACCCTCATAAAGGCCTGTGTTCCAGTCCTGTGGCTCGCTCTCTCTCTGCACTCTGCCTTGAGCTCCCTGTGTGGACCCTCCAGGTACGCAGTGTACTTCCTCCAGGACCTGTGAGTAATAAACTTCTCTATTTCAGCTTCCCTTATGTTCTGTTGTGGAATCAGGACTCACCATTCCACACCCTGTTCCCTATTTAATAAATGTTAATTTAACAAAGTCATAACAATATGATAATTTCAACATATGCCCCACACATTCCAATAAAATTCAGAGTCATAGAAAAATATTTTTAAAGCAATAAAAGGATTAAACCTTACTAATTGCTTATATTAAATCAAAAGTTGAAATACGTGGAAATTCATTTTAAATATGGGAAAATGGTGAGGATATCAACGTCATCTTCGGGAACTAATTCTTGGTTGTGAGAAACGGAAACCCAGTAGAGAGACCACAAAAAGAAGGATTTGCTATGGTAGAATATAAAATGGAAAGGGAAAACTGCGCTGCACAAGTTGAAAGACAATTAGCAGCTTCCTTTTCTCTCTGTCTCTTTTTGAGGCTGGATGTTCTTTGTGATTGTTTTTATGGGTTCTCTAGGTGTGAGTGCGTGTGCAGGCGCACGTCAATTCCCTGGATCCTGACTTTGCCAGTTCCTGCTTCTGGGGTTTACAAGTGTTTGGGGTTGCCATGGTGCCAGCCCTGCCCTCAACTGTACATGTGTCATAGTTCCTCTATGGTACCATCTGACTCCAGCCTTGATGATTACCAGCTGGCCAATGAACAACCTCTCCCTGAGTCATGTGCCCATTTTGTATCCAATCAGCCATGACTGAGCTGCTCTACTTGTAGTGCTTAACTACCAAACAGAATTAAATTTGCAAACAGAACAGTTAGGAAGGGAGGTTAAACAGACAAGGAAATTAATTGATGTATCTTCTACAGTTGTTTTCTACTCTATTTATAATAATACATGTTAAGAATTGAATAAGAAATAAACATTATATTAGAAACTGAAAAATCATTATGTGCAATTACGATAATTACATAACTAAAAGAGTGAAATGAATCTATTAGAGATAAATTACCAATTAGAAATAATAAAATAATTTAGTGAAATGGGAAGATGGGACATCTAAAAAGTTCTTAGAAATCTTGTATTACATAACACATGGCTAAAACATCATAATAAAAGATCATTCTCAACAATAATAAAATTATAAAATATTAATGGAAAAGTTTAATGAGAGCTACACAGAACTTTTACAATGAAAAAACATTAAGTAGGAAATAGGAAAACTTTAGTAAGTGAAGAGTTATAATTTAGACTTCAATAAAGAATTTAAAATTTCTCCAAGTTAATTTATATAGTATTATATCAAATTCCCAATAAAGAGTGATAAGACGATAACAAAATACTTCTAAAACTGATTCTGGAAAAATATTTTGAATAATTGGAATATTAAAGAAATATTGAAAAGAGAAATTATCAGAGGTTTTTTAAATATAGGAAAAGCAAAGTGTTATTAGGAGAACCGAGTTTTATCAGATATTAAAACACTGTATAACAACAATTGTGAAAGTTTAGTTTTGTTATAAAAATCAAAAAAAGGATAATAGAACAGAATAAATAAGTCAGAAATTGCATCAGTTTTATATGAACACTTAATATTAATAAAACAAAGTTCAAAATGTTAAAATAAATATTATTAATAAATTATATTAATAAAGAATACCAATTATAAAATAAATTAGATATTTACCTTACATCATCCTCTAAAATAAATTCAAGGTCCACCAAAGAATCACTTTTAATAAATTCATAAAAATTAGATTAAAATACCTGTAATACCTGCATAGGAATGAAAACTTTCTCAAGTTTAAAGTACCAAAAAAAATCACAAAGGGAAGACTAACAAATTTGTATATGTAAAATTTAAACTTTTATTTAAAAAACTTATACCAAAACAAATAAAAAACTCAATTGCACAGGAAACCAATAGGTAGGAAAAATATTCGATATCAAATATACCATATATTTATTTCTATAGCATATAATCTCTCATTAAAATTTATAATTTTATAATTTATAATTTCTCATTAAGAAATGCAAAAATACTTTAGCATTGAAATTGGAAACTGATAATGATTTTTCCAAGAAAAAACAAATATGTTTAAACAAATGGAAATATGTTCATTCTGACTAAACATCAAAAATAGGCACATTGGTGCAAACTTGAATACTGTAATGCACCTACAAATTAGAAAACACTTGTAGTAACAGCACACAAATTTAATGAAGACACTATCACACTAGAACTTTTCTACACAATCTGTGACATTGCAAAACTGATACAACTGATTTATAGACACAAAATAAATTTTACTACCTATGTTTTCTCTCTCCTTCCTACTGTTCCCAAAAAACACAAACATGAACATATCCATACAGAAACACATACATACATACACATATACAAATACACACACACACATACATGAAAATTTAGTTTAAGGAATAATTTAATCAAACAAAGCCTTGCACCTTTGAGAGGTGAGGGTAACACGGCCTAAACCATTAAATGGGGTTGGGAGTTACCCAGCTACAAACTTGTCAGCATGAGGAAGGCAGAACCCAAAGGGACTCAAAAGAAGACAGAATCAAGTACTGGGCAGAATCAAGGAACAGCCCAAGCTAGCCTTCACCCATTGCCAAGGGCAAAAAGCCTCCCTCCATTCACCTGGACTCCATCTTAGGGACAGAAGCTTCTCCTAAAACATTGAAAACCATTATACAAGAGTCTGAGTGTTACTTAGAAGGACTATTTCATTCATCCAATTGTTCTAAGCTTTGAATTGGTGTGCACATCTAAGTAATTTTTTTTCCCACTACCCAGAGGATGAGCTCTCAGGAACAAGATTGGTTGCAGAAAAAAAGTGATTATTTTCCTGTGAACATCACAGTTGTAGAATGAGTTAAAATTTGTAGATGGTGCATGTGAAAACTTTAAAAAAAACTAATGGACATGTTTATTTCAGATTTTCTTATTATGAGAGTTACTAATACTGCTAATAGCTTTTCATGTTATTATTCTTGAAATGGCAGCAAAAGATTATTTCTTAATGTCCTAATTCATAACCTTCTTTTACAGTACGTGAAACTAGCCATCTGAAAAACACATGGACCCATACATTATAAGGGGTCTCTTTTCTCTCTGTTTATACAGGCAGTTAGAGAACATTTATCGATTCCAGTTTTGAATCCACTGCTGAGGCTTTTCCAGCCTATTGTTGCCTTCAGTTTATTCCTCCACTCCTAACTGCTCGCTTGTTTCTTCATCCTATTCATAGCTCTATTTCTCTCCATACTGTTGGAATGATTTCCAGCTGCAACATCCACTCTTTCAGCTATTTCTGGGGGAAAAAAAAATTCATCTTCTTCTGAAATAGCCAACTCAAAGCAATTCATTTTATTGTCCAGGCCTTTTTATTATTAAAAGACCTTTTCATATTATTCATGAGTCTAAACTGAATCATCCATATAATTTAGATTTTAAGCTTTTAGCTTAAGGACTACAGTTTTCTAATGACATTTTCAGTGCTCTACGTAGAATCTGCCCTGAAATTGTTATTTCTGAAAAAGGAAATGTTAGCACCTACCTCACCTTTTAACTTAGGCTGCAGAACTAAAGAAATAGATTTATATTCTTCAAGGTGGGAAGTATTCTTAATAACTGCCTGATGTGGCAAACTGCAGTAGGAAGTGGATTTTGGCACTAAAGTATTTCTGCTTAATGAAATTGCACATTTATGTAAATCACTACAGGGAAACCATTATGTGTGGCTGTACTGCTTTTTAAAACTGTGCTTTGTCCATTCTAGAATGTGTGTTCATTATGGAAAATACCAAGAAATGGGGGGAAAAAATTAACCATACTCCCATTATAAAAAAACAATATCAATGTTAACACTTAGAGAATTGATTTTCTTTTGCTTTTTTCCTAAATGAAATTTGGGGTTTTGTTTTATCCCTTTTTATTTGGTTTTACATAAATGTGTTCATTCCGTATATGGAACTTCATTAATATAAAATATATACATATATGTAAGTATATATATAAATATATATATATATGTAAACAATATATAAATATAAATACATACATATATATATAAAATATTTGTTTAATTTGGCATGAACACTTCTCCTATTATAAATTTTCACAAAAGCATCTTAAAACAATTACATAATATGCTCTTGAGTAGTAATATCTGACCTTACCTAACTATTTTATTATGTGGCATGTTAAAATGGTTTCCAATTTTAACTATTACATAAAGCATGAAATGAACATCTCTAAACAGAAAACTTTTTCATTATTTAGGTTAGTTCCTTAGGATTAATTTCCAGAAATGTGGTTATTAGTTCCAAGGGAAGAAATATTTTAAGGTATGTGTTAGCAAATATTTTTCCAAAAGATAAAAATTTGCACTCCCTCCTGCAATGTATGGACATACCCAATTCTTTTAAATTTTACCTTACAAACAGTACGTATTCTCACTGCAAACAAATTATGTTTGTTAATTTGCTGGAAAGAAATGACATTTTATTTACATCTTAATTTACAAGTGTTTGATTACTCTAGTGTTGAGAGTGTTTCCATATGCTCATTTATTAGTTGGTGCCCACTTTTTATGATTTTCTGATAATGAGTTTTGCACATTTATCTATCATAGTCATATAGTTTCTATTACCGACTTCTGTGGGGTTTTTTATAATAAAGAAAATTATTCTTTATTCAAAAATTCCCTAAGTATTTGCTTCCTAATTCAATACTTCTTAATTCTGATATTTTCAATAGGTATCCTTTTTATTTTTGTAGTATTAAAATCTATCTTTGCCCTTATGTTTTTTTCAATTATTTTTAAATTTAATAAGTCTCCCTCATCTAGAGATTTGATAGTTTTCTTCTAAACTTTATAAATTATGTGACTTTTCATTAACTTCTTTTATACTTGTAGAATTTAGAATTTATTTTTGGTATATGGTATGAAATAAAAATCCAAAGACATCACTTGTTGTAAACAGATAACCAATCATCCTAACATCATTTATTAAATACTACTTCTTTTGACCACTTGTTTGTGGTGACTTTACTTTACCATATATTGAAACTTACATATCAGAGAATTCATCTAAGTCATAGGTTCTTGTGATCAGCCTATATCAGACCTTAATGTGCAGTTAATGTAGAGTTCCTCACTGCTTATAAATATTCCTTTTTAAAGATTTTTATTGTTTTTAAAAGTTTTATTACTTTTTACAAAGTTCCTCCCAAAAGAATCCCATCAGGACTTCGAATATATATTAAAATGACAAAGTAGAGATGTTAAGAGTTTTATAGTATTTAAGCTTACCAGCCAATAAAATACTGTCTTTCGTTTATTAAAATCTTATTTTGGGTCATTTGGTACCCTTCCAATTTTTTTTTTAATATGGGGCCTGCTCATTTACTATTCAGATTATTTCTAATGTTTATAATAATTTTAGATTTGTGTTGTTCCATGTTCATGGACTAATTTCATTATACTGTGTAACCTAAATAATTATAAAGCTACCAAGAAAATCTAATGAAATATTTTTACTTTTACCTCATAATTTAACTCATTATTTACCTTTTTATAACATTTGATAGGTTTTCATTTGAGTTTATTTAGGATTTCTAATAATTGTTATAATATATCCATATATAATTATAATTAACATATCATATAAATACATTAATATAATATATTCCCTATATATTTAAAGTTCCTAATAGTATCACTTGCTTCATCCTTTCATATATTTATAACCCTTTCATATAGCCCTTCCCATATGTTTAATATTTTACTGTATTAAGCAGATATTTCAGATTGCTAAGTTTATAGTCCTTAGGTTACAAGTTTGTAGAACTGAATTTTTTAATGTTCTCAAAAAGCAGGTTATTTCAAATAAAATCAAGGACAACTCTCCATTAAGATGTTAAGTATCCTGGTGTAAAACAAAAGATGCCTTTGTGATTCACCAGTTCCAAGAGTGCTTAAAGTGCACGCCATTTGCAATACTACACGCAGAATACCATTTATCAGAACCATAAATGAATTCCTAAAATCAAAAGCACAGTTTCAGAGCCTTTCCTGAGCACTACAATTGATTCTAACTGGTTGGCATCCTTACTATATGTTCAGTTATGAAAACTTGCAGTTGTGGGAGCTTGTGAAAAATATTCCTGCTTTAATTCATAATGAATTGCAACACAGAGTAGTAACATATTCTGTCAAAATTGATTTTAATCTTCATCATTTCAGATCTCATTTGTAAGGACAAGAAAATACTCTGGCAACCCCAGGGTATGGGCCACAAATAAAGTAAAATGTTTTTAAAGAACACTTTTAGATAAACCAGAAAACAGGTATATTTGGCAAATGTTTGAAATGCTGCAGAGTCTGTCACTAGAAAATCACTGTGAAGACACAAAGTCACAGAAGGGAATTAATCTAGCCAGAGAGAAGAATTTGGAGAATATAGACTTAATAAGATCTTCATTAGGGTCCAGGAAAGACTGTGTAGCAGAATATCAAAATGCAACCCTCCTGTGTTACACTGTCACCTGAGGCCCCCAAATAGAGAACATTCCCTGCCACGTATCCTCATCATTTTGAAGTAACATCTATGCAAAATTTGCAAAAGAGTGACTAAAACCAATTTTAACAGCTTTTGCCAATCACCCCCTGCTAGAGTATAGAAAAGAAAGCAAAAAGGGGATAAAAAAAAGAACATCTTTGAGCAGAAAGCATTTTCATTTTCTGAGCTTAGTTCCCTAGGTTGAGTCCCAGGAATGCAATCATTAGCACAAAAGGAATAACTACCAGAAAGACGGATCTCAGGTGGAGATGGAAGAGACTGGAAACCAAGGACTGCTTCACACATTATTCTGGGCTGAGGCACTTAGCTCCCCGCCGCGAGGAGGGGCCAGATGGAGAGAAGATGGCTCAAGAGAACCACTCAGAGGGTATGTGTCCCTTAAACTCATAGGAAGCCCAGAGATGAGAGGTTGACCAGGAGGCAGAAACAAAAGGCAGATCTGACAGCCTGAATATCTAGTGTTCAACAGGACAAAAATGAGTAAAGAAGCTAGCTATGGGCAGCCAGAATCCAGGATCTGAGGGAGAACGGGAACTAGCCAGCGGGAAGAGACATCTCCTTGCCAGAAAACTGGAATTGGAGGTCTTAGGGGGAATGTCTAAGGAGCTCATAAACGTGTCCCAGAAGAGAAAGAGCTGTGGACACCAGCCATCCCTACCCCCACTGGTGGACTAAGACCTGCTTTCCCACTTACTGACGCCCTCCACCACCGTCTTTAACCCCGAAGAAAGCAGAGGCAGCGTGGTGGTATAGTAGGGAAGTAAAAGGGGAAGTAAGGAAATAGTCGTGATACTAACCATGGCACTCTTCTCTACAGCAGAGTTACAGATGGTGCAAGTCCAAACTGGAATAGGGAAGAGGTTTTAACCTGAATGAGCAACTGTATTAAACTTGAGATATATGTATCTCAGATACATGGTTTTTTACAGATTTTTGTGGTTTATTATATCTCAAAAGTTGGGACATATTTTGATCTAACATCATTTTTGGATAGTGATAATAGTAACAGCTAATACCTACAGAGTACTTATTATTTGTCATCACTGTTGTATTTTATACATAATAACCCTTTCATCTTCGAAACAACACTATGAAACAGGTGAACTATTTATTTCCCCATTTTACAGATGAGAAAACAGAAACTTGGAAAGGTCAAAGTTGCATTGCTAAATAAATAACGAAATCAAAATTCAAAGCCAAGAAATCCATTAAAAAAAAGGCAAATTCACAATAGTGAATGAATTCAACATGCAGTCAATGGTTATTTATCAACATTCATGACAATCCAACCAGATGGTGGACTATGGGCCCGCATTAATGCAGCCAAGTCACAGTGAATTCAGAACAAATATTTCTGTTTTTCCTAACTTGTTAAGTCTGAAAGGAACCCAGACCTGGGTTAGTAAACAGGTAACAGGTCCCTGGGCACCAAGCCAACCAGCAGTCTCTTTATTTTTAACTCCAGTTTTTTCTTTATTGAAGTATCATTGATATGCACCATTATATTGTTTCAGGTGTACAACACAGTGATTCGGCAATTATGTATATTATGAAATGCTCACCACAAGTGTAGTTACCATCTGTTATTATGATACTATTGGCTCTATCCCCTATGCCATACTTTTCACCCCCATTACTTAATTATTTCATAATTGGAAGTTTGTACCTTTTTATTCCCTTCACCTATTTTACTCAACCCCTGACTTCCTCACCTATGGCAACCACCAGTTTGTTCTCTGTATTTAGGAATCTGTTTTGTTTGTTCACTTGTATTATTTTTTTACATTCAACATATAAGTGAAATCATGGGTATTTGTTTTTCTCTGACTTATTTCACTTAGCATAATACCCTCAGGTTCACCCACAGTGTCACAAATGGCAAACTTTCATTCTTTTTTATGGCTGAATAATATTCCATGGTGTATATGAACCACACCTTCTTTATCCACTCATCTATCCATAGACATTTAGGTTTCTTCCATATCTTGACTACAGTAGTGCAGTAAACATAGGGATACATATCTCTCTGCAAATTAGTGATTTTGTTTTATTCAGGTAACACTCAGAAGGGGAATTACTGGGTCATATTGTTCTATTTTTAATTTTTTAAGGAACCTCTGTACTGTTTTCTGTAGTAGCTGCCACACCAGTTTGCATTCCTACCAACCTCTTTTATGTGAGTGAATATGTTAATATTAAAAAGCCACCACAGAAGCTAGGAGACCTACCTGGGAATTCCTCCAGAGATGAAAGGGAAAAAATTGACAAAAGTTATTTTAAGGAAGCTGTGGTGAGTAAGAATAAAAAACTGCTTTCTCCATGCCCCATGCCAACTATCATATTCAATAAATTAGAGACAGAACCAGAGTTAGTGGAGTTCTGCCAACAGCTAATGAGAACCAGTTATGCGCACCTCTTTCTACCCCTGAGTTGACTGACATCACGTTGGTAGTTTGAAGTCAGCCATAATGGGAGTATTTATACAATGGAAATTAGCAATGCTACAAGTCAGGTTTTTCTTTTGCTTCTAAGAGCTGGTTGTTAAACATTTACCAGCACACAGCTAGAAACATCTCATTTGGGTTTCAGGTGGCTTTAAAGAAGTGTTGATCTGAACCAAGGAGTGGAACTAAGGATTAGCAAGAAAAAACTTGGCATCACTAAGAATCAAGGCTAAGAGAGGAAATAATGACACAAAGATAAATGCAAGCATGATAATGTTACAAAGACCACTTCACCTTTGGACACACCATTTAGACTAAAGGTTAGTTTAAAAATAATAATGTAGGCGACATCTGGGAAGATGGCAGCATGAGCAGGGTGGCAGAAATCTCCTCCCAAAACTATATATATATCTATGAAAATACAGCAAATACAACTATTCCAAAAAGAGAGAGGAGAATACACAGGAAAGCGCACAGCATGCAGCTACACCTGAGAGGACACGGCACCCCGTGAGGCGGGTAAGATATGGAGCCGCGACCCAGCGGGACCCGAGCACTCACTCACTCCAGCGCACCAGCGGGAGGAAAGGATTCAGAGCTGGGAGGGAGTGGAAGTACACCCCGCGAAATAACCAGCCCCAGTGATCTGCGCGGGGAGCGCTGACACACATCACGTGGTGTAGCGGAGATTGGAGAGACAGAGGGTGCAGGATCTGAGTGGGGAACGCGCCAGGATGCTTGCAGCCGGCTCCCGGGAAGGAAAAAAACAAAAAAGAAAACCGCGTGCTTTTTTCAGCGGTCTTAAAGAGACAGGAGCCCAGCGGACGAGCCGAATCACCCCAGCACACTAAACTCAGCAGACTGGGAATCATGAGGAGTTTCAGACCCCTTAGCTGACGACTGGGAAAGGGTGGCTGCACTTACACTTCCCACAAAGATCAACAGCCTCCCATTCGTTCCCACCCTGGCCGTAGCTATAAAGGGCCCTGCGGAGTGGCGCGGCCATGGCTGCGGAATAGTGGAGCAACTGTGCCACCTACAGCATCCCCACAGAATCTACTCCCAGTGGGTGTTATTTTTGTTTGTTTTGTTTTGTTTTGTTTTTTCTTCTCTTTCTTTTTTCTTTTCTTTTCTTTTTCTTTCTTTCTCTTTTTCTTTTTCTTTTTCTTTTTAAACTCTTAAAGAGCCCAGCTGACATATGCGGCAACTACCAGCGACCACTTCTATAGCCATGAAAAGACAGAGGAATATGGTCCAGACTAAGATCAACCAGACAACCCCAGAGAGGGAGCCTGAAGGGATGGTAATGCACAGTCTTCCTGAAAAAGAATTCAGAACAAAAGTCATAACCATGCTGATGGATCTACAGAGAAATGTGCAAGAGCTGAGGGAGGAAGTGAGGGAAGTGAGGAAAGACAATGCAGAAATCAGACAAGCGATCAACAGGCTTAACAGCAGACTGGATGAGAGGCAAGAGACTTAATGGAATGGAAATTAGAGAACAGGAATACAGAGAAGCTGAGGTAGAGAGAGATAAAAGGATTTCTGGGAATGAAAGAATATTAAGAGAACTGTGTGACCAATCCAAACGGAACAATATTCGCATTATAGGAGTATCACAAGAAGAATAGAGAGAAAAAGGAATAGAAAGCATCTTTGAAGAAATAATTGCTGAAAACTTTCCCACGCTGGGGAAGGAAATAGTCTCGCAGTCCACAGAAGCCCACAGATCTCCCAACACAAGGGACCAAAGGAAGAACACACAAAGACACATAATAATTAAAGTGGCAAAGATCAAAGATAAAGACAGAGTATTAAAGGCAGCTAGAGAGAGAAAAAAGATCACCTACAAAGGAAAACCCATCAGACTATCATCAGACTTCTCAACAGAAACCTTACAGGCCAGAAGAGCATGGCATGATATATTTAATGTTATGAAACAGAAGGGCCTTGAAACAAGAATATTGTATCCAGCACGATTATCATTTAAATATGACAGAGGGATTAAACAATTTCCAGACAAATGAAAGTTGAGAGAGTTTGCCTCTCATAAACCACCACTACAGGATATCTTAAACGGACTGCTCTAGAGGGAAGCACCCCTAAGGCTAAAAAGATGTCACTAGAGAAAATAAAATCATAGCAAAGAAGACAGACTCTCCAAATACTAACGAAAGGCAAAGAATAAAACACCTAGTACATAAAGAATGGAGGAGGAAGAATAAGAAGGGAGAGAAATAAAGAAACATCAGACGGTGTTTACAATAACTTAACAAGAAAGTTAAGTTAGATTCTTAGATAGTAAAGAAGCAACCCTTGAACCTTTGGTGACCACGAATCTAAAGCCAGCAATGGCAATAAGTACATATCTATCAATAATCACCCTAAATGTAAATGGACTGAATGCACCAATCAAAAGACACACAGAGACAGAATGGATAAAAAAGCAAGACCCATCTATATGCTGCTTACAAGAGACACACCTCAAACCCAAAGATATACACAGACTAAAAGTGGAGGGATAGAAAAAGATATTTCATGCAAACAACAAAGAGAAAAAAGCAGGTGTTGCAGTACTTGTATCAGACAAAGTAGACTTCAAAATGAAGAAAGTAGCAAGAGATAAAGAAGGATATTACATAATGATAAAGGGGTCAGTCCAAAAAGAAGATATAACCATTATAAATATCTATGCACCCAACACACGAGCACCTACATATGTGAAACAAATACTAACAGAATTAAAGGAGGAAGTAGACAGCAATACATTATTTTACAAAACTTCAACACACCACTCACTCCAAAGGACAGATCAACCAGACAGAAAATAAGTAAAGACACAGAGGCACTGAACAACACACTAGAACAGATGGACCTAACAGACATCTACAGAACGCTGCAGCCAAAAGCAACAGGATACACATTCTTCTCAAGTGCACATGGAACATTCTCCAGAATAGACCACATACTAGGCCACAAAAAGAACCTCAGTAAAATCAAAAATATTGAAATCCTACCAACCAACTTCTCAGATCACAAAGGTATAAAACGAGAAATAAATTTTAGAAAGAAACCAAAAAGTCTCACAAATACATGGAGACTTAACAACATTCTCCTAATTAATCAATGGGTCAATGACCAAATAAAAACAGAAATCAAAGTCTGTATGGAAACAAATAACAGCAACAACACAAAGCCACAACTTCTGTGGGATGCAGGAAGGGCAGTCCCAAGAGGAAAGTATATTGCAATCCAGGCCTATTTAAAGAAAGAAGAACATTCCCAATTGAATAGTCTAAAGACACAATTACTGAAATTGGAAAAAGAAGAACGAATGAGGCTCAAAGTCACCAGAAGGAGGGACATAATAAAGATCAGAGAAGAAATAAATAAAATTGAGAAGAATAAAACAATAGAAAAAAAATCAATGAAACCAAGAGCTGGTTCTTTGAAAAAATAAACAAAATAGATAAACCCCTAGCCAGACTCAGTAAGATAAAAAGAGAATCTACACACATAAACAGAATCAGAAATGGGAAAGGAAAAATAAAGACAGACCCCACAGAAATACAAAGAATTATAAGAGAATACTATGAGAATCTATATGCTAACAAGCTGGAAAACATAGAAGAAATGGACAAATTCTTAGAAAAATACAACCTTCCAAGACTGACCAAGCAAGAAACAGAAAAACTAAACAGACCAATCACCATCAACGAAATTGAATCGGTAATCAAAAAACTACCCAAGAACAAAACCCCCAGACCAGATGGATTCACCTCTGAATTCTACCAGACATATAGAGAAGAAGTAACACCAATTCTCCTTAAAGTTTTCCAAAAAATAGAAGAGGAGGGAATACTTCCAAACTCATTCTATGAGGCCAGCATCACTGTAATACCAAAACCGGGCAAAGACCTCACCAAAAAAGAAAACTACAGACCAATATCCCTGATGAACGTAGATGCAAAAATACTCAACAAAATATTAGCAAACCGAATTCAAAACTACATCAAGATGATCATACACCATGATTCATCCCAGGGATGCAAGGATGGTACAACATTCGAAAATCCATCAACATCATCCACCAAATCAACAAAAAGAAGAACAAAAACCACATGATCATCTCCATAGATGCTGAAAAAGCATTTGACAAAATTCAGCATCCATTCATGATTAAAACTCTCAAGAAAATGGGTATAGAAGGCAAGTACCTCAACATCATAAAGGCCATATATGACAAACCCACAGCTAACATCATACTTAATGGCGAGAAGCTGAAAGCTTTTCATCTAAGATCAGGAACAAGACAGGGATGCCCACTGCCTCCACTGTTATTCAACATAGTACTCGGGGTCCTAGCCACGACAATCAGACAAAACAAAGACATACAAGGGATCCAGATTGCTAAAGAAGAAGTCAAACTGTCGCTATTTGCAGATGACATGATATTGTACATAAAAAACCCTAAAGACTGCACTCCAAAACTACTAGAACTAATATCTGAATTCAGCAAAGTTGCAGGATACAAAATTAACACACAGAAATCTGTTGCTTTCCTATACACTAATGATGAACTAACAGAAAGAGAAATCAGAAAAACAATTCCATTCACAATTGCATCAGAAAGAATAAAATACCTAGGAATAAACCTAATGAAGGAAGTGAAAGACCTGTACTCTGAAATCTCCAAGACACTCCTAAGAGAAATTAAAGAGGACACTAACAAATGGAACATCCCATGCTCTTGGCTAGGAAAAATAAATATTGTCCAAATGGCTATACTACCTAAAGCAATCTACAGATTCAATGCAATCCCTACCAAACTACCAACAGCTTTCTTCAATGAACTGGAACAAATAATTCTAAAATTCATATGGAACCACAAAAGACCCCGAATAGCCAAATCAATCCTGAGAAGGAGGAATAAAACAGGCGGAATTACACTCCCTGACTTCAAGCTCTACTACAAAGCCACAGTAATCAAGACAATTTGGTATTGGCACAAAAACAGACCCACAGACCAGTGGAACAGAATAGAAAATCCAAACATTAACCCAAACATTTACAGTCAATTAATATTTGATAAAGGAGCCTTGGATATACAATGGGGAGATGACGGGCTCTTCAGCAGCTGGTGTTGGAAAAACTGGACAGCTACATGTAGGAGAATGAAACTGGACTACTGTCTAGCCCCATACACAAAGTAAACTCAGGGTGAATCAAAGACCTGAATGTAAGTCATGAAACCATAAAACTCTTGGAAAAAAACATAGGCAAAAATCTCTTGGACATAAACATGAGCGACTTCTTCATGAACATATCTCCGCGGGCAAGGAAAACAAAAGCAAAAATGAACAAGTGGAACCATATGAAGCTGAAAAGCTTCTGTACAGCAAAGGACACCATCAGTAGAACAAAAAGACATCCTACAGTATGGGAGAATATATTCATAAATGACATATCTGATAAGGGGTTGACATCCAAAATATATAAAGAACTCACGCACCTTAACAAAAAGCAAATAATTCAATTAAGAAATGGGCAGAGGACATGAATAGACACTTCTCTAAATAAGAAATTCAGATGGCCAACAGGCACATGAAAAGATGCTCCACTTCACTAATCATCAGAGAAATGCGGATTAAAACCACAATGAGATATCACCTCATACCAGTGAGGATGGCCAACATCCAAAACACAAACAACAACAAATGTTGGCGAGGATGTGGAGAAAAAGGAACCCTCCTACACTGCTGGTGGGACTGCAAATTAGTTCAACCATTGTGGAAACAGTATGGAGGTTCCTCAAAA
Organism: Smutsia gigantea; assembly: GCA_032199065.1. Lineage (NCBI taxonomy): Eukaryota > Metazoa > Chordata > Mammalia > Pholidota > Manidae > Smutsia > Smutsia gigantea. The sequence continues at coordinate 64,496 of JAVSCE010018839.1, forward strand.
AACTCAAAATAGAAATGCCATTTGACCCAGGAATTCCACTCCTAGGAATTTACCCTAAGAATGCAGCAGCCCAGTTTGAAAAGGACAGATGCACCCCTATGTTTATTGCAGCACTATTTACAATAGCCATGAAATGGAAGCAACCTCAGTGTCCATCAGTAGATGAATGGATAAAGAAGATGTGGTACATATATACAATGGAATACTATTCAGCCATAAGAAGAAAACAAATCCTACCATTTGCAACAACATGGATGGAGCTAGAGGGTATTATGCTCAGTGAAATAAACCAAGCTGAAAAAGACAAGTATCAAATGATTTCACTCATATATGGAGTATAAGAACAAAGAAAAAAACTGAAGTAACAAAACAGCAGCAGACTCACAGAACCCAAGAACGGACTAATAGTTACCAAAGGGAAAGGGACTGGGGAAGATGGGTGGGAAGGGAGGGGTAAGAGGGAAAAAGGGGCATTACGATTAGCAGACATAATGTTGGGGGGGCATGGGGAGGGCGGTACAACTCAGAGAAGACAAGTAGTGATTCTATAGCATCTCACTACGCTGTTGGACAGTGACTCTAATGGGGTTGGTAGGGGGGACCTGATGAAGGGGGTAGTTTAATAACCATAATATTGCACATGTAATTGTTGAATAATGATACCAAAATAAATTATTTAAAAAATAATAATGTGAAAGTAAATGAAGGCTTATCACAAAAAGACACAGGAAGGCAGGAGCATCGCAATCCAGGGACGAACAGGACCAGACCTCCTGGACCTTCAGCTGACTTCTGAGCATCTAGAACCTAAGACAGACAGCACTGCAGAGAACACTGACACAGGAAGCAAAGAATCTCATTAAAGAAGTCTGGAAAGGAGGCTGCCAGAATGTCCCTACAGCCCTGTTTACATTCCAGCAGACTCTAGAGATAATCACCTTCATGTATTTTGAGATTCTTTCTTGGCGATTAGTTACTTTTGTCAATCCTTGTATGTTTCCACAGTCCTTAGCAATATAAACAAATAACAATAAAAAAGTTATCAGGCTTACCTCAAATACAGCAGGGCAGGGGAAAGTTATGGGAAATACATTCATAGGAGGATCATGGGGAGAAAGCTGGACTGAGGAATGTCAACAACCATAACCGGAAAAGAAGCAGAAGCAAGTATCTGAGGCATGGGCCAGCTAGCTCTTTGTGGGTTAGCCAACAGGAAGGCCACAGGACTCCCACCATTTCTCTGAGGTTCTGATCAACATCAGATACAGAAATGGCATTTCTTGGAAAGCACACATTCTTGCATCAGGAATCTCATTAACTTGTGGATTTGCTGCAGATTCCTTTCTCTGCTCTGATGGTGATTTTTGAGCCTCTGAACTTTATCTTCTTGTGATTCATGATTTGATGTGGAATTAGAAGCCCCACGAAAATGGTTTAAATCTCTTAGAAAAGACCAAAAGCTTCAGTTCTCTCTGTGATGACATCACTTGAAGATAGTAACCATAATAGTCCAGAATGACTAAACAGTCCTTTGCTTGTGCGTTAAGTGAATCTTGGCAAAACTGATCTTTCAGGGATCAATTTGCTGCTAGTTATTCTGTTGGGAACTCTTTGGTTTTGTGTTTCCCCAGCAAAAACAAACCATGCAACTTAGATCTTATTCCCCAAAGAAGTTTTATCTTGAACCATGATGCACTAGAAGACCACCGCAGAATTGTAGCATTGAACGATGATCTAATTTAACCTGTCCACTTTGCAGGTAAGTGACCCAGTACCCATCCAGGATCATATGGCTCTGTAGAATTCCACTGTCCTATGCATCAGTTAAACATTTAACCCTTGGTTAATTCAAAAAGTGATAAAACTGAGTTTCAATGAATGTTGGAATAAATATATCCTGTTTTTCTACTCCTGAATCAGTCCGACATCTCTTTGTCATGACCAACAAAGTGAGACTACCGAGGCACAGCAGATGTGCCTGCAGATGATTGCAGGTTTATATGATTTAAGATAAAACAGAAAACAGGACCCCCAGTTGTTATAATCACCATGACCGATGCTCTTGCAGCAGAGAGGAAGACACTGAAAAGAAAAACACAGACACTGACAACGCTAAATCAAAAAGAGTTTCAGAAGAACAAGACTTTAAGTGGGAAAAAGTATTAGGAATATGTTAACATTTATTTTTTTATTATTTTCCTTTGTATTTATTCACAGGAGTAGTAAAGGACAGAATTGTATACCTAGAGAAATCTAGAAAAGAACATTTTCATAAGTAGAAAATAAAAATTTCAAGGGATATGGTAGCACTATGTCACAATTTAGTAGCGTATTTCCTTTTTGGTAGAACATAAAACAATTCAATGTAGAGTCAGTGGCTTCTTAGAGTTCATGAAATATGATATCCCCTTCCTCAGTTTTCTATAAATCAAGTGCATTTCAACTCTGAGGCCCTATTCTGATAGCTTGTTGGTAAATTCAGCCTCAGTCATTGTCCCCCTCTGAGCCATGCTTTGGTGTGTGTTAATCTTTGGCAAGGCTGATAAGCCAGGTGCCCGGGGTCCTGCCTCATAAACACACAGAAACTGCTGTTTTCTTCTCAGTTCTTACCACCCTGCAGGAATGCTGCCAGGAGCTGGGCATAGCGCTCCTCTACCAAGCAAGACACCTTGATCTCTCCTTTTGCCAATCCAGGGAAATCTCTCCAACTTTATTCTTTCTCATGGGGACAATAATTCCTCCCCTAAAGGAAGGGAATCCGGTAGTTGACGCTCCTAGTCATTTTCTTCCCTCTCACTTACCCTGTTCCTAGGGATTGGGAGACAACCATTCATCTGATTAAAGAATACAAGATAAGGAGGTGACCAGTGCCTCTGAGGTCCCTCATCCCACCATCTTGGAAAGAGCTGCCCAGGGGACCAGGCATCCCCCTCTGCTAGTCCATGCTGAAGTTCATAAAGAAGCAGCCTCTCTGTTGGGAGACCTGCCCTGGTCCAACATAGCCTGGGACTGAGAGGGTAAGCCTGTCTGCTTTGAGGTTCAGGATCAGGATTCCACTTGCCTACAAGTATGCCCCACCCTCCAAGTTCAGCTGTATTAGTAACAAACACTATCTGGCCTCACTGTTCCATTAGCTTCAATCTCAACTGGTTCTGAACTTGGGTGGGGAGGACAGTACACATTCCCTCTGCTAACTTCCCTTCTTATGCTTCTCCAGGCACTTGATGGCCCATCAAACTCTATCACAGGCAGCCAAAAACATTAGTTCTCTTCCTAGAAATGGAGGAAAGCATTTGCATTCCCTCCTATCTCTGAAGGAAAGAAGAGGAGAAAAAAACAGTTAAATGTCTACCTTAAATCAGGAGGAACTTGATATTATATGCTATGATCTACCACCAATGAGTGAATTCCACCCAGTCAACACCAATATTATTAACAGAACAACTCCCAGAAGTTCAGAGGACTGGAAATAGAGCTCTGAGAATATCATTCACAGGAGAGCCAAGTTTTAAGAGAAGGAAGTTGGAAAGTAAAGGATGGATAACCAACCAAAAACCTTAGAGAGAAAAACCTTTGATTACCCAGAAGGCACCCAAATGGTGCTAGAAAACTGTAAGGTAAGGGACCAAGAAGGAGGTGAAGCAGTGCTATTTTCCCATTACTCTTACCCTACTGAGTATCCTTCATGGGTGCTATAATTCAGGGTTTTCATGTGAATCCCACCCTTCTCGGGCAGTTTTCCTCTGAAAGATGTACTTTATGATGGTAGCATTTTCTGCCATCCTTCAGTAATAGCATTTATCTGCTAGCCCCTCAGGTCGCAGTGGGCTCTCATGGTGGACTCTTATGAACATACCACTATCCGCTCTGGCTGCTGTGAACACCCTTTTAATCTCTGACTCTCCAAGATGGAAAAGAAACTGTGCTCCAAGTTCTTAAATTTACCTTGACATTGCTAAGTAATTGATTCCCTGACAATCATGGATTTTTTAAATTAAGAGTGCATCTTCAATTAAAAGCCCAGAGAACCTTCCCTGCGTGCAGGGAGGAAGACCATGGTCATTCTGGGGTATACTAAAATGAGCTGTGACCCGCCTGTCCACTTCTCGTCACAGGCTCAGAGACCAAAAGGCAGGCGACTATCCTTTCCAGGCTCCAGATCCTCACCTGCCATCCAGGGCTGCATTACTCACTTCTTGAGAGATAAAGGCTTTTTTTTTTGTCTTCTGTATCTCCCCTGCCAGGTTGGTGATAAATTTTGCCAGCCAGTGCAAACTGTCATCCAGGACAATACTGCCGTTCTACTTTGCTGGAGGCAGTTGATTTTCGTTTTAAAGGTGAACCAGCTCCTATTTCCTGAAAACAACTTTTTCTCTTTACATTCAGCTTTCACACAATTGCAGAAACCATTATTAAGTTTTTCTTTTCCTCTGCAAGTCTATTAGGAGACAATTCCTGATTACAGAGCATACCCATAACTGAGAAGTGAGGAAGATTTGTATTCTTGAGGCTCACCACTTAACCCTTCCTGGCGAGTCTCCCCCTACCTCTGAAATGGCTTTTTTAATGTGTCAACTTGACTAGCTAAAATTCCCAGTTATTCAATCAAACACTCATCCAGTACTGTTGCAAAAAGATTTAGCAGATTTAATTAAAGGCCCTACCCTGCTGACCTTAATTAAGGGGGATTTTCCTGGATAATTTGGTGGGCCTGGCTTAATCAGTTGGAAGGCCCTCAGAAGAAGGACTGAGGTTTCTCTGAGGAAAGAAATTCCCCCTATGGACAACAGCTTTGGTCTGCACCATGGAGACCCAACTCTACCCATGACCCTGCCTTCCTACTGGTTCCAGTTCCCTGGTTGAAAGCTAGTAGATGCAGCCTCACACCCTGCCACATCTGTATCCACCTGGGAATGTCTTTCTGTTGGCCTCTGTTCTAGACCTTCTGTGGATAAAGTGAAGGTTCCCATGGCCAGGACCCTCACCTGGTCCTGGTCGGCTTGCTCACTACACTCCTGTGGGCAATGCGTTATTACTGACTCTACATAAAGAGCTCTGCCCAGTGCTGTAGGCGGTGCGGTGGCACGGCCGGCCGCAAGGCTGCAGGAGAGCAGAGACGAGACTGGAGTGGTGGCAGCACCAAGGACAGAGACTGAGCCTGCTGCAGAGGCAGAGAGGAAGGATTACAGACCTGCAGACTGTGGGATGCAGATGTAATTCTAGTGCTTGACCTATCACCAGGAGAACAAGTGGGTAATAAACCCTTTCACCCCAAGAACGTTCCATTGTCATTACTCAGTCTCACTGAATCTATAGTGAACTTGCCTGGGGCTGCAACCCGCTGGTAAGACACTTTCCTTTCCCTTTTCCTTCACTCAAATTTTACTTGTATGCCCCAGTGATGGTATCCCTTGAACAAAAAATTGGAACCCATGATCCAACAATAGTTTTTTTATTGTTCTGAGAAAGTGTTTAAACAAAATAGCTTATGAATATAAATATCAAATTCTGTAAATTATGCATATAATAGCCCACATTTATTGAAAGGAATAAAAATTACTTGAAATTGATACATCTGGGATAACCAGGGCATATGATTGCCACTACCTATTCCCAAACCAGCTCTTTCCCAGTTGGAAACGACTATTATTCCATTTATGCTAAGATGTTAGATATTTGGACACTGGATGTCACCCATGCCATATAAGCATGAACACTTAAGTGTAATTCCTCTCATGATGTATTTTTATTATTACAGAACTCTTCCAAAGTTATTACTTGGTAAATCAGTGGTTCTGAAAGTATGGTTCAGCAGCATAAGCATTATTTAGGAACTTGTTGGAAATAGAAATACAAATTCTCATGTTCCACCCCAAATGGTGAATCAGAATCTCTGCAGGGGCAGAGGGCCCCATCAATCTGTGTTTTAATAAGCCCTCCAGGGGAGTCTCATGTAATCTAAAGTTTGAGAACCAAGTCCTTAACCCAAGAAAAGAAAGCACAGTACAGAAGCACATGGGATATTTTTGAAAGACAAATCTGGGGAGGGAGGTTAATTAGCTAAGGTATAATAGAAACCCACTGGAAGTCATTTGCAAAACAACCACCGAAAATGAATTTATTAGGAAAGTACTGGCATATACTCCTACCTCCAAGAGTTTAACAGCCATCCCTGGGATGCAGGAGACCAGCGCTCCAACAGCCTTCACCTCAGTGTTTGTGAAACTTCCTTCTAGTGCCCAGCCACTAAGTACTCAGTTCCAGTCTTCCTGCAGTTGTTATGTCTTAGTTCAAAATATGAAATTCCAGGTATTTTGGACCAGACATGTTCAGCCTGAGACATGGTTCACCCAGGAGCCAGGCAGAGTCACAGAGTAGGAACATACCCTGAAAACCTTTCATCTATGGGTCAAAGTCTCCATGCAAGTGAAGGGAGAAAGTCCATGAGCTGCTCTGCCACCATAAGCAAACCCCCCAGGAGCTGTCCTTAAGTTGCCTTGATTCTCATGCACTGCATGGTCTACAAGTACAACTGTCCACTCAGCGTGATGCCAGATAATGCCACACCCAGGCTGTGCCGCTTCCTGTGCTCTCACAGCGCTGACCCTGAGTCCACATCAGTGATTTTCCCTTCGACTCTACTTCTGCCTCCAATCTCCTGCCATATCATTCTGCCTCAGAGTTTCTAAAGGAGACAAACACCTCTAGAATATGGGATTAAGGGTCAGAAAAAGGAGATTATTTGAATTTTGTCAAACTAAAAGCCTTGAGCTCATCAGTAAACTCAGTAAACAAAGGAGTTTAATGAGCTTCTACTCTGGGAACAAAATTAAAATGGGTAAAGTATTTGGAAAATAGTGTGAAGCTCCTCTCTGAATATATTTACCATTTTATTCAGAAATTAAGAACAATGTATATAGGTTGCGTTATATTGGAATGTATAGAATTGTATTCTCCCTACACCCACCCCACTGCACCCTCCTTACCCAGGCTGCTGGACAGAAGGTGTCAGGGACCATGTTCCATGTATGTGTCATCACAACATACCTCGAGAACTACAGGGTCACATTTTATCTTTTAATCTTATATAAGATTCCCTGTTGCCCTCACCCACACTCTACCATTCCTTATTCCAGAGTAGATGAAAATCTCCCTATCTGGAAGGGAGGGAGAAAAGGTACAAAGCCATTTAAACAAGAGTCGACAAAAGAATGATGTTTAGTTATAGGAGACAATTTGGGAGAGATGCAGACAACCATCCCATAGTTAACACTGAAAGAGAAGAAAGAGGTAAGAGAATGGAGAGAGGAAAGAAGAGGAAGAGGAGAAATAAAGGACAAAAAATTACAGACCCTCAGCTGCTCTGGGTCCTTGTGGGGCCACACGCACTTCTTGGGAGCCTCCCACGGGGTCTTAACAGCCCAGTGGAAGCAGGAGCCTTCCAGCAGCTCTTGCAGTTTCTTCAGGAGAAAGGAACTAATTTTGTTTGAGAAACCAGGGAAGATTCTTTTAAGTTGTGAGAAGAAATAAAAGAAAATGTTTGTACCAGGTATTCGTTCAGAACCATTACAACTAAAATTAAATTCCTTATTTTCTTCTTCCTCACCTTCTCACTCCCCATTAATGTATTAATTTTTAACTAATAGGGTTTTTTGTGGGGTTTTTTGCACTTTCTCTCCCCTTCCTGGCTTACAAAATAGAAAGCTGGTCTAACTTATGTTCAAACCTTTCTCCTCCACTATGCTGCTAGAGCCTCTGATTCTATTTCTCCTAAAATCACCTAACGCTGCTTGCTCTCTTCATCTTCTACTCTCATTTCCTCCTGTCTGAATGGCAGTGCAACTGTTACATCACCTGTCTCAACACTGGTTGCCATATATACTTCATATGAGCAAAACCATCCCAGCCAGGACCAGACACAGGTATGCATCTAAAGAGTAGTGGTTGAATTAATGAGCCCTAAAAATTGAGTTCTCAAGATACAAAAAGACATGGAGGAAACTTATATGCATTTTGCTGAATAGGAGAAGCCTCTGAAAAGGCTATACACTGTATGATTTCAACTACATGGTAATCTGGTAAATGCAAAACTATGAAGATAGTAAAAAGTTCAGTGGTTGAGAGGAAGAAGGAAAGAAGGAGTAGATAAAGCACAGGGGATTTTAGGGCATGGAATAAATTCTGTATGATGCTATACGGTAGCTACAGGCCATTATACGTCTGACAAACCCATAGGACAACATAGAGAGAACCTAAACTGCTCCAAAAAAATAAAGACTATTCATTTTTTTTGAAAGAATGAACTGACTTCTAGTTCCCAGTCAAGCATGTAAAAAGCTGGGAAGTTGTCATTCTGCCCTAACAAATAAAGGCTGAACAAACTGAAAAATCAACAACTCTTCCTGGATCCATGGAAGAAGTGAGGTCACAGGGCAAACTGTTGCCCCCAGAATCGGAAAGAACAGCAGATGAATACAGAAAATTGTACTAAAGCAGAAACCCATAAGTAGACATCTTTGCAAGAACCAGTGCCAAGGTAGGAGGACATAAACTGTAATTGGCAAATTGCTGGAAGCCCAGTGTGAACAAGTTTGAGGGGTAACAGTTACTCTGGAAGACCCTGTCATGGGTTGGTGGGGGGAGAGGAAATCCCACATTTCATGACTTTTACTTCCAGGAGCTCTCTGAGGATAGGAAACAGTATAATAGTGAAAAGAACAAGGAGAAAAATAATGAATATAGTGAGTATAGGAGAACAGTGAATGTGGGAGAAAAATCCCTCCTGCTTTCATTGGGGGATGGGACAAGTTACCATTTTTAAACACTGGAGCACTATGTTCTTTTTAACAAGAACTGCCCTTAAGAAAAACTATTTTAATGGGATTATTTGAGAGACTAATCAACCTGGGAAGCGTGAAATACCCATCTCCAGCCTGCTCTAGCCTTCCATGACAAGGGAAGGAAATACTAAACTAAAGCCATTCGGCCCCATCTAAGAGGGGAGACTGAGAAGCACCCGTGAGGTTCACGGTCCAGAAGCACAAGCTCATAAAGAAAATGAAATTGAATCATAACACAGTGGAACATTTCTCCTCCCACAGCTGACCACCACATGCCTAAAAGCTTGTTTACCCCACTTTGTCTTATCCAGATCAATATGTCTGGCTATTGAGAAAAATTACAAGGCGTACTAAGAAGCAAAACACACAGTTTGAAGAGAAAGAACAAGTACCAGAAGCAGACATGGCTATAGCAGGGATATTAGAATTACCAGACCAGATATTTGAAACAACTATAATTAATATGCTAAAGGTTCTAATGGATGAACTAGACAGCATAAAAAAGCAGATGGGCAATGTAAGCATAGAGATGGCAATTCAAAGAATTAAAAAAATAGTAGAGATCAAAAACATGGTAACAAAAATGAAAAGTGCCTTTGATGCGCTTATGAGTAGACTGTACACAGCTAAGGAAAAAATCTCTGGGCTTGAGGATATGTCAGTAGAAACTTCCAAACAAAAAGAAAAGACAAAAAAAAAGAAACAGAATATTCAAGAATTGTGGGAGAGCTACAAAAATATAACATACACTTAGTGGGAATACTAGAAGGAGAAGAGAGTGAAGAACAGAAGAAATATTTGAAGCAATAATGACTGAACATTTCCCTAAATTCATATCTGCTATGGTCTGAATGTTCATGGCCCCTAAAATTCTATATCGAAACCTAATCCCCAGTGTGACGGTGTTTAGGAGTGCTTGGGTTATGAGGGTAGGGCCCTTATGAAAAATATTAGCACCCCTGTATAAGGGGCCTGAGAAAGCTCCTTGTCTACTTCCACTGTGTGGAGTTACAGCTAAAATACAGCCACCTAGGAAGCAAGCTCTCACCAGACACCAAATCCCTGGTGCTGTGATTGCACTCTTGGTATTTAGCCAAATGAGTTGAAAACTGTGTCCACATGAAAACCTGCACATGGATGTTTATAACAGCTTTGTGCTTAATTGCCAAAACCTAGAAGCAACCAAGATGCTCTTCAGTAAGCATGAAAATAAATAAGCTGTAGTACGTCTAGACTATGAAATGGTATTTCATGCTAAAAAGAAATGAACTGACAAGCCATGAAAAGACATGGAGGACTATTAAGCGCACATTACTACGTGAGAGAGGCCAACCAGAAAAGGCTACATACTTTGATTTAACTGTATGACATTCTGGAAAAGGCAAAAAAAAAAAACTGTGAAGACGATAAAAGGATCATTGGTTGCCAGGGAGAAAGAGGGACAAAGAGTTGGCACACAGAGGATTGTTAAGACCGTGAAACCACTCTGCATGATATTATAAAGGTGGATACATGTCATTATACTTTGGTCAAAACCCATAAAGTGGACAAAACCAAGAATGAACCCTAATGGATACTACGGATTTTGAATTATAATGGCATATCAATGTGGGTTCATCAGTGGTGAAAAATGTACCACTCTGGTTTGGGATTTTGACAGTAGGGGAAGTTGTGCATACGTAGGGGATGGGAGTATATAAGAAATCTCTGTACCTTACACTCAATTTTGTGGTGAGCCTAAAACTGCTCTGAAAAAATACAGTCTATGTGGAAAAAAAAAAAGAATGACCCCATCAGACTCTCCAGGTCACTTGGTTTTATTCACATCACGTTAAATATAAAGAAGGTAAGGACAGCTTGATAGGCTCACACAGTTCATGCTGGCTTTATAACCAGATCCTAGGCCTCTTATTTTCAGGCCTGAGGAGTTTTTCTGTAGCTTACTTGCTTTTCATTCAGGTTTTGTTTGCCTTTAGTTGGTTTCTTCATCCAGTAACATTAACTTTTTTTTTTCCATCATTTTTCCTGTAACCTGAGCACTGTGTATATCATTTCCTTATCTGTGTCACTAATTATCAATTGATTTCTAAAACTTCAGCTCACCATCCATAAATGCTGTTACTAAGTAGCCAGAGAGAATGTCCTCCAGTATGTATGGTGTTATTAAGTCTCAAATCTGGCCTTGATGAACTCATACATTAAGACCTCTTACCCCAGGAGGATTGTCTGGAGTGTTCAGCGTCAGGCTGGTGAACCTATCTTCCCAGGACTGCCTGCTCTCCCAGCTGGCAGGCTTATGCTCTAATTATGTGCCCCTCTTTTGCATCCTCTGTAGTTTACACTGGACATCACATTTCCTTCCTGTCTAATGTCTATTTTTTAATTGAAAATCATGCCATTGGCTTTTAGCTTTGGGTGACTTGTTTCTTCCTAGGGAGCTTGGCAAATATATCTATCGGTCTGCTTTCCCCTAATGCATTAGGAGAGCTCTTCTTCAGTCTTGCCTTCCCACAAATGGAGTAGCACTCTGTTCCCTTAGAGAAGCTCTTTTTATGGAGCTGCATTAATTGCCCACATAAACCCACCTCCTCATGCTTCTGCACCCTCATGTGCCTGCTCTCTGAAGCCCTTCGCAGCTGGCAGTTAGAGGAAGTACAGAGACTGAGCTGTGGCTTATCGAAGGGCAAAGGCAACCCCTCAGCCAACGCTCTGATGAATGATTACAAGAGTTCATTGTGCAAGGCAGTGAAGAACACTTACGTTGATGCAATAACTGGGATTTAAAATGCCTCAAGATGATATACACCAGGCAAATATCAACACAATCAGCTCATAGTCTGGATCTGAGAAGCAGCAGCTGATGGATTTGTTTGAAATCAGGACTCACTCTGATCTCCCCTCCCTGCCCCCCCCTCTCTCTCTCTTTCTGTCTCTCTCTCTCTTGCTCTCTCTGCAAGCCTAAGAGTAAGTAGATAAGACAAAGGCAAAACATGAATGACTTATTTTATGTAAAGAAAGAGACAACCTGTATGCTATTTTCCCTGGCAAGTTAAAAGCTCTATAACTGACTACTGTAAAAATAGGATCATTTAGGATAGATCGCTCAACAGGTAATAATGGTTATTGCTTATGGTTTGATAGGAGAAAATTCATCTATGAAGGTCTCAAATAAATGCTGGTGGAACATAACCCCGGCTATCAAAATTCATATTTTAAAAAAATATTTATAAGAACATGAAGACATCAGTACAACCCTATCAGAATAGCTAAAATAAAAAACAGTGACAATACCAAATGCTGATGAGGATGGGGAAATACTGAATCTCTCATACCTTGCTGGTGGGAATGCAAAATGGCATAGCCACTCTTATAAGTTAATACTTTCAGTTTCTTAAATTTGTCAGTTCCTTAAAAATAACTTGGTAGCTTCTTTAAAAACAAAACTAAACTAAATAGATGATATGACTCAACAGTCACACTCCTGAGATTTATCCCAGAGAAATGAAAACTCAGGAACACACAGAAAAACCTATACATGATCACTCATAGCAACTTTTTTTGTAGTAACAAACAACCGGACACTACTAAAATATCCTCAGTGGGTGAATGGCAGAACTGTGATACTTCGCCACCACAGAATACTACTCAGCATTAAAAAGCCTTGAAGTATTGATACAGGCAGCAACTTGGATACATCTCAAAGGCATTCTGCTGAGCAGGGGGGGAAAGACCAATCTCAAAAGATCACAGGCTGAATGATTGACTGCATTCATATAGCATTCTCAAAATGACAATATTACAGAAGCAAAGAACAAATTATTGGTTAGCAGGAATGAGGAATGGTAAGGAACAGAATGACAGGTGTGACAGTAAGGAGGTAGCATGAGTGAGATATTTATGGTGATGGCACAGTTTTCTATCTTGATTGTAAGGGTGGCTACAAACCCTATACATTATAAATGACATGTACACACTGCACTGATTTCAATTCCCAGTTTGAACATTGTGCCATAGTTATGTAGGATGTAACCATCATCAGAAACTGGGTGAAGCTCATTACAAGCAGCATACCTAATATATACAAACAGAAGAACCATACATACTTACATCCTACCCCCAAAAAGTGGCTGAAAGAAAAATACTTCTTTTGTGGTACTAGTGACTGTGCCTGGGTAATAGAATTTAAATTTTATGTTTCTTTTCTAATTTTATAATCAGCCCCCTAAATTTCATGTGCTGGTACTCCACCAGAACAAAAGTTTAAAATGGTAAAGCTCTATATGCTCTGCTAATATTCATGAGCTGGAACTTGTTCCTGGAAGGAAATTGCAGGAAGAGAAGTCTTCCCCCGGGAAGATCAACTAGTGTTGACCCTTGAACAACACAGTCGAAAATCCGTGTATAACCAACTCCCCAAAAACTTCACTACTAATAGCCTACCTTTAACCAGAAGCCTTACTGATAACATAATGATAGGTTAACACATATTCTGTACATCACATGTATTATATGCTGCTGTATTAGTTTGCAAGGACTGCCATAACAAATATCACAGACAGCGTGGCTCAAACAACAGAGATGTATTTTCTCACAGTTCTGGCACTCTCCCAGTCAAGGTGTCAAGCAGAATGGGTTCCTTCAGAGGCCTCTCCCCTTGGCTTGCAGATGGCCATCTTCTCCAAGTGTCATCACAAGGTCTTCCCTCTGGGTGTGTCTGTGTCCTGGTGTCCTTCTTTTTATAAGGACAACAGTCACAGTGGATTAGAGCCCTCTCCAAAGACTTTAAATTTTATTTTAAATAAAATTTTATCTTAAATACCTCATTAAAGATTCTATCTAAAAGTACAATTATGTTCTGAGCTACTAAGGCTTAGGACTTAAGTATATGAATTTTGGAGGGACACAGTCCAGCCCGTAACAGTTTCTCTCCCCATCTGGAGGCTTACTTAGCTGCATAAATGCTTAGTTCCCCAGAAAAGAATACAGTGGAATTGTTCTCGGGAGAGCCTGACGTGGATGCACTACAGTTAAGGGGCATAGAGTATGGTGCCTGCCTCCCACTGGAGCATGAAGAAGATGGAAATCCCTTTGGGAGGGAGGAAAGGAACAGCAGAAGAAGCCTGAGTTTGGAACCGCAAACAGTCATGTGTTTCCCATGGGTTCAGCAAACACTGGAAAGTAGCCAAGAGTGAGCCATCTCCAGAGGCTAAGCAGTATGCTGCAGAGCAGACGGTGACAGAGGGAACATCAGAAGAGGCCAACTGCAGAGCAACTGTCCTGTCACACTATTCAGAGTCCACTTGGCACATTCAACCACACAGCACCCCACCAATGAGCCATAGCTTGAGGCCTACTTCCCACACAAGTCATTACCAGCCAGGAGAAGCCTACAGATAACATGAACTGAGGAGAAATATCTTTCTCCCTTTCACTATGACTGCTTATTTCCCATGCCCCTACCAGGAGGAGCCAGGAGCAGGAGGTAGGAGGAACAGTAAAAGAGAAAGAACAGAGAAAAGAAAAACCATACCCCATTCCCAGATGAGAGATCTGACCTAAACCGGGGAGAGGAGGGAAGCTCAGTATTGGATTTGAGGCTGAAGTTCTCCTTTTGACTGGACTGGACTGTTCAACACCTAACAGTGAAATAGGACTTGTCCAATGAGGAAAAAGGACAAGGAAGCTGTGAGATCCTCCCCAGATTTCACCCAGGGTTAAGGAAAGCAGATTGGACAGAGCATGTTTATACAAAGAAAACTAAAATTGTGCCCTGTTTCTATTCTTGCTGAGTTCAGCTTACTCAACAAATCAATAACATCTCACATTCTCAGGCACAGTCACTGAAAAATCATTCTGAACTGGCCTCCTTCCTGTAAGTCCTTCCAGTTATTTCGTACCCACATTCACATTCTTTAGACACCACTTCTATCCCATTATTCCACTGTCCATACTTCTCCACTGACTCTCTGCTTCAAAGGATAAAGCCCAGGCTTTTCAACCTGACCCTCCAGGCCTTCCCCACCAACCCTCATCCCCAGATGTCTGATGATTCCTTCTCAGGGGAAATTACATTCCAGTCTTAGAAGCTGGAAGGGTCGCTGCATTTGTTTCCCAGGGATTCTCCCATCCCACCCTGGAGACATTCTGAAAGGAAGATTGTACCTTAATGATGCAGGTCAGGGAACCCAAAGCATCCACCCCGTCTCTCAGCTACCCACAGCCCGTGCTGGCGGCCACGTGTCGGGAATCGATGGCTCTTCCTTGTCCCGACTCTCAACAAGAGGCCATGTTACCACGAGATGGAATCCCATTATCTTCTTATCTGACATTTCCCATTTTGTGAGATTGTGTATCAAGGTCCAGTCATGAGTTCTCATTCGTATACCTGGGCCTTATATAGGAACCTGAAGTCTACCCTATATATTTCTCTTAGTCTTCTTTGACACTGAATGAGACCAAAAAAAGAAGACAATGTACGCCTTCTTAAGTGACCCTGAATTTCCCAAACCCACGGTCTCTTCCCACAGAGGGGAAAGGAAAACCTAAATGATTAAACCTGATCATCTCACCCCTGAAGAGGTAGAGCCACAAAAACATGGCAGCCCAAGAGTTCGGTGGGCTTAGGAAACTACTGGGCACGTAGGTACTGAGCCTCAAATAACAAAGTCTGTAGAGCATTTCCTCAGACTCTGGCATTTTCTTGCAACAAATGACACTTTTAAAGGGCAATGGATCTCATTCTTCATTAATCAAGAAAATACATTCAGAGAACCTACAGTCCAGTCTAGAATTAAAATCAACATTTTTCTTTCTGGTTCCTTATTTATTTCTTTAAAACTGTTTTATCACAACCATGCAAGCTTGTGCCTGAATTAGAGCCTTTAATAAAGCAATGACAGTTTTATTTCTCAGGTGCTGCATGACCATGTTAACCCCTCCTCGGTGGATTTATTAATTGCATGTTCTGCTCACATTCCTTTGGTGTGACTTCCAAGGACTGAGTCAGAAAGCTTCTTGCTATCGGAAGGGTATGTTGATAGCCAGCCTTATGGAAGTATTTGCAAAATTACTGGAATGATTAAGGAGGTGTTTTCTAAAATAGGCAAGTGTACTAAGTTGTAATATGTTTTGTGACAATGCATAAGACCTGTGCATCTTGTACCTGATATAGGACCCTGCAGGTCATCACAATAAATAAATATGTGTAGAGGCACTGGAATGAATTCAGTCACGAGTATAAACAGAAACTTCAAGAGGAAATGAGCTTTGATTCTTGACAAGAGAGTTGTCTGTGATCTGAACAAGGACAGCCGTACAGAAAAGGTAACAGAGAGTACAGGGACATGAAGTCTTCCGTGGTTTGCTCTAATCCTATGTTGTAAAAAACAACTTAATGTTGGAGGGGGGAGCTTTGATGAATTCTGAGATTGGAGTTAAACCTTTTCTAATTTGACTCACCAATATTTAATCTTACAACTGTGCATCCTTAATCAAAACTCAGAATCTTTAATCTTGTGTATATAAAACAGAAGATGACTAGAGCCCTTTGACCTGCCTGGGTTTACCAGCTGCTTCCTCCTTTTCTATTCTCTAGGCACTTCCTTCCTACTGCCCTTCATATCTCCTAGGAGCCGTAGCTACTGAAAAATGGTATTCTGAAGTTCCAGGAGAATGAATATGAAACACGTAATAGTTAACATTCCATGCAATCTGCCATCTATTCGCTCATTAATTTTTTCTTTCTTTCAATGGTTAAAGAGCATCTATTATGTGGCAGACATTGTTTTACATATTAATATATAGCATGAATAAGACTGATACATCTATTTTCACACATTGCGTCTAACAAGGACTTCTTCACCCTTTCTTTGTTAGGTAATCAACTGCAGGTGAACCAGGAAAATAAACACGCTTTTAAGGAGCAAATAATACCAAAGGAAAATTCTTCTCTTTCAGATAAATGCAAGGTGCAAATTGTTTACTGAAAAAAATTCAGTCATATGTCTGGTAAAATGTTTCAATGCTATTATAAGATTGATAACCAGTTGATAAAATTCATCTTTATAGCGTCACAGGATTTTAATAACCAGTCAGAGGCTGCAAAGGGTGCCTGATGCTTTGTGTGTGCACAATTAGCAGGACTCCAAGGTCAAGTGCTCCACCCATGCCCCACCCTAAACACAACTTTTATAGAGGAATCCACTGGAGACAAGGACTCGCACCTGCCCTGTGACCCAAATTCTACCATATTCTCCCATACCCAGGCAATACCTCCCTCCTATCGTCACTTTAGGAAGCTATGTATTTTAATAACGTTAAAATCTTTCAATTATTCAGCACCCAGATTACATTGCAGTAGTAGAACCATATTTAAATGACCAACATTTGTCAAAAAAAAAAATCCTCATAAAAATGAAAGATACTAAATTCCTAGGAGGGATTTCCTGGTCACTATGACCAAAATAATGATAACTATAAAATACAGGTTTTCAGGGGAGAGAAAGCATGTTTACAGTTTTGGAAAGCGTTTTCTAGGTTGAATCCTTCTAAATTCATATAAACAAAGGTCGGCTGCTTTGCATTCCTCCACATTGGTCCTGCAGGAATAATGAGGCTGAGGCCCAGGATACTGGTAAGACAGCATTATTGAAATGACACAGAAAAAGTAATATTCTGCACTAAATTTATTCTATCCACTATCCTAAAATACTTGGGCAAAACTCACTGCTGCAGAGTATTGCATTTCAACACCCACAACCAAAATTATATTTTCTGTTGACAGTGGTGTATGGAAGAGCATAAGCAATAGCAAGATTGTTTATTAGCTTGGGTGAAAAACACCTCCCTCTTTTCAGCTGTTCTTTTTGGCTGAGACCAAATAGATTCCAGGACATATGCTATAAGCCTCTCCAGGGACACTAGACACAAAGCTCTTTGATTCTTAAGTATGACTTGTCTAGAAGACCCTTCACTTGCGTAGAGGGGGAATATTAGCTGAATGCCACCCACACTTTATTTGTGAGAGAACTTGCTAAGAGCATGTTAATAAAAGGCGCACTAGAAAGCATTAAATTAAAAATAGCTTGTTAAATACAACTAGGAACCATGGCAACACTGCAAAAAGAAGTACCCACTCCGAAAAGAAACTTGCCTTGCCCAAAGAGTGTCCTATCCAAACCAGGAGGAAATGAATCCTAGGAAGGAAGCATGAAGACTCTGGATCTCAGAAAGAAGAAAAAAGGTTCTTACAGACTTCTCTTTCCCCACCACTGTTCTGGAGTAGGAGAGTGAAAGGAAGCCAAAGGAAGCAAAAGCTCTGGCCATTTCCTGCCTCTATGGATCTGTAGCCCCAACATTTGACATTGAGATGATTAGCTTGCTTCTCACAGCTCTCCTTCCTTTATACAAAATTTATTTTTGCTCTATTTAAGACATTGAAAAATAAAGAATACAAGTACCTATGCTCCAACCACCTAGTTTAAGAAATAAAATATCACTAATCCATTCTCTTTGATGCCTTCTGTTTATCTATTCCAAATTATATCTTCTTCACTCTCACACTTCACATCCTGAATTTAAGGTTTGCCTTTCCAATCATGTCTTCATACTTTTATTGTGCCTATATGTAGCCCTTAACAATTTTTGTATAGTTATAAGTTTTTAACTTTTATATCTTCTTCTTTTATTTTTTAACCTTTGTCTATTCTACTTTTTTAAAAACAAACCTTTATATAGTCATGGTTATATATTTTTAACTTTTATATATTCTTCTGCAACTTAATTTTCTCAAGCAACATAATGAGGTTCTTTTGTGAATGTGTTTGGCTCTAGTTCATTAATTTTCAGTGCTGCAAAGTATTCCATTGTAGGAACACACCATGATGAATTAAACCACTTTTCTCTTGATGGACACTGAGGTTGTTTCCAAATGTGTGCTACTGAAATCATTTTGCTGGAACCAGGTCTCTGTCCCCTCGACCATATGGGCAAGTTGCTGTAGGAGACAGTCCTGTAGATTGCTGAGTCACAGAACATGTGAATCTTCAACTTTACTAAATGTTGCAAAATTGATCTCTGATATGGCTCTGACAATTTATATTCCCCCTGCTGTACATAGCAATTGCTATGGCTTTATACCTTGTCACTATTTAGTGTTGTCAGATTTTTTTTAATTTTTGCCAAAATGACAGGTGTGAAATAAATCATCTTATTTATGTTTCCTTGTCTGTGAGGTTCCATGTTCTTTTTTTCTTGGCCCACTTTCTTATTGTGTTTGTTCTTTTCTTATTGATATGTAGAATTTCTTCTATACACTGCATATTAATCCTCTGTTGATTATAACTGCTGCAAATATCTTTTTCACTCTTACTATGATGTCTTTTGATGAGCAAAAATTTTTAGGTAGTGTAGTCCATCAGTATATTTTTATAACTTGCATTTTTCCTGTTTCATTCATTCCCTGTCCTGAAGTCTTGATGATATCCTCCTTGATTTTCTTCTAAATTTTTTGAATTTTGATTTTCACAGTCAAGCTTTTAATGTACCTTGCATTGATTTCTGTATGAAGTGTGAAGCAGCACAGAATAGTGGTTAAAAGCATGGAGGCTGGAGGCAGATTGCCTGGGTTCCCATCTCAGCTCTACCACTTTTCATCCAGCCATTTAACTCCATGTGCCCGTTTCTTAATCTATAGAATAGGTATGCTAATTGTACCTACTACTAGGTAAGCGTAAAGTTGCACCTAGAATACATAAAAACCTCTCAGAACAGCACTTAAGAAATGCAGTGGAAGTGTTGTAGGAAGCAGGGCTCCATTTTTGCATGTGGACAGACATGTTTCCCATTCCTATCTCTTAACCAGTCTGCCTCTTACCTCTTTCTCACTGATCTAATAATTCCATTCCTGTCATACATCAGCTTTCATGTAGGTGTGCACATTTTTCTAGGTTCCCTATTCTTCCACTGGTCTGTCTGTCCTCTAGGGAAATCTCAAGCCTACATTTAAAATTCCCTGAGTGCTGAAGTCCCTGAAGTTATCATTCTTGCCTCTTCATCTTTTAGAACCACTTCAACAATATCATTTTAGTGTTTGATAAACTGAAGGAAAAGGGCTCTCTTAGTTCTTCAGGGCTGCTGTAACAAAGTACCACAACTAGGCGGTTTACACAACAGAAATGTATTGTCTCAGTAAGGGTGAATGTAGTAACCACATTGTTTTTCTTGTGAAACCTTCATAAGATTGTATATCAATGATACCTTAATAAAAAAAAGAAATGTATTGTCTCTCAGTTCTGGAGCCTACAAGTCTGATATCAAGATGTGAGCAGGGCCATGCTCCCTCTGAAACCTGACAAGGAATCCTTCTTGCCTCTTCTCCATTGCTGGGGGTTTGCTGGCAGTCATTGGCCTTTCTTGGCTTGTAGATGCACCACTTTAATCCTCCATCTTCACACTGCCTTTTCCCTGTGTCTCTGTCTTCACATGGAATTCTTTTTTATAAGGATATTGATCGTATCCAGTTAGGAACACACCCTACTCTTGTACCTCATCTTAACTTATTATATCTGCAACGACTCTCTTTTAAAACCAGGTCACATTCTGACATTGGGTGTTGGGACTTTATTTTGGGTGCAGATACAATTCAACCCATAGCAAGGGATTGCCAAAAATACTAACTCTGGGCTTCCATCAGAGCTTCTCCTCACCTGGACATCTCAGTCCACCTGCTAAGGATTCTTGCCACACTGTCTTCAATTACTTAGCGATTCAGTCCTCCTAGATCCACTTGTCGTAACTCAGGCAGATTTTAAAACAAGTAATTGCAAACTTCAATAACCAACCACCTCAAGAGTTTGTAGAGAATGAAGATTTCAGAATCCTACCCCCAATGACACTGAGTCAGTGGTTCAAACTGATCAATGCAGCTAGTCAAGAGAAACGTTGATCTAAACAGTAGTGTTAAAAGACATGTGCCTAAGGAAGTGGAGTAGCCAGCCTCATCCCAGCCTTGTCACTCAATGCTCAGGCAGCTGCCCATCAATCCAAAGGTCTTGAAGGAGGCTTTAGGCAAAGAATTGTAGTTTCCTTGATAAATGCTCTGGAAAATTAGATTAATACTACTTCTCAGTTTAAATCCCATTTTTAGAGGATCAGAGGAATTGAACTGGGTCCTGTTTTTAATTAGCAGTTCAATTGTCTCTTCAATTTTCATGGGCTGCAGATTCCCTCAAGGCCCAAAGTAGGACACTGCAGGAATCTATTCCATATTAATGAAGCCTGGACCAGGGGTTACATTTTTATTTGGAAAAATAAAGTAAAAACACAACAGCTGGACTTTGTTGAAATCCTATTTACCAGCATCCTTCTGGGCACTAGTGATAGAGCACTGAACAAAACAGACAAAATCCCTGTTATCACAGGGCTTTTATTCTACTGGATGGAAGATGATTGAGAGGCAAGGTAAGTTATTAAAATAGGTGTAAACTCCATCACAATGGAGATTTTTGATGGTTTCATTTAATGCTTCATCCAAAGTGCCTAGAATGGTCATTGGCACATAGTCAATGAATGTATATTAATTGCCAATGGTGGTTAAGCCCAATGACAAAAAAATAAGGTAGGAAAGTGAATTAAGGGATAAGAGGGGGTACAATTTTAAATGGGAGACTCCTAACGAGTCCTTGCAGTAACAATTGGAAGGAAGCAAGGATGTGAGTCATGCATGTATCTGAGAAAAAAGAGGGCCAGAGAACAGCCAGTACAAAGGCCCTGAGATGGGAGCAAGCTTGGTGTATCCCCAGAATATCATGGAAAGAAGGACAAGAGGATAAGAGTAGTAGGAGGGTGGAAAGTTAAGGGGATCGGAGATGGCCAGATCAGGAAGGGCCAGAAGTACCTCTATAATGCCTTGACATTTGCTCTGAGGCTTGTAAACCACTGACAGTTTTAAACTTTGGAGTGGTAGAAACTGCTTGTAGTTAACAGGTTTATTTCAACCACTGTGATTTGAATACACCGAAGGGAAATAAGAGCATAAGCAGGAAGCTATTGTGAAAATCCACTGAGATATGACAGTGCCTGGACTAAAGTGGTAGCAGCAGTAGGATGAGAAGGAATGGGATTCGAGATATATTCTGAAGATCTGGGCAACAAGATTTGCTGATGAACAGGATTTTGGATGTGAGAAAAAGAACAGTTGAAGATATAGGAAAGACGTAGAGGATGTGGCATTGTAATACACTGCTGTATTACACTGGGAAGTAAAATGGCACAACTACCTTGGAAAACTGCCTTGGAAAACTTTGGCAGTTTCTTTAAAAGCTACATAATACACTTACTATGCCATCTGGACCTTCCACTCCTATGTGACTTAAGACAACTGAAGTCAAATATTTGCTAAAGACCTCGGCTGAGTGTTCAAAGCAGCTTTATTCACAGAAACCAAAAACCTGGACATATCGCAAATGCCCATCACTCAGTGAAAGCCTAAACAAATTGTGGTGTATCCGTACAATAGAATATTAATCACAGCAAAAAGAAGTGAACTACCTTCACACACAATATTAATGAATCTCAAAACATTTATTTTAAGTGAAAGATGCAGACTTAAAAGAGTATATACTGCATAATTCCAATTGTATAAAATTCTAGAAAGTGTAAACTTATCCTATAGTGACAAAAGCAGATTAGTAGTCTGCAGTGTACAGAGATGAAGAGAGGAAAGAGTGACCAAGGGACATAGAAATGTTGTGTATATGGATTGTGGAGGTGGTTTCACAGGTATACATATCAATAATAACTCATTGAATTGCACACTTATAAAGGATAGAGTTCACTGGACATAAATTATATCTCAAAAATTGATTAAGAAATTTTTTTTAAAAGAGGATGAAGCCAGGGTTTCTAGCCTGAGTGACTGGAAGAACGGAGTTGTAATTTACATAAATGAGAAAGATTTTGAGAGAAGCCACTTTTATTAATGGTGGAAAATCAGAAGCTCAGTTATGGATGTGCCAAGTTTGAAATGCCCCTTTGACATCCAAGTAGAGATACTAAGTGGAGAGTCCGCTGGAGTTCAGGAAAGGGGCCAGGTATATAAAAATCCTAACATATAGATAAATCCATGAGGCTATATAAGATCATCGTAAGTCTGAATGTAGATGGAAAATAGAAGTGATGCAAGGACTAATTCCTGGAACTTTCCAACATTAAGAGGTAGCAGAGATGATGGAGAACAGCGAAGAATCTGAGCAGGAATAAGGGTACTTAAGGAAGAAAATAAATAGAGCCTAATACCAAAGAAAGCAAGAGAAGGAAGAGTTTCAAGGAGAAAGGGATCAGACTAGATGAGGACCAAGAACTGCTCACTGGAGTGAGCAAACTGGAGGTCATTACTGACCTTGACGGGGTGATGGTGAAAAAGAATGAGAAGAGAGAAACTGGAATTAGTCCAGGTAGTTAATTCATTTGTGGAGTTTTGCCATGAAAAATGAGAAGTAAGTGGTACATGGAGGAGCAAATAGGGCCAAGGGAGGGTTTTTTAGTTATTATTAAGGTATCATTGATATACAATCTTATGAAGGTGTCACATGAACAACATTGTGATTACTACATTTACCCATATTACCAAGTCCCCCACCACATACCCCATTACAGTCACTGTCCATCAGTGTAGTAAGATGCTGTAGAATCACTACTTGTCTTCTCTGTGTTATACTGCCTTCCCCATGGCCCCCCAAATTATGTGTGCTAATCATAATGCCCCTTAATCCCCTTCTTCCTCCCTCCCCACCCTCCCTCCCCAACCCCTTTCCCTTTGGTAACCACTAGTCCCTTCTTAGAGTCTGTGAGTCTGCTGCTGTTTTGTTCCTTCAGCTTTGCTTTGTTGTTACACTCCACAGGTGACTGAAATCATCTGATACTTGTCTTTCGCCGCCTGGCTTAGTTCACTGAGCATAATACCCTCTAGCTCCATCCATGTTGTTGCAAATGGTAGGATTTGTTTTCTTCTTATGGCTGAATAGTATTCCATTGGGTATATGTACCACATCTTCTTTATCCATTCATCTACTGATGGACACTTAGGTTGCTTCCATATCTTGGCCATTGTAAATAGTGCTGCGATAAAAATAGGGGTGCATATGTCTTTTTGAATCAGGGATCTTGTTTTCTTCAGGTAAATTCCTTGGAGTGGAATTCCTGAGTCAAATGGTATTTCTATTTTTATTTTTTTGAGGAACCTCCATATTGCTTTCCACAATGGTTGAACTAATTTACATTCCCACCAACAGTGTAGGAGGGTTCCCCTTTCTCTACATCCTCCAAGGGAAGATTTTTTAAGAGGGTAGAAATTACAGCATGTTTGGATACTGATGGGAATGATCCAGTGTAGGAAGGAACATTTGTGCTTTAAAGGAGATAGGGGAGCATTATTTGTGCAATGTTCCTGAGGCAGTGAGACCTAGTGCAGAAGCAGAGGGGCAGGGAGTTCCTTAGTGGTAAACAGCAACAAGGAAGAGAAAGCGGGTGCCATGAAGGAAGGTGGGGCAGAGGGAGCTGGTGCTCGTTCTTTTCTGATTGCTTCCGTTTTTTCACTGACCGAAAAAGCAATATTATGAGCAAGAAGCTGTTGGAGAATTAATGAGAGAGAAGCAGCTACATAACAGCTCCTGTAGGAGCCAGCAAACTCCAGCCCACTGGTCTTCCTATTTTTGTATGGCCTGTGAGCTAAAAATGTTTTTTTACATTTTCCAAAGTAAAATGTAAAAATTAGTCTTTGAGGGAGAACAGATGCTTGAAGTGTTGAGGGCACTACCTGCTGGCTCACAAAGCCTGCAGTATTTTAGGGAAAGTTGGCCAACCCTTGGTGTAGGAGAGTGAGAGAGTAAGTGGACTGAGGCTGTCCAGCGGATTATGCCAGGCATCTGGCAGGGGCCTGACAGGATGTCAATCCACAAAATCTTCACACAAGTACTGCAAGTTAAATGTTAATAACCCAGTATTAGAGATGAGCTCATTAGGCTTGCAGGGAGGCGGGTGGGGGTTGGTAACTTTCTCAAGGTCACACAAATAGTAAGTGGTAGGATAAAGACTGACTTAGCAAATGTACAGATGCTTCAAATTCCCGTTTCCTTCCTACTCTGCCAAACTGCATTACAGAAGACTGTGGCCCCTTGGTTTTTCCTTTGAATGCCCACAACTAGAAGCCAATGCTTCAGCACATAAGCCACTGTCAGAGGTGGACTGTGGGCATGTGGATCTCAGCCTGCTCTTGCTGGCACTGTGGCCTTGAACAAGGTGAGTAACATGCCCGCGTCTCTATTTTCCTCAACTCTAAAATCAGGTTAGTTATAACTGAACCATTTCAAATTGCTGATATTCAACCATTTTTGAGCTATACAAATGACAAACTAAGGTCTCCCATCCAAGGATATTGTGTGGCTGAAAGTTAATCTACACAAAACACAAGTACTTTCCAGACATTTAAATGATAGCTCTTCTACAGACAATAATAACAGAAGCAACTTGACACCTAAAGAAGTCTTTATTTAGAGAAAAGGGGTTATAAACTTGTCTCCGCTATGCACATTTAACCCAGAGCCACAGGTGAAAAAGAGTGGAGGAAGTCTGCAGGAATTCTGAATGTAGCCAGTCAGTGTCAGTTCACACTAATGCTGAGCCTAACGTGGTCTTGATAGCATTTGGCCTGGAGGAGCACTGAGGGTGGACAGATGAGTCTCAGAAACAGGAATAGTGTGGGTAGAAGATACATGGAGACAGATTTATATAGCATTAAGCTAACACATTCTGCTAATTAGAGTTATTAACCCTGGGAAGAGCTGCAGTGGGAGGCAGAGAGTTCAAGGGGAAGCCAGGCGAGCATGAGACAACATATTGCTATAGGAATCACATAATGGATAAGTTCATCACACAGCAAAATAAATAATCTTTGTGATTCTTCTCAACTCTAAAATAATATGAGTTAGTAGTCCCTAACTATAGCCTAGTGGTGCTCTAGAGTTGGGCCAGCTTTAAATATCTAGTATAGTGCCTAGCACAGAGCCGGTGTTTAAGGAATGTTTGCCCCTGTCCTTCATGGTTTCTCTGCCCCTAAATGCAAGAAGTCCTATTAAGTTGTCCTGTCATTCGGCAACTGTACTAGACCTCCCCTTCATTTCATTTATTCTGATTCATCATCTATTTACTAAGGAAGAAACAGAAAAGAAAAGAGCTGATTTCAAAAATACCAAGTCAAAATTCAAATTTGAATACAAGTGTATTCTCATGAAACAGTTATCAGATCAAAGTCAGTATTTTTCAGTATTTTTACGTTTAAAGTGGCTTTTCCCTGACTACACCACTGGGATTTATAACATTAATGGGAGAAGAAATTGTTTTCAGAAAAGACAAAATTACAAATTAGTGATCTGCATTCGAGAGAGAGTCAATCACTTCACTCACAGGAGGATGGAATAGAAATGCTACCTACTTTAAATAGACTGGTCAGAAAAGACCTCACATGACAGACAATATTTAAGCACATTTCCAATAGATAAGAAGTCATACATGGCAATAGTGGAGAGAAAAGACCAGAGGGATAGCATGTTGTATCTTGAGACTGGAAAGATTTGGGTGTGTTTGAAAAAGAGTGTCTTAGTTCATTTTACTTTTTAGATTCCAAAGATAGGTTAAATCATATGGTATTGTCTTTCTCTACCTGCCTTATTTCACTTAGCATAACACCCTCTAGGTCTGTCCATGTTGTCACAAATGGCAAGACTTCATTCTTTTTTGTGGCTGAGAACTGCTCCAATAAAAAAAATAAAAATAGAGTGACTTTGGTGTAAGGCAAGAGTAGCACATGTGCTGATGGAGAGGTCAGTGAAGACAGGCCATGTAGGTCATGTAGATCCAGCCCTTGCAAGGAGTTTGGATTTACTACAAGTATAATGAAAACCACTGTAAATTTTAAAGGAAGGTTTAATTTGTGGAGATGATCACTCTTGCTTATAATGTGGGAAGTGGATTAAAGAGGAGTAAGTGTGAAATTAGGGAGACCATCAAAAAGGTATTGACATTGTCCATGAAGATGGCTACATCCAGGATGTTAGCCATGGAGATGGGGAAAAAGTTGACAGAATCAAGATATTTTGGGAAGTAGAATCAATTGGATCTACTAATGCTTTGGACATAGAAGTTATGGGAAAGGAAAATCAGGACTGATTTTTAGGTTTCTAGATTGAGCAACAGGAGGATAATGGTGCCATTTACTGGGATAGAAGAGATGGGCGAAGGATTCATTTGTGGAGGGGCAATGAGAAGGTCTCTCTTGGACATGCATACTTTGAATTGTCTGTAAGAAATCCAGGTTGAGCTTTCATCCAAGTTGGATATGGTGCTCAGACAAATTGTCTGGGCTGGAGGTATAAACATTGGAATCTTGAGTTATCATGATTTTTAAATGGCTGTGAATTAATGGGATCACCAAGGGAGAAAGAGTAAAAGGAGAAGAGAAGGGGATCCAGGACTTAACCCAGAGGAATGCCAACATGTAAGAGGAACAAAGGAGCCAGCTGGGAAAGGCAGTGAGATCGAAAGGCTCGGAAGCAATAGTATTTCGAGAAGTGAATGGTGTCCTCTACCAAATGCCCAAAGGGTGCGTAAGGAAAGGATCAAGAAATGCACATAGGCTGAGGGTCACAAATGCGTATGACTATATGGGAACTGCCAGTAACCCTGAGACAAGAAATTTCAGTATGGTATTGGGGCAGGGTAGAAGCCAAATTGGGATACAATAAAGAAAAGAAGAGTTTAAAAAGTGGAAATACTATAGTTAACAACTGTTGAGAAATTTGCTGATGTAGGATAATGGAGAAATGGGTGAAACCTTCAGAGAGATACAGAGCTGAGGAAGTGATTGTTTTTGGTATTGTTTTTAAGATAGAACTGAAAAATTAGAATATGGTTACAGAAATGACCCAGTAAAGATGGGAGAAGTTGACAAAAGAGAGGGGATAACCAAAGTGAAGTGTTTTTAAAAGTCAAAGAGCAGTGGATCCAGAGGACAAGGGGCGGAGGAGGGACTGCAGTTGGCTAGGATGAAGAAAGTGTCTCCCACCATGGCAGTGGGAAAGGTGAAGATGGCTGCAGATGAGGGCAGTCTGGGTTAAGTTTGCATTAGGAATTTTAGAGTAATCATCTGAAGGCTTTTATTTCACTTGAGCACAAGACAAGGTCAACAGCTGAGTGAGGGTAATTGAGGGAGGAGTTGTGGTTGGTTTAAGGAGAATAAATATACAAAATCATTCTGAGAAACATAAGTGGGTTTCTGGGTCACAGTGGGAATAAGTTGATGCTTTAGATCAACAAATTAAGGAAACATCAGTTCAGTTAGATATTCTCTGTTAACAGTCAACTGCTCAGGCAGCTACAGAAAAGATGGAGGGTTGAGGTCTTGCTAAACACGTGGGACAAAGGTGAGAGTGGAGGGGCTGAGAACACAGAGGGAGTAGTTGTAATGAGGGACTGTGGAATATTTAACAATAGGCAGAGAGCAAATGGTAGAAGGAAATTCAACAAAGTGTTTTAAAGGGGATATTTTGGAGTGGGGAGAATACAGTGATTTTCATTTACGTCTTTATGTAAGCCATTATTCTCTAAAGTTTCTACAATAAGTATATTTTAGTTCTAAGCACAGTTATAAAAATAACAAAATGATACAAAAGCAGTTATCCTCTGAATTTAAGAACAACCCTCTTACAACTGATGTGGAAACAAGCTGAGCATCCATTGCATTCTATTGCAAAGGACTGTGATATATAAAACATATTCAATATTTTTAAGATATAAAAATATATAAAATGCATATATATAAAAGCTTTACTATATATTAACTTATAAAATACATACATATGCAAAATATTTATGGTCATAACAGCATTTTGAAAAATGAAAGCCTCATCGGCACATCTGGAAGTTGCTGGGCCCACTATTCTGAAATGAGATAAAGGTACAGAATCAAGCATGTAATCACTTTTCCTTTATGAACTGTATTTCACAATAACCACACAGAAACCCAGCTGATTCAGAAAGAATGGTTGATGTTGAAAAACGTCATCTCGCAACCCCCAGTGAAATCATGGATCTATGCAGTCGTCACCAGATTATTAAGCTGAGACCATCGGGTAGAAGGCTGACACCACCCAACACCCACTGCTCAATCTGAACATCACTAAATGTAGGGACAGACATTACCTGCCTCTTGACATGATGCGATAGCAAGTACCCATAGCAAGTAGCCAGCACTGTTATGAAATATTCTTGCCCCCCAAAAGAATTAAACCTAAATTTAATTATTTTTCTAGATTTAGCCACCAGTTAATAAGAAATATGGGGCCATAGAAATAAGTGAAACAATAGCACAAAGGCACAACCAAGCCAAGTCCAGGATGCGGGTGATTCAACAGGAAAAATGACTCATCTTTTCAACTAATAAATGGCTAGAAAAAAAAGAGGGAAGGGAAAAACGGTTAAGCAGTATTAGAGGCCTAAGAGAATATCAAGCAAAGTCTGTCACAGACCTTGTTCGGGTCCTGACTGAGCAAACAGAACTATTAAAAAATTTTTGAGACAAGTTTGAACATGGACTGGAATAATATTTCACATAATTTTTTCGTTAGGTGTGCTAAGACTCTTGTGGCTCAATTGTTTTAAAGCTCTTATGTGTCAGAAATTAATATTGAAGTATTTAAAATACAATTCATGTGGCCCAGAAGTGCAGACTCATTAAACACAATTGGCAAAATATTGATGATTATTGGGGCTGGGTGATAGTACCATCAAGGTATCTTATACTGTTGTCTCTAATTCTAGGTGTGTTTGAAATCTTTGATAATAAAAATATTTAAAACAAAGTCAAAATTAAAAAGACAACGTACCATTAAAATCTGGGAGAGTCTTGAGACCTGAGGCTTAGAAAGCCCTTTCAGAACTTGAAATGGACTGCAATTTTTATCACGCAAGAATGATCCAAATATCAATGTGTGCATTGTTATTCTGTTGAGCTGACATTTGCCTGTTTGTAGTGTCTTTATAAGAACTGATAACACCTGGAGCCGTGCAACCTGCGAAAGAGCTTCTCATCTTTATCATTTGCCAGAGAAAGAAGCAGGTTATGGACTTACTAAAGCACCTCCCCTCGACCCCAATCTTTAAGCAGGTGAATGACTATGAAGATGGGATTAAAATTCACAGCCAATTACCGCATAGCCAGCAGCTTAACTGTCTGATTCACAGATTCCTTGAGACAGAACAGAAGAACAAGGGAACATGAGTAGTAGCTGTGTGCAGTCAAATGTACACATATTTATCAAGCTTACTCCACTACTGCACAGTTTTAATACGTAGTCTGAAAGCATAACATGTAGATACCAATATTGTACAAGAATCTGAGACGTGACGATTCAGCAGGTCCTCTGGGGTGTCTAAACCATCTCAGAGTTTCATCTCAGTGAAATCCAAATGGGAGAGGCCCCCAGCTGCGGGCAGGGCTTCAGGTTTTCTCTCTCACCCTGCCTCCCTCCCACCTCTGGGACCTGGGATCCTTCCACAGCCTCTGTAGCTTTCTCATGAGGATCTGCACCTGCAAGCTTTTCCATGTCCAGGTCCTGCCCTGTTCAGACCCTACCCCTCCTACCCTGGGACCACTGCCACCACTGCACACCCCCACACACACCCAACACACACACACACACACACACACACACACACACACACACACACACACACACACTGCAGAATTCCTATTTCATGCACATGGATGGCAATAGCAGATCTCAGCATGTGGTCCTCAGGCCAGTGACACAAACATCACCTAGGAATTTGCTACACATGCAAATTCTTGGGCCCCACTCCAGATCTCCAGACCTCAGAAACTCAGGCGGGGCCTGGCACTCTGAATGTTAGAGTGTTCCAGATAATTCTATGCACACTAAAGTTTGAGAGAAGTAGAAGAGAATTATGTCTACAAAGGAAGGGTAGATTTGGGATAACATTGCATCTCCTTCTAATCCTTAAAAACCTAGGGCTGGATGAGTGTAAAACATTCTCAGTTTTAAACAAGAGGGAAGGGGAATAATTAAGAAAGGGAATAATCAAAAGATACATAGTCAGTGGGAATTAATTATAGAAATATGGAGGCGGTGGGAGTGGTGGGAGGGGGTGGAAATAGGCCTGATGATACAAAACAAGCATTAACAAAATAAGTGCTAAATGTTTGCTATTGTTGCAATACATCTTCCAAATTGAGGTTAATTTAAAATTGGTTTGCATTGAATCAATTTGCCAACTAGTGTTATACAAATACCTTGACGTCCATTTCTTCAAAATACACAAACCAGTGGAGAAACCCAAAAAGAGAATATTTGGGGAATTGTCTGAAGGATTTATGATTTAAAAATTGTAAGAGTACTGTGTATATGTATAAGTGATGCTGTAGTAAACTCTGTGCTTCCTAGAAAGCTAGAAAATACAGCAGAGCTTTCAAGGGTACTCTTCCCTCTGCCTTACTCTGTCTAGAGTCTAGAAGAAAAATCTGCATTTTAGAGGAACAAGTAAAAGGGAAATGATGTCCAAAGACTATCAATTTCTACTCTGCATCTCAGTTCAAATGTGAAGCAAATTATTGCTAAATTTGGCTTCTGAACCAGACATGCCTACTATCAAGCTTCAGGTTTGCTATAGGTCCTGGACAGAAGTGTGCCCATAGATCCACTTCTTTGGAAGCTCTCCAGGGAAAAAATTCTAGAATAAGGATTCTGAAGTATGAATATGTGGGTAATGTTTCTAATTTCCCATAATGCATATGACTTCTCATAATTAAAATGCCCAGGGTTTTTCTTTCAGTTTGATTTCTTATTAGGTGGGATAATTATTCACATTAAAAAGAATTATTTTCATGTTTTTTGCTATCACTATATTTCAAGCTCTTTTCATTTTATCTTAATTATAGTGAGACTGTATTTATAAATGTAGAATAAATTCACCCAGATGATAATATTTCAAATACTCCCTACACTCTTTTTAATTAATAAACCCAGAAGCCACCTTTTGCAGAAATAACTGCCCTAAACTTCAAAAAAGTTTTCAGCTTAAAAGTATCAAAGTTCAGGGTTTTAAGTGGGTTGTTATATTACAAATTTCTGTGGTGACAGGAAACATAAAATTGAACCAGAAGGGAGATTCAGAACATCATAAAGGAATCATTCCACATACACACTCCCTTAAACTTTTACAGAATACAAACAAATCTTACTTTTCCTCCTTACTAGATTTAGCCATTTCGCTAAAGGTATTTATTATTATTTTGAATATTTAAATAGTTGGAATTGAATTTATTTCTGTGGAATCAGTGAAGACCAACCAATGAGAGGAAGCAAAAGCTTTGTATTCAGGGCCTGGATTAAAAGTGAGTCAATCCCCATCACTTGCATTTTGGCAAAGACTCAAAGGCAGACAGAGGAGTGGAAAAGCTTTATAGTGGAAAAAGGGACAGTTTCAGGGGGGCCCTGGTTGGAGGCTGTGGGCATGGGAACACTGGAAGAGGGCCATCCAAGTAGTAAGGTGTGTTGTGTGATCAGTTAGGGGAACATACCTGGCTTCGTCCGATTGGTCCTCATTTGGAGGTGGGGACTAAAATTCACGAAGCTGTCAGTTATCGATCGAGTCCTGGCCATTTGTGGCTGATTGTTACAAAAGCTACTGTTCAGCCTCCTAGACTGTTATTAGAGACAGAAGTCTGACTTCCTGCAAGTCCGACTTTATAGTAGGCCAGGTTCCTGGGATGTTTATCACAGATAAAGGGGTTGGCTTCCTTCAAAGCCTTCCTTGAATTCTGTTTTTGTATGTGGTCTAGCCATTGTGTGTTTGCATATACACACATTTCCAAGTCAATTATATATAATTCAATGTGCAGCTGAAATATTGGTGTGATTCAGAATGGGGTGCTCGCCTCTATGGAAATTTAAGCCCAACCACTGGAGAAGGCTTCATATGATTTCACCTGTAGGAGAACCTGTCCTAGTGCAGACAGCCTGGGAGGGCATGTTAAGAGACAAATCAGAGCTGACAGTCCCTGGACAGAGAACGGACCACAAAGAAAAGTTTGGGAAGAGTGGCACAAGCAGATGCCAGGGTAACATAAATTAGCAAAACCAGCAAGCTCTAAATCATGAGACAAGCAGGGAGAGTGGGAATGGGAGAGTGTGTGCTTAGCCTAAGGGCTCAGAAACAGACATTTTATGTACTGTTTATACCATTTGAATTTTCCACAATAGCTATGACTAGTTCTATGCCAGTAAGTTAGCAAGATACTATTTGGAGGGGGAAAAAATCAAAAATTCACATTTGCCTTACCACAAATATGGTGAGTTATTTACTATAATCGTCAAATATATACATAGTTTTAAAATACATTTTTTCTGGTCAGTGTCAGAAATCCCATAAATTCAGTAATTTCTAAAACTAAAACTTAACTGACAGTAAATGTGACATGAATTTTTTTTCTAATTACTTCTGTTTAATGCAAATGCACTATAAACCAAATATCTTTGCTCATTCTGGAAAAGGAGAATCCCTCCTCCCTTTTTGTGCATGTTTAGTTTCCCCTTTTAATTCTGAAAAATATCTTCCGGGGGAGGTGTTACAGCTGCAATATGGACCATGTCCACACTTAAGTCCGCAGGCCTATGTCCAATCCAGCCAGCTTTTCTTGAGACACCATCTCTGGGCAATGTGCTCAGGCATGTTTATAGATGTTTCAAAACTTCAGTTTCTGGGACTTTCTCCTGAATTCCTCAAAGTAGGGACAGATAGGTGATGAAGACCTCTTGCACTATTTCTGCTGTTTCAAAATTGGTGGCCAAACCTAGAGCAGAAAACAAAAGACACATCCAGAACCTCACATTTGAAAGACAGCTGCCAACAGCTGAAGCCGTAGACCCCTCCAAGAAATAGGCTGGACTTAACCAGCTCTGCTTCCCCCACCATCTGAAGGCCCCTCTCATTCCTCCCCCCGAAGTAAGCAGAAAATTAGAAAGAGGACAGCACGGAGAGATTGTGCGTTGTGAGTCATCGGTAGAGTGTAGGGAGCTCCCGTGTTTTGCATGGAGGAGGAAAGGAGCAAAGCACTCACAGACACTGGGCGTGTCAGAGACGAGAGGAGATGGGCATCTTGATCCACAGGGGGACATCAGCTCACGGGGCACGCACTGCCGATCCGCCCCCTCTGAGCCTCTCTGAGCAGAGAGAGAGGCCAGCAGTGGGAAGCCAGCTCTCCTGCCTCTCGGTGTTTCAAAGAAAAGTAAGTCGTGCGGCTCAGGTGGACACTGCCGAAGGCAGCTGGGCTTGAGCCATGTTGTCGTACCCCAAATAAGAGGGTGGGGATCCCTAGCAATGGGAAATGGCAGGGTATTTACAGGTGGCAAAAGCTGGGGTGGGTTTCAAAGAGGTTGACCTAGAACTGATCTCCCATGTTTGGGAATTGGATGGAAACTTGGTGGGGAGCCTTGCCTGACCCCGAATGACTCATGAAGCACTCACGCATGTAGCCCAAGAAGAAAGCAGCCCGGGCTGCCTGCACTCACTGGACGCCTACGCGTGTATCATCTCAGCCTGAGAAGCAAAGGGCCAAGAGATGGTCTGTGCGCACCAGGAGTGACAGGTGCCTCCCTTTCCACCTCCTGCCCCAGTCAAGGAGAAAGGAGAGGGGTAAGGAGTATAAAAGCAGACCTAGCCTTCAGTCCTAAGTCCCCATGGAGAAGCACGGCCAGTGCAGGAGCGGGAGAAGAGAGAGATGGATCTTAAATGGGTATTTTAAACTTGACTGACCCTCTTTAAAATATTCAGAAGTAAAGGAATATGTACGGAACTCTGTGAGTACAAAATAGAATTTTCCCCCAAAGAATGAATACATATTTGCAGGTTTCAAATTGTAAGGAGAGCCCTCCTGCCATGAGGGATGAGGCCCGGAGGCCAGGGAATCACAAGGATAACCCGGGGGCAGCTAAGAAGTGACCCCTGCTGCAGAATTTAAATTCCAGGATGCTCTTTTCTTGGACTTCAGGGAAACTAAGATTAAGCCATAAGGCTTAAATTATTTCCCTCATTGTTTCCCAACACATTATTAAAATCAGCGCAGATCTATATCAAGTTTGAAATGAGTGAGGGACTGGGCCATGAAAATAAAAAGAGGGGGAGAGGATCCTGTCCACGCTCACGGTCACCTTTGCAGAGGTGGTAACAGTGCATCAGACAGTGGCCTGACACCTGGGCTCCCACGAGAAGGGCAGCAGCAAGGCACCTGCTTTGGCTCAGAAAAGGCTGAGAGGAGAATTAGTAGTCAAGAGGATCCACACCAGCAGACCTGAGGAATGTGCTAGAGCAATGGCTTTCAAACTCCGTGTTCCAAGACTCACAGCAAAAAATGTATTTTGCCTCATGATCCTGTACACATGTACATGAAAAACTGATTTGTTTTATAAAAACATCTCCTCCCCAGGTACCGTGGACACTGATATTTTATATTTTGCTCTGTTTTGTTTTTTTAATGCTGGTCAGAGACCATGTAAATTGATTTCTGGACCTTAGTAGTCTGCAACCAGCAGTGTAAACAATTCCCATCAGGGGGAGATGACCCTTTAGAGGAAAGGAGACTTTGGGGCCCTCCAGCATAGACAACATTGACATTATTTCTTCTCTCTGAAACATGCCTCCCACATCCACAGCCTCTTCTTTGCCAGCTGCCCTGGATCATAGTCCTGCACCAGCATAGGGTGACCTGCACTGCTGGTAAGTCCTTCCTCTAGAGTTCCTACCTATCTACTGGTTCTCTGATCTAACCACCCTTGCTGCCTTTCTAGCTCTACCCACTGGACTCCTCAATGCTATCTCCACGAACTAAATGCCCTCCAAGCATTGTCAATGCCCAACACATACAAATCATCCCCAGAGCCTTCTTAACAAGCATGCCTGAATAACAATAACAAGTAACATCTATACAATGCAAGGATGTGTCAGTCATGCTCTGAACTTCATCTTTCTACATCTCTCTACTTGTAGTCCTTATAACCATCCCATAAATAAAGGGGCAGAGACCCAGAAAAATTAAGTAAGGTCACAGAGCTTTTAAGTGATCAGCCTATGCTTTGAATACAGGTGTTCTTAAAAAACTTGCAGAACATAGAGAAGCATGGACGCAAAGGGTAAGCATGACCTTCCAATGGTGGGTAGAAGGTCATGAGAATGGACCCTGGGCCGGGTCTTATACAAAGCCTCTTCAGGATTTTATGCTTAGGGTAGAATAATCATCCCTATCCTAGAACAAAGGGTTCAAAGGGTTCAAGCCAAGAGAAGTCTTGCTCTCTCACAAAGACATACGTTTGTTCTCTGAGTTTCCCCATGGAGCCAGTGGGCTTCCTATAGACCCTGGAGAATGAGAGACCATTGGGAGGCTCTTGTTTCTAGGGATGGGAGCAGAAAAAAAGGCTAGAAAATGTCTGGCACTCCTGGCTGTGTGGTTCTCTAGACAAGAGGGAATGCTAATTAGTGCCTGAATATCTATCCAAAGCTTTCAGTCAGTAGTCCTACTTTGTAAGTCAAGTCCTAAAAATAATTTTATCCCTACAAAACAGAGAGGGAAGATACACATCGTGATTGCTTTGGAGTTTGTTAACCATCTTCTCCTGCCATTTTCACTTGCTTAGAATTTTAGGTCTCTAGCCACTTGGAGTCTTGCCAAGGAAAAGCTTTTCTCAAGGGCTGGCCTCTCAGAGATAGTGTTCTCATAGGTCCCTGGGATGGACGGCTCCTCAGTTTTGCTAGCTGAACGTGAGAAAGTAGTCTCTAGGGGCACACAAATCAGGTCACATAACACTACGTCAGTTGTGTAGAATGGGTGATATTCTTTCCCACTCCTCCAGGGGGCACCATTTACATAGAATTCAATAGGAAAGGTATCCACAGAGATTATGCAAAGTGTGGTCCTGAAACCTCGTCATGCTTGACAACCATCCTTCACATATCAGATACCTCAGAAAGTAATCAAATAAATTAAATTAAGCAAATTAATGTTAATAAAGTTGTTTGGTGTCCAGGGAACCTAAAGGAAAGGTAGAAAGTGATCCTTTCATCACTTCTTCCTTCCTGATGGAAACTGTTGGGTACATTTTCTGCCCCATTATTTAATGCTTCTATTCTGACCATCCACCTACAATAGACGTATTCCCTTTAGAGATGTTAGTTTCCTCATTAGTCAAGACTTACTCTTAACCACTTTCTCTAAAATGACTTTGCATATATCTGATGTCATTCCCATTAATTTGATTTCCGCATCAAACTCGGCTCTCTGAGTTCCTCTGTATGTGGTGGTGGTTCTTACAGTGCTTCCCCAGCGCCCAGCATCATCAGCCTCACTTGAGAATTTGTTAGAAGTGCAAATTCTTGGGCCCCAACCCAGACCTGAATCAGACATTCTAGGGTGGTGCCAGATATCTGTGTGCTTCCAAGCCTTGTAGGTGATTCTAATGCTAAACTTGAGAGCCCCTGTGGATAAAATGAAAGTTCCTGTGGCCAGGATTCTCACCTGGCCCTGGTTGGCTAGCTCACTGCACACGTGTGGGCGATACATTGCTATTGACTCTATATAAAGAGCTCCACCCAATGCTCTGCACGACACGGTGGCACAGCTGCAAAGCTGCAGGAGAGCAGAGGCTGAAGTGGTGGCAGCGCCGAGGACAGAGGCCCAGAGGATGGCTGTGCGGGACACCTGTGCAGAAAGGCCCAGAGGCAGAGACCGGCTTGCTGCATGTGGACCCGCTCTGGGTGGATGAGATTTTAGTGATTGACCTGCCACTGTGGAAATAAAGTTGGGTATAACCCTTTCACCCCAAGAATGTTCTATTGTCATTTCTCTGGTCACACTGAATCCATAATGAGCTTGCCCATGGCTGAAACCCATTGGCAAGACAGCTACCCACCTTAATGCACACTATCAAACACCATGGACACTAGAAACAACCACGGAGCGTTTTAAAATTCCGGGTGCCTGAATTCTACCAGAGCCCCTGAGAGAGTGGGAAGAACTTTGGAATCATAAGGACCTGGGTTCAAATTCTAGTATTGTCACTCACCAGCTACGTGCCCGGGTAAGACTCTACTTTCTCACCTCTAAGGGAAGGGTGGTAGGACCTGCCTTATAGGAGGGGTTGAGAGGTAAGAAACAGCAAATGTCTCATACAGAGATTGACACTAAATCTTCCTTGGCCTCCATCACAGCCGGAATTTCATTTGCTCAGCCTGTGAGGGACATTGCTCACCATAGCCCAGAATCCCAAAGCAAGTAAGAGCTGCTAGAAGCTGCTTTCCAAAGTTTCACAAATAACATTTTCACAGCAGTAATTGGGGTCCTTCCAGGAATCAGCAGGAACCACACAGCCCTGCGAGTTCACAGAGCTATAGACTGATAAGTAAGGGAGTTCCTATGAAGCAGTATTTACTAACTGAGAACATTATGATTGTTCAAGTAGCTCTTGTGAGCCAGACCACATTCCTGCTGACAACAGGAAGGCAAAAAATTAAAACGGTTGCCTGGAAAATTTAGTGGAAGCTCCCCCACGCTACCTACCACACACATGTTTGTTTTTCCTTAATTATCAGGGTACTTGCTTCGGCTCCTCTATTGGCCTTTACCAAGAGACACCTGGATAGAAGAGTGGGCAATGAAATACTATGGAGGATGCGTGTCGAGTAAAGCTTCGGGCCGCTCGTCCTGGTGCAGTGGCTCCTGGATTGTCAGTGGGATGGTCCTATCAACTCCTCTCCCACTGAAACTAATGATGCCTTTCTAATAAATCTGGGGTCCCTGCCCCTGTGGAATTGTATAGATTTTTTTTTAATTATCAACCTAAAATCAAATCATTTCATTTGAAAAGATAATACTCAGATTAACTTTCTAATACACAAAGTTGGACAATAGTTAAGCCAGAAACTTTCAGTTTTTGTCATGGGAGCAAATCTTAGTGTTTGACAATTTTGTACACAGAATCACGAAAGTTCATCAAAGTCTCTCTGAATTAATTTGAGCACAGTGCTCATTAGACAGATACCACCAGCATCTCTGCACATCATATAATGGGTGCGGAGAAAGCAACGGTTCCTGTGGCCAGGATTCTCACCTGGCCCTGGGCGGCTAGCTCACTACACACATGTGGGCAATATGTTGTT
This sequence comes from Smutsia gigantea, assembly GCA_032199065.1. Classification (NCBI taxonomy): domain Eukaryota; kingdom Metazoa; phylum Chordata; class Mammalia; order Pholidota; family Manidae; genus Smutsia; species Smutsia gigantea. The sequence goes on from JAVSCE010018839.1 coordinate 103,612, forward strand.
ATTGACTATATAAAGAGCTCCACCCAGTACTCTGGGTGACACAGGGGCACGGCTGCACAGAAGCTGCAGGGCTGCAGGAGAGCAGACACTGGAGTGGTGGCAGCGCCGGGGGCAGAGAGGCCCAGAGGCAGAGACCGGATTGCTGCATGCAGACTCGCTCTGAGTGGACGGAATTCTAGTGATTGACCTGCCACCGTGGGAATAAAGTTGGTTATAAACCTTTTCACCCAAGGACGTTCCATTGTCATTCCTTGGTCTCACTGACTCCATAGTGAACTTGTCCGGGGCTGAAACCCATTGGCAAGACAATAGGAAAAAATTAGAGGTAAAGACTGAGACTGGGCTGGTGAGAGAGTTAACAAATAACCACTTACGTGGAGGAAGACATTTTAGAGGAGTAAAAATATACTCCTTGGCCTGAACATGAAAGTACAAGTCAAAGAGTAACCCAAAGGCTCATAGGGGTTCAGTCTGCAGATACCAGTAATATAGATCAACTACCCCTACTGGAGAGCAACAGGACGTTCAGTCTTCCATGTTCTATTTCCCTTGTATTTGTGAAAAAAATCTCATTGTATAAGTCAGGATAGGCCAGGTTATGCTGCAGTAACAAATAACCCCAAAGTCTCAGTGGCTTATAGCTACAAATGTTTACTTCTTGCCCACTGTATTAGTCAGGATTCTCCACAGAAACAGAATAAATCATGGATATATAGAGAGATATAGATGAGAAATTAGCTCACATGAGTATGGAATCTAACAAGTCCCATGATGTGCAAGCTGGAGACATGGGAAAAACGGTGCTGTAGTACAGTCCAAGTATGAAGGCCTGAGAACCAGGAGAGCTGATGGTACAAATAACAGTCCAAAGACAGAAAAGGATGAGATGAGATGTCCCAAGTACTGAGACAAAGAAAGGGGAAGAAACTCTATCCTCCTCCTTTTCTATTTAAGCCCTCAAGGGGTCAGATGATACCCCCACACACAGTGAGGAGGCCCATCTACTTTACTCGGTCCCAATTAAAATGCTAGTCTCACCTGGAAACGCTCTCACAGACACACCCAGAAGTGACATTTCGTCAAATCTCTGGGCACCCTGTGATCCACTCTTATTGACATAAAATTAACCACCAAACCCACACAAGTTAAATGAAAGCTGGCTATGGCTTTGACCCCCCCTCACCTTCACTCCAAGACTCAGGCTGATGGAGCAGCAGCAGAGGGAATGCTGTCAGGCCCTGGGCTGAGGGAAGGGAGACATGGAGAAATAGGCATGATTCTTATTGCTTCTGCCTCACAGTGATGCATGTTTCACATGCCCACATTTCACTGGCCACAGCAAGTCAAATGGCCTCTCCTGAGTGTAGCAAAGTAGGAAAGCAAAATCCTTCCACAGCAAAAGATGGAGGGAAATGAAAATATTTGGCAAGCAGAAACACAGTCTGCCACACCAATTGAATTAACGCCCCAGGGATGTCCCCTCAGATCACCACTTTTTACCACTTTTCCATACAAGCCATTATATCCAAGGAGAGTTGTAAGCCCCTCTCTTAATTCCTAAAAGTACAGCAAATACCTATATGAGCATTTAAGACAAGTTACTGAAGTCTTGAGAATAACAAGGAAATTCTAATGGATAAAAAGAAACAATAGTACTGAATAGGAAATATCACTATTCCTTGAACTGAGTCCATCAACCATATCTGTGGGGAAGTTGGAGTTCCTATGGCCAGGATCCTCACTGAACTTAAACCACCTGATGATGTAACTGGCCTGTTGCTGGGCTACCGCTTCCACACCTTTAGGCAATAAGCTATTACTGTGCTATATAGAGAGCTCGGCCCAGTGCTCTGGGAAGAGGCAGAGACGCTAGTGCTCGACCTACCGCGGGGAGAACAAGCCTGGTAATAAACCCTTTCACCCCAAAGACCATTCTGCTGTCAATTTCTTTGGTCGCATTGAATCCATAGTGAACTTGCCTGGGGCTGAAACCCACTGGCAAGACAATATCCCTCCACCCACTTTTTCTTCTTGGCCTCCCCCAGGCCACCAATCGTCATGAGCCCCCAGTCTCCAGAGTACACTCCCTAACCCTCCTTTTCCTCACAGAAAGGACATAATCTACCACAACCTTACCCACAAGCAACACAATCATAATCCCACAGAGATTCTATTCTCCTCACAATGTATTCAACCTCTGATAATTTTATTCAGAGTTGGTTAGTTGGTATGTCTCTTGTGTGAGAGTCTCAGCCCTGGGCAAGTTCACTATTGATTCAGTGAGACTGAGAAATGACAATGAGAGGTTCTTGGGGTAAAAAGGTTTATACCTAGCTTTATTCTCATGGCAGTAGGCCGAGCACTAGAATCATATTTGCATCCAGCAGTCTGCAAGTTCATAAACCACCTCCATTTCTGCCTGCGCCCAGAGCACTGGGCAGAGCTCTTTATATAGTGACTCAGTCAATAATACCTCATTGCCAACAGGTGTGGAAGCAGTAGCCTAACTGTAGGCCAATTATATCATCAAATAATTTAGGGTCAGGTGAGGATCCTAGCCATAGGAACTTCCATTTTCCCCACAGGTGTGTATGTATGTATAAAGTGGGTACTTCTAAAGATAAACATATATACTAGTTTGAATATTCATGTAGATACTATTTTATACTCTGGTTTTTCACTTATATCATAAACGTATCTCAATATTTTATATAATTGTCTTAACATAAAAAAATACTATATACTATTACCTCCCATAAATAGACATAATTTATTAAAGCATTCTCTTAATTTAGAAAGTTCTCTTTATCTAGTATTATAAATGAGGTAGTCAAACTTTTTCATGCATATGGATGTTTGCTTCTATTAGATTATTTTGAGGTAAATTTCTAGAGATACTATTCCTGAGTTAAAAGTGTGAATAGTTACCTTTTACTAATTGTTTTATATGTATTTCTCAATTTACACCAACTATAAGTAATTTTTACCATAATATTATTAACATTTTTATTTGAAACTTGTGTAGTCCAGTTAAATTTGATCATCTAATAACCTCCAGTGAAATACAGAAATTAATGTTGATTTCAATTGTGAAAAGATGTTATTACCCCAAAGAATAAACCTAAAAACTTTACATTGGAATAAAGAAAGTTTCTTTTTCTATAAAGGCCCTCTGATACAGGAAAATAGTATTTGAGTCATAACATTTTGGTTGCAAGTAACAGAAACCAAGTTTATACTAACTTATGGAAGAAACAGGAGTTTAGAGAGCTATGGGGTAGCCCACATAAGAGCAAAAAAAGCTCAGAAATGTGACATCTGAGCATCCCCAGAGACCCTGTTAAGAATGAGAATGGTTATCAGGATTCTCTCCCATCCTCTCCCACCTGTTTCCATCTAGATTTGGCTTTGTCTTCTACTACAGAGAGACATCTGCATGTTGAACTCACTTCCTCCAGCTCCACACCCAAAGAGGCAAGGAGCTTTGGTATATTGGAGGACTGACCCCAATTCCCCACCCCTCATGTGTCCACACACTAGCCAAGGCTTCTACTTGGGTGGCGTTGTAACTCAGGGGGGAAATCCCAGGGAAAAACACCTTTGAAACTGAAATCAGCCAAAGGAAGAAATAAAGTGTAAGAAACCTGTTTATTTCTTACAAGCAATCCACTTCTTCTCTCCCATGTCTCTTGTGACCCTTTGGGAACATCTATTGATATGGGGATACAATAAGGCCAGGTGAGAGATCTGGTAATATTGCAATTTTACCCACAGCCCACCCCTACAGAAATCTCGCCTTACAATCTACTTGTTCTCTATCTTCTGTAATGGCCCCTGGATGAGAAAACTGGAGCATTGTAACCAGACTAATAACATACAACAGCAACAGCAATAAAATCAAGCTGGAGGCTTCAGCTAGGTTCAGAGTCCTATGCAGATTAAGTCCATAGCTCACCCATTCCACAGGCAGTCAGTAGCTGAACAGACTGGGAGTTCAGGGCAATCATCATGCATCAGCTTCAGAAAGGGGGCATGTCCAGGCCACAGGGACTATACAAGAAAATAACCTTAAGGGTGATAGGATACATGGTTTAATGACACCAGCATAGGCAAATCTTGTCTATCAGGTAGGATACATGCCAGAGAGTGGTCCTATGATAGAGCAGTGGCAGGAATGGGATCTCACCTGGTCTAATATACCAGACTTTCACCCTCCTCCCTATGGGAGTTACAAATGGGTCAACATATAGGGCTATGAGAGGTATATACACTGGCCATGAAGATAAAACAAAACTTCCCGTAAGATTCTCTTACCACCCAGACATTTTTGGTACACTACCATGACCTTTGGGGCCACTCTGCTGTTACTCTGGGAATGCACAGAAGGACAGCTTCCTGGCCTTTTCTCCAAGATTCCAGAAAGACCAGCCATCACTGGTCCATGTGTCAAAATGTCCAGGGCCACGTCCACTTAACAGTGTCTCCAGGTTTAATGCAGTAGGGGCTGGCAGCAGGATGTTGCTCTGCTGGCCATATCCTGGCTTCAATAACTCCACTTTGGTTTACACATACAGTTGTATAAGAAAGGCAGCAATGTGTGTTAGCATATCCACAGGGCTCAAGGCTCCTTTTCAGGGCTTCTCATTCAAACACCATAGCACTGTCCATAAACAAACTGACCAGACCTGTAGACTACTGTGTCCGACTTCAGGCCAGATTTCAACAAACCATTGTACCTCTCTATCATGCCTGCCGCAGTAGGGTTACATGGTACATGAAACTTCCACTTTATTCCTAATTGCTGCACCATCCTTGTAATGCATGTCCAGTAAAGTGGGTGCCTTGATCGCTCTCAGTCACTTGCGGCCGGCCATAGGCTGCAACGAGATGCTCTAGGTCACTTTTGGTGGTTTGCTGATCTGCATGACATGCAGGAAAAGCAACCAACAGTCCAGTAGCTGTGTTCACACAAATAATGGCATACCAATATCCTTCTGATATGCACAGAGGCCTAATGTAGTCTATCTGCCACCTAACAAGGGGAATCGGCCTCTTTACCATTGTCCCATGTTGCTGTGGGACTCGGTGTAAGGTCCCTCTTAGAGCCCACAAGGGACTCTTTCTGGTCTCTACTGACTTCTTCAAAGGTCAACAGCAAGCTCCACTGATGGGCTACAGCCCACATTGTCTTTTGCCCTGCATACAACAAATGCTGATGTAACCACTGGACTGCAGCAGAGACAGGCTTTCCTTCCAGCCAGTGCACCTGGGCCAATGTGTCTGCTTCATTATTCCCTGGGGATTCCAAAGGCAAATGGCCAGTCACATGATATATGGTAACTGTCTTAGTCTGACCAGAGGCCCATAGGTCTTGCCACAGCTCTTGCCCCCAAAGGGGCCAGTGACCAATCATCTATTTAGCATGGTACCAGGGTCAAGCCCCGATAGACGGCCCAGCTGTCAGTGCAGACAACTATAGAGGAGGGCTCCTGGGATCATAAGCCATACTGCCCAAATCTCAGCCCATTGGCTGCTCTTCCCCTCTCCATCCTCCATCCATATTGTCTCAGTTTTAGGATGGAAAGCCACAGCCCTCCATTTCACGGGTTGCCCATGACTGAAGCCATCTGTATACCAAGCATCTCCAGGTAAAGGGGCTTTCCTCCCTGATAAGGACTCTCAGCTACCAATGGCTCAAAAGCAAGCCCTTCTTGCTTTCCACTGGTATACGTCACTGGCCCCAGTAAGTGTTGGAGTTCTCCACTAAAGGGGGTAGTAGAAAGGGTGCTACACTGCTGTAAATATGTGCCCCATTTGGCCAGTGTAGGAATCTGTGCCATGCCACTCCATGGTCTTTGGATCCAATCTTGCACCCATGCCGCAATGGGATAGGTGGTTATTACCTTCACTGGAGCTGTTCCAGTGATGGGCTCTGTAGCCAGCAAGGCATGGTAGACAGCAGCCAGTTGCTTCTTTATCAAGGTATACTGGACCTCTGCTCCTTTCCATAGCTACGACCAGAATCCAATGGGTTGGCATGTCTGTTCATGCCGCTGCCAAAGACCCCATCCATAACCATCTTCGGTTACATGAACCTCTAGCTCACAGGGCCTTGATGAGTCCATTACACTCAAGGCCTGTATGGCCTTGACTGCTTTCTTAGCAGCAGTAAAAGCAGCTGCACGTACCTCATTCCAGTCCCACCTGATGCCCTTTCATACCAGCTGGTATAAGGGCTTCCGAATTTGTGCCAAGTGTGGGGTAAACACTCTCTGGTAGCACAAAAGACCCCAAAACTCTTGTAATACTGCCACAGTGGTAGGGGTATGGAAAGCCTGGACCTTGTCTATGACTGCTTCAGAAATAACTTTAGTTTTACCCGACCAGACAACCTCCAAGAATTTTAGAGACAAACCAGGTCCCTGAACCCTGGTGGTGTTCACAGCCCATCTTTTTTCCTGTAGACGTTGCAGCAGTCTAGGAACTGCCCCTTCTAAATCTGCAAGGGAATCAGACGTGAGCACAATATCATCAGTGTAGTAAAACAGTCGCACTGTTTGTGGTTTCTTCCATGTCACCAGATCCTGGGCTACAAGTCTATGACAAATGGTGGGACTGTGGAGGTATCTCTGTGGAAGGACAGTGAATGTCCACTGCCAGCCTTGCCACATGAAGGCAAACTGTTCCTGACTTTCCTGTGCTATGTCAATAGAGAAGAATGCATTAGCAAGGTTCACAAGATAACGATGCGTCCCTAGTTCATGATGGAGTGTGTCCATAAGGGCTGCTATAGAGGGGACAGCAGCATGCAAAGGGGGTGTGACTTTATTCAGTTCCCTGTAGTCCACAGTCATACGCCAGAAGCCATCTGGCTTTTTCACCGGCCACACTGTGGAATTAAAAGAACTATGAGTGGGCTTTATGATGCCCACCTTCTCCAACTCCTGTAGAGTTTCTCCAATTTCCTTGTGCCACCCAGGAAATTTATACTGCTTAATATTTGTCACCTGCCAAGGTACAGGCAGAGCTACAGGTGGGTGCTTAGCATGTCCCCTCAATGCTGCCTTTAACACACATACCCTCATTGTGAACTCACCTGCAGTGGTCCGGAAACACAGGCCCTGCAGGATATCTATCCCAAAATATATTCAGGGATGGGAGAAATGTACACAATATACTCCTTTGGGAGTAAACGGCCTATTCCCAATAGGATTTGGGCTTTCTTCACTCTAATTGCCTTACCCCCATAGCCATCTATCATAGCAGGGGTCCCAGGAAAATGCTCAGGGTTGCCATAAATCAGAGAATACTCAGCTCCTGTGTCCACAAGCACCAGGACATGTTGTACATTCACAGGGGACCAATGAATTGCTAATTCTACATGTGGCCTCCAGTCCCCACCATGTTCCCCAAGGTGACGACCTTGACCCCCCCCTCAGTTGAACTGCAATGCTCAGTTGTCCTCCTGTGGGGTAAGGGCCCAGGCAGAGCCTAAGTACTGTCCCCCAGGAAGGCTTGCAAAGATACAGGCCAGACATGGGGCTTTGCCTCCTGCATCTGTGTCTTGGTCCTCAGAGGCTGGAACTGGTGCTCTGGTTTTAATTGGTGCCACAGTTCTAACAAGATCCTATTGGGCTGCCCATCAAGTTTTTCTTTCACTACCCCAGCCTTTATCAAATCAACCCACATCTGGGTCCTCGAGACCTTCACAGGGCCCTTTGTACCTCTCCTTTCAGTCATAGTCCATACTTCCTTCTGTGCTCTTATTTTTCCAACCTCCCCCAGATCTGCTAAAGTACGAGTAGCCTCATTTATGGGTTGCCCTTTGTGGAGGGCAAGAATAGTCACTAGGGACCCAAAGTGAAATGGGGGAGCTGTATGCAGCACCAGATTTCTCATTCCTATGGTGAACAACTCCTCATTGGGGCCGTAGGGGTCCATATTATAGATGATATTTTTCATGCCCAATTCCTGTAACACCTTCTGGACCTCTGTGTACATTTTCCAGCTAATAAGTATGATAAATCATTCTGATTAGGCCAAACTTCTCTGATGGCTGCTGTCAGCCAATCCAGTAGTGCCTAATTTCCTGAGGTGCGATGGGCACTCTGCAACTGCTGCCGGAGGGAAGAGTGAGTCGTCAGGGAAGTCAGTCTACTAATTTCAGAACCCAACATAACAATGTTTTCCACCCCCATGTCTCAGAGACACAAAAGCCATGTAGGCCGAGGTTCCAATGGCTTCTGCCAATACCAGATGCTCATGTCCACTAGCTCATCCTGGGTATAGGGGCAAAGCATGAAGTGCTCCACAACCTGGAGAAGGGGCAGCTCCTCCCCCTGAGGATCCCACATTGGCTGCATTTTTATTTTCTTAATTACACCAAGGCAGGCCTTTAATACAGGGGAGACTGGAGCCTTGGGAGGTGGCCTTGACAACAGATTGGCCAAGGACCCCTACCCCCTCATCCTCTCCCAACATCTCCTCTATCATCTCTGGGGCTGAAGGCACCACTTTTTCCTCCCCCTCCCCCATGGCCTCCTGCAGTGCAGATTCTCTGGCTGCCTTCTCCCTTGCTGCTAACATATCTTCCAGGAGCACAACCAGTCTTCTCAATAACTGTCTCTCTTTCTTAAGGGCAACTCGTAGGTCATCACCCAGCTACTCCAAGTGATGCTGAAGTGTGTCTCTCTCCTGCCGAAGGCTCTCTCTCTCCTCAATAACCCTCTCTCTCTTCTTGATAACCCTCTCTCTCTCCCCAATAACACTTTTCACTAACTCAAGGAAAAGAGATCCTACAATCCCAGCTGCTACATGACCACTCAGGGCCTCTAAGCAGTCTTCTTTCTCTGCAGAGGTCTAATTCCACAGCTTCCAGTGTCTCCACCCTTCCCCAGTTATGGGGAAGGCCCCACCCCTCTAAGAGGTGCTTTACCCTAGACCAATTCCCCATTAGCGGCTCCCCAATTGGAAGCCCCACACAGATAGGGGGCTCCCAGGTGAAACTGCACCCTCTACCACTGTGGCCTCCAAACCATGCACAGTGGGCATTCTGGGCATCTCCCCATCATCTCTAGGGGCAGCCCACTCAAGGGTCTCACCCATGTAGACAGATTTCAGGTTCAGAGGTAACTCCACGGGGAAAGTCCCAGGGCAAAACACCTTTGAAACCAAAATCAGTCAAAGGGAGGAATAAAGTGGGACGAACCCATTTATTTCTTACAAGCAGTCCACTTCTGCTCTCTCATGTCTCTCACAACCTGGCTGCAGAAGAAGAGCCTCCACCCAACCTCTCTGATCCAGATAAGCCTTCACTCGCCCTTGTAATTACCTATTGATATGGAAATGGACTACTTCTCTCCAACCCTTGGAAACACCTACTGATATGGAAATGCAATAGGGCCAGGTGAGAGATTCTGGAAATACTGCAATTTTACCCACAGGTGTATACTTCTCTCCTGACTTTGGATTGTCCATGTGGCTTGCTTCGGCTAATAGCATACAGACAGAAGTGAAAATATACCACTTCCGGGCCTAGGTCTAAGAGACTTTGCATTTCTCATTTGCCTGCTTGTGGAACATTCCCCAGCTAGTCGCTGGAACGTAAGAGACATGCAGCCAGACATGCAAACCTGCAGTGTGGACTAGAGACCCTCCAGCCGCCACCACCTAAATCAGTCAACCTGAAGACATATGAGCAAGCCCAGCTGAGATCAGCAGAGCCTGCCCAACAGACATGCAAATGTATGGGCTTAGTAAATACTCACTGTTTTAAACCACTTTGATTCTATGGTTCTTTGTTATGCAACTATAGCTAACCAATATAGGTGGCCTCTCTCCCAGATCTAGTTTGAAAAGTCCCAGGGAAGAATTCTCTGACCCTTCCTGTTTCAAAGGCCCGTATCTGTCACCAGGTAGTGAGATACCTTCGGAACAGGGTGCTGGTGCTGGTTATCAGCCAAAAATGATAACTTATTACTCATAATGTACCTTATTTTTTAAGAGTCAAATTTAAAATATCAGTTCCAGGAAGATGGCGGTGTGAGCAGGGCGGCAGAAATCTCCTCCCAAAACCATATAAATCTGTGAAAACACAGTGAATACAACTATTCCTAAAAGAGAAATCAGAGCACACAGGAAAGTGCACAGCGTGCAGCCACACCTGGGAGGACTCAGCACCCCGCAAGGCGGGTAAGATACAGAACCGCGACCCGGAGGCACCCGAACACTCACCCAGCCCAGCGCGCTGGCGGGAGGAGAGGAGTCGGGGCCGGGAGGGAGTAGAAGAGCAGGTCCGCGAAATAACCAGCGCCGGTGGTCTGCGCCGGAGCACCGGGAGCACTGACACACATCACGCGGTCCATCAGACATTGGAGAGGCAGAAGGTGCAGGTTTTGAGCTGGGAAGATGCCGGGACCGTGCAGCCAGTGCCCAGGGACAAGAGAAAAGTGCGCGCCATTTGTAGCGGTCTCGGAGAGGCAGGGGGCCCAGCGAGGGAACACCAGAGCCCCGGTGGGCTCAGCCCTGCAGGCTGGAAGTCCTGGGGAACTTCGGTCCCCTTCACTAGTGCAGCCAGCACCCAGGGACAAGAGAAAAGCGCGTCTCGGAGAGGCGGGGGGCGCAGCGAGGGAACACCAGCGCCCCAGCAGGCTCAGCCCTGCAGGCTGGAAGTCCTGGGGAACTTCGGTCCCCTTCACTAGTGCAGCCAGCGCCCAGGGACAAGAGAAAAGCGCGAGCCGTTTGTAGCGGTCTCGGAGACGCGGGGGGCACAGCGAGGGAACACCAGCGCCCCAGCGGGCTCAGCCCTGCAGGCTGGAAGTCCTGGGGAACTTCGGTCCCCTTTGCTAGTGACAGAAAGAAGGGAGCAACCACGCTGGAACTTTATACAGAAAACAATAGCATACCATTCATTCCTACCTACAAAAACGGCGCAGCTGCAGCTGCGAATTAGTGGAGCAACAGCGACATCTACAGCACGCCTAGAGAATCCATTCCAGAGCCCAGCTGACATAAGTGGCACCTGCCAGCGACGACTCCTGCAAGCATGAAAAGACAGAGAAAACTGATACAGACAAAGCTCACCAAGATTCAGAGCCCCTCTGAGAAGGAATCTGAAGAGATGGAAATGCAGCATCTTCCTGAAAAAGAATTCAGAATAAAAGTCATAACCATGCTGATGGATCTACAGAGAAATGTGCAAGAGCTAAGGGAGGAAGTGAGGGAAGTCAGGAAAGATAATGCAGAAATGAGACAAGCCATCGACGGGCTCAGCAGCAGACTGGACAAGATGCAAGACACTGTTAATGCAATAGAAATCAGAAAACAGGAACACAGAGCAGCTGAGGCAGAGAGAGATAAAAGGATCTCTAGGAATGAAAGAACATTAAGAGAACTGTGTGGCCAATCCAAAAGGAACAATATTCACATTATAGGAGGACCAGAGGAAGAAGAGAGAGAAAAAGGGATAGAAAGTGTCTTTGAAGAAATAATTGCTGAAAACTTCCCCATGCTGGGGAAGGAAATAGTCTCGCAGTCCGTGGAAGCCCACAGATCTCCTCACACAAGGGACCTCAGGAAGACAACACCAAGACACATAATAATTAAAATGGCAAAGATCAAAGATAAGGACAGAGTATTAAAGGCAGCTAGAGAAAGAAAAAAGATCACCTTCAAAGGAAAACCCATCAGACTAACATCAGACTTCTCAACAGAAACCTTACAGGCTAGAAGAGAATGGCATGATATATTTAATGCAATGAAACAGAAGGGCCTCGAACCAAGAATATTGTATCCAGCACGATTATCATTTAAATATGACGGCGGGATTAAACAATTTTCAGACAAGCAAAAGCTGAGAGAATTTGCCTCCCATAAACCACCTCTACAGGACATCTTAAAGGAACTGCTCTAGAGGGAAGCACTCCTAAGGCTAAAAAGCTGTCACCAGAGAAAATAAAATCATAGCAAAGAAAGCAGACCATCCAAAACTAACTAAAGGCAAAGACTAAAACACCTAGTACATAAAGAATGGAGGAGGAAGAATAAGAAGGGAGAGAAATAAAGAAACATCAGACTGTGTTTACAATAACATAACAAGAAAGTTAAGTTAGATTGTTAGATAGTAAAGAAGCAACCCTTGAAACTTTGGTAACCACGAATCTAAAGCCAGCAATGGTAATAAGTACACATCTTTCAATAATCACCCTAAACATAAATGGACTGAATGCACCAATCAAAAGACACAGAGTAACAGAATGGATAAAAAAGCAAGACCCATCTATATGCTGCCTACAAGAGACTCACCTCAAATCCAAAGATATACACAGACTAAAAGTGAAGGGATGGAAAAAGATATTTCATGCAAACAACAAAGAGAAAAAAGCAGGTGTTGCAGTACTTGTATCAAACAAAATAGACTTCAAAATGAAGAAAGTAGCAAGAGATAAAGAAGGACATTACATAATGATAAAGGGGTCAATCCAACAAGAAGATATAACCATTATAAATATGCACCCAACACAGGGGTGCCAGCATTTGTGAAACAAATACTAACAGAATTAAAGGAGGAAATAGACAGCAATGCATTCACCTTAGGTGACTTCAACACACCACTCACCCCAAGGGACAGATCAACCAGACAGAAAATAAGTAAAGACACAGAGGCATTGAACAACACACTAGAACAGATGGACCTAACAGACATCTACAGAACTCTACACCCAAAAGCAAAGGGATACACATTCTTCTCAAGTGCCCATGGAACATTTTCCAGAATAGACCACATACTAGGCCACAAAAAGAACCTCAGTAAAATCGAAAATATTGAAATTCTACCAACCAACTTCTCGGATCATAAAGGTATTAAACTAGAATTAAACTTTAGAAAGAAAACAAAAAGGCTCACAAATACATGGAGACTTAACAACATTCTCCTAATTAATCAATGGGTCAATAACCAAATCAAAACAGAAATCAAAGAGTATATGGAGAAAAATGACAACAACAACACAAATCCACAGCTTCAGTGGGACACAGCGAAGGCAGTTCTAAGAGGAAAGTATAATGCAATCCACACCTATCTAAAGAAAGAAAAACATTCCAAAATGAATAGTCTAAAGACACAATTAATGAAATTGGAAAAAGAACAACAAATTAGACCCAAAGTCACCAGAAGGAGGGACATAATAAAGATCAGAGAAGAAATAAATAAAATTGAGAAGAATAAAACAATAGAAAAAATCAATGAAACCAAGAGCTGGTTCTTTGAAAAAATAAACAAAATAGATAAAACCCTAGCCAGACTCATTAAGAGAACAAGAGAATCTACACACATAAACAGAATCAGAAATGAGAAAGGAAAGATCACGAACGATCCCACAGAAATACAAAGAATTACAAGAGAATATTATGAGAATCTATATGCTAACAAGCTGGAAAACACAGAAGAAATGGACAACTTTTTAGAAAAATACAACCTTACAAGACTGACCAAGCAAGAAACAGAAAAACTAAACAGACCAATAACCAACAACAAAATAGAAGCGGTAATCAAAAAACTACCCAAGAACAAAACCCCCGGACCAGATGGATTCACCTCTGAGTTCTACCAGACATATAGAGAAGAAATAACACCCATTCTCCTTAAAGTTTTCCAAAAAATAGAAGAGGAGGGAATACTTCCAAACTCATTCTATGAAGCCAGCATCACTCTAATACCAAAACCAGGCAAAGACCTCACCAAAAAAGAAAACTACAGACCAATATCCCTGATGAATGTGGATGCAAAAATACTCTACAAAATATTAGCAAACCGAATTCAAAAATACATCAAGAGGATCATACACCATGATCAAGTGGGATTCATCCCAGGGATGCAAGGATGGTACAACATTCGAAAATCCATCAACATCATCCACCACATCAATAAAAAGAAGAACAAAAACCACATGATCATCACCATAGATGCTGAAAAAGCATTTGACAAAATTCAGCATCCATTCATGATTAAAACTCTCAAGAGAATGGGTATAGAGGGCAAGTACCTCAACATCATAAAGGCCATATATGACAAACTCACAGCTAACATCATACTTAACAGCAAGATGCTGAAAGCTTTTCATCTAAGATCGTGAACAAGACAGGGATGCCCACTCTCTCCACTGTTATTCAACATAGTACTGGAGGTCCTAACCACGGCAATCAGACAAAACAAAGACATACAAGGCATCCAGATTGGTAAAGAAGAAGTCAAATTGTCACTATTTGCAGATGACATGATATTGTACATAAAAAACCCTAAAGACTCCACTCCAAAACTACTAGAACTAATATCTGAATTCAGCAAAGTTGCAGGATACAAAATTAACACACAGAAATCTGTTGCTTTCCTATACACTAACGATAAACTAACAGAAAGAGAAATCAGAAAAACAATTCCATTCACAATTGCATCAAAAAGAATAAAATACCTAGGAATAAACTTAACAAAGGAAGTGAAAGACCTGTACCCTGAAAACTACACGACATTCCTAAGAGAAATTAAAGAGGACACTAACAAATGGAAATGCATCCCATGCTCTTGGCTAGGAAGAATAAATATTGTCAAAATGGCTATACTACCCAAAGGAATCTACAGATTCAACGCAATCCCTATCAGACTACCAACAGCTTTCTTCAATGAACTGGAACAAATAATTCTAAAATTCATATGGCACCACAAAAGACCCCGAATAGCCAAAGCAATCCTGAGAAGGAGGAATAAAACAGGGGAATTACACTCCCTGACTTCAAGCTCTACTACAAAGCCACAGTAATCAAGACAATTTGGTATTGGCACAAAAACAGACCCACGGATCAGTGGAATAGAATAGAAAATCCAAACATCAACCCAAACACATACAGTCAATTAATATTTGATAAGGGAGCCTTGGATATACATTGGGGAGATGACGGCCTCTTCAGCAGCTGGTGTTGGAAAAACTGGACAGCTACATGTAAGAGAATGAAACTGGACTACTGTCTAACCCCATACACAAAGGTAAACTCAAGGTGGATCAAATACCTGAATGTAAGTCATGAAAACATAAAACTCTTAGAAAAAAATATAGGCAAAAAGCTCTTGGACATAAACATGAGCAACTTCTTCATGAACATATCTCCCCGAGCAGTGGAAACAAAAGCAAAAATGAACAAGTGGGACTATATCAAGCTGAAAAGCTTCTGTACGGCAAAGGACACCATCAGTAGAACAAAAAGACCTCCTACAGTATGGGAGAATATATTCATAAATGATGTATCCGATAAGGGGTTGACATCCAAAATATATAAAGAACTCACGCACCTCAACAAACAAAAAGCAAATAATCCATTTAAGAAATGGGCAGAGGACATGAATAGACACTTCTCCAAAGAAGAAATTCAGATGGCCAACAGGCACATGGAAAGATGCTCCACATCACTAATCATCAGAGAAATGCAGATTAAAACCATAATGAGATATCACCTCACACCAATGAGGATGGCCAACATCCAAAACACAAACAACAACAAATGTTGGCGAGGATGTGGAGAAAAGGGAACCCTCCTACACTGCTGGTGGGAATGAAAATTAGTTCAACCATTGTGGAAAGCAGTATGGAGGTTCCTTAAAAAACTCAAAATAGAAATACCATTTGACCCAGGAATTCCACTCCTAGGAATTTACCCTAAGAATGCAGCAGCCCAGTTTGAAAAAGACAGATGCACTGCTATGTTTATCTCAGCACTATTTACCATAGCCAAGAAATGGAAGCAACCTAAGTGTCCATCAGTAGATGAATGGATAAAGAAGATGTGGTACATATACACAATGGAATATTATTCAGCCATAAGAAGAAAACAAATCCTACCATTTGCAACAACATGGATGGAGCTAGAGGGTATTATGCTCAGTGAAATAAGTCAAGCTGAAAAAGACAAATACCAAATGATTTCACTCATATGTGGAGTATAAGATCTAAGGGGAAAAAAACTGAAGGAACAAAACAGCAGGAGACTCACAGAACCCGAGAACGGACAAATAGTTACCAAAGGGAAAGGGACTGGGGAGGATGTGTGGGAAGGGAGGGGGAAAGGGGAAGAAGGGACATTATGATTAGCAGATGCAATGTTCGGGGGGCACGGGAAGGGCTCTACAACCCAGAGAGGACAAGTAGTGACTCTATGGCATCTCACTAAGCTGATGGACAGTGACTGCAATGGGTTTGGGGGGGGGGGAACCTGTTGAAGGGGGTAATGTAATCACCATAATATTACTCATTTAACTGTAGATTAATGATAACAAAATAAACTAAAAAAATTTTTTTTAATATTCCAGTCATTCATCTTTAAAACTAACCAGAAAACTGAGTTTAGTTAAATACAGTAAAGAATACAGCTATCTGTAATTTAAGTCTCCATTATGGCCAGAAAGCAAGGAGAAAAAATAAAAAACAAAAAGCAGAATTTGCCAAATTCCAAGAAGCAGCAATATTTCTTTAAATTAAAAATATTAAAAAGTGTATTTGCTAATGTCTTGCCAATGGGTTTCAGCCCTGGGCAAGTTCACTATGGATTCAGTGAGACCAAGGAATGACAATGGAATGTTCTTGGGGAGAAAGGGTTTATTATCCTGCTTGTTCTCCCAGCAATAGATGGAGCAGTAGAATTACATCTGCATCCAACAGTCTGCAGGTCTGTAATTCCCCTTCATCTCTGCTTCTGCCCGGGCACTGAGCAGAGCTCTTTATATAGTGACTCAGTCAATAATAGCTTATTGCCGATGGCTGTGGAAGCAGTAGCCTAGCAGCAGGCCAGTTACATGATCAAGTCGTTTAGGTTCAGGTGAGGATCCTGGCCATAGGAACTTCAATTTTCCCCACTGTAGGCAACTTAGCCTTCCTGGGAAGGGCATTCGAAGGATCCATAGCTTGCAGTTATGAAGTAGCCAAAAAGTATTTCCAAATTTCATTATTTCCAAGGACAGTTTATTGATATACTGTCCCACTGTCCTCTCCTTGGCCCCAGGATGAATTGAAAATAGCTTGCAGATAATTGAGTACTTAGTAGAAACAGCTGGAATGGAGCTGGAGCAAAGCAAAAACTGGAATTTTGGGGCCCTTTAGGATTCTTCCTCTATAGACTTTAAAGATTATGTTACATCTTCCCAGCTATGGGCATATGTTGATCCAACTTTTGATATTTGCATTAGGAAATTGGGTTAAGAACTAGAGGTCTACAACTTTTTCAGCATTTATGACTTCTATAAAGTACTGTATCTCCTTGCCATGAATTAATAAGAACAATGGGGATATTAGCCAGGGTACGCCAGAGAAACAGAACCAATAGGATGAGTGTGTGTGTGTGTGTGTGTGTGTGTACATTTCTAGAGATGAGGGTGGAGTCCATGTCACCTATAACACATGGTTTGTAATTAGCAGGGGGCTTCTGCACCAGCTGGAGAAGGGTATATTACATTCTGGAGAGGTGACCAATAGAAGTCACTACTGCCAGATGGCAAAAGAATGGCAGGGCCTTATCCCCTTCCATCCATTCCCTTCTGTGAAGTGGGGACCCTGGATAAGTACAGGAAGAGGAAATCAGAATAACTGGGGGAACACTTCATTCCGTCTTTGAGTGCTTACTATGTACAAGTATGATACACAAAATACTCATTCTTATCTATGCATATATTTATGGTTTTAGAAACACTTTCTCCATCAGCACTTGCCCCTCACAACAGCAGCAGTAGGGGGACATCAAATGGACAATACTACCTTGTTAGACACCTACAGCCAAGTCTGGCTTCTCACTGCTCTTCTCACTGGACGCTTACTGCACTGGAAACTCCCTGCTTACATATATGCTTTGGTAAGGAGGGCATGTGTCTTGCCAATGGATTTCAGCCCCAGGCAAGTTCGCTATGGATTCAATATGACCAAAGAAAATGACATCAGAACGTTCTTTGGGGTGAAAGGGTTTATTACCCGGCTTGTTCTCCCGGTGGTAGGTCGAGCACCAGCATCTCTGCCTCTGCCCAGAGCACTGGGCCGAGCTCTCTATATAGCACAATAATAGCTTATTGCCTAAAGGTGTGGAAGCGGTAGCCTAGCAACAGGCCAGTTACATCATCAGGTGGTTTAAGTTCAGTGAGGATACCAGCCATAGGAACCCCAACTTTCCCACACTCCACCCCTCCAGGATTCTCGCCTTACAATCTACATGCTTTCCATCTTCCGCAATGGTCCCTGTGCAAGAAAGCTGGAGCACTGTAACCAGATTCCACAATAGCAATAGAGGATAACAACAACTTAGAGATAATAAAAAATTAAGATACAGGTAACAAAATTATAATAATCCTCAAGCCAGAGGAAGTTCCCAATCCATAAAGACATTAGGGGTGGTAAGACACATGTTTTAATGCCACCAACATAGGCAAATCTTGTCCATCAGGTAGGATGCATGCAAAAGAGTGGTCCTGTAACAGGACTGTAGGAGGAAGGGGGTCCCTTCCAGGTCTAGTATACCATACTTTTACTCCTCTCCCCATGGGGGTTACTGAAGGGTCTATATATAGTGCTACTGGAGGTGCATGCACTGGCCATAATGATAAAACAAAACTCCCCAGTAAGATGCTCCTACCTTCTGGCCATTCAGGATATACTACTGTGACCTTTGGCGGCCACTCTACTGTTATTCCAGGAATACACAGGAGGCCAGATTCCAGGCCTTGTCCCTAAGGTGCCAGGAGAGCCAGCCATCGTTGGTCCATGTGTCGAAAGGTCCAAGGCCATTTCCACTCAATGGAGTCTCCGGGATTCAGTGCAGTTGGTGCTGGCAGCCAGATGTTATTCTGGTGGCCAAACCTCGGCTTCAGTGATTCTTCCTTGGTTTGCACTTGCAGTTGTATAGGGGAAGCAGCCATGAGCCAGTTGAGGAGGGTGTGACTCCCTGGGGTCTGATGTGCATTTTGTAATCGCTGCCTCGTGGCTGGCTGCACTGTCAGGGAAGACAGCTTTCCCATCTCTGACCCCGACAGAACAATTCCATCCACCACTAAGTCCCACAGACGCAGAAGCCAAGCTGATATTCCAAGGGCTTCTGCCTAAACTGGGAGCCCAAATCAACCAGCTCAGCCTGAGTATAGGGGTGGACCATACAGTGCTCCACGACCTGGGGAGGGGGCTGCTCCTCTCCTTGGGGGGAACCTTCAGCTGCTGGTCTTTATTTTCTTTACAACCACTGGGCGTGCTTTCAATACAAGAGATGCCAGTGCCTCCGGCATCACCCCTTTGTCTTTCTCCAGCTCCTCCATTACTGGGGCTGATGGCACCTTTCTCTCCCCTCCCCTGAGTGCCTCCTCTGCTACAACCTTTGCCTTTTCTACTGTACTTCGCAGCAATGCTACCTCAGTCTTCAGAAGCTCTCTTACCTTCAGCTCAATGCTTTGCAGCTGACGTTCTCATACCACCTCCACCTGTGCTTCCCTCAGGAGTTCCTCTTTTTCCTTGATGGCCTCCTCCTCCTTCAGAACACCTGGCAGCACTGCCGTCTTGTCTCCAATGGCACCTTGCTGCCGGTGCTCTTGTATCAATGCCATCTCTTTCTTCAGGGAATCCATGAAAGTGTGCAGCTCGTGTTCTCGTGCCACCTCCTCTCGCATCAATGCCATTTCCCTCCTCTGGGAATCCACAGAAGTTTGCACCTTGCATTCTTGTGCCGCTATTTCTTGGGTCTCCTCCGTAGACCTTTTTAATACTGTGAGAAGCAGCCAACCCACAGTCCCTGCTGTCTCACGGGCACTCTGCTTCTCAAAGGATCTGCTTACTATAACAAGGGCCTCCCCTACTGCCTCAGGTGTCACCTCCACTTGCCTCCAGTCCTGGGGTGGGGCCCAGTCCTCTAGGAGGCAAGCCACCTCAGACCACATACCCACTGGGGGACGATCCACTGTCTCCCCATTCACAGGGGCAGCCCGCTGAAGCACCCCTCCCATAAGGGCAGCTTATCTTTTTCTTTGGTCAACAATGAACCCTGCCGACTTTCGCCAATTGTCTTGTCAATGAGTTTCAGCTCCAGGCAAGTTCGCTATGGATTCAATGCAACCAAAGAAAATGACAGCAGAACGTTCTTTGGAGTGAAAGGGTTTATTACCTGGCTTTTTCTCCCAGCAGTAGTTCGAGCACCAGCATCTCTGCCTCTGCCCAGAGCACTGGGCCGAGCTCTCTATATAGCACAATAATAGCTTATTGCCTAAAGATGTGGAAGTGGTAGCCTAGCAACAGGCCAGTTACATCATCAGGTGGTTTAAGTTCAGTGAGGATCCTGGCCATAGGAACCCCAACTTCCCCACAGCATGGGAGATGCTATGCGAGGTACTAGAAGGCTGAGTGACAGACAGCAGAGGAGGAAGTGCAGGAAGAGGAGGAGAAAAGAGACAAGGCAAGAAAAGCCACAGAGGTCTGGAACAAAGTGAAAACAGCCAACAAAAGGAAACATATTTGTTTCTCTGGGCTGATAAAGCGGGTGACTTAAAATACTGTAATATATCGCCTCACTGTTCTGGAGGCTAGAAGTCCAAGATCAAGGTGACAGCAGGGTCAGTTCCTCCCAAGGGCTGTGAGGGAGAATCTGTTCCCTGCCTCTCCCCCCCTTTCTGGTAGTTGCTGACGATTTTTGGCCTTTTTTGGCTATAGACACATCAACCCTATTTCTGCCTTCATCATCACATGGTGGTCCTTCCTGTATGTAAGTCTGTCTTCAAATTTCCCTATTTTATCAGTCATAGTGGATTAGGGTCCACTCTAATGACCTATTTTAATTTGGTAAATACCCTATCTCCAAATAAGGTCACATTTGGAGATACTGGGAGTTAGGTGTTCGACATACGGATTTTGAAGACATACATTTCAACCCATAACACATATAAAGGCTTTAGAGCTTAGCAGGACATGACAGTGACCACTGGCCACACATGGATACTGAGCACTTGGGATGTGGCTGGTCTGAACTGAAACGAGCTATGAGGGTAAAATATACACCAGATTTCGAATACTTAGTGAGAAAAAAATAATGTACAAATACCTCAGTAACCTTTATATTAGATTACCTGCTAAATATTTTTGATATATTGGGCTAAATAAAATATAATACAGAATTAAAATTAATGTCACTTCTTCCTTTTTGCTTTTTCAGTGTGGCTTCTAGAATGTCTGAAATGCACACATCACACATTGACTCACATTCGTACATTGCTTGATAATTTCATTGTACACCACTGATCTAGAACTATAAATTCACCAGGTCCCTGGCCCCTGGTCACTTTGCAAGAAGAGTTTCTGAACTTCTTACTTAGTTCTTTGGCAATGACGGCAAAATAAAGCATTCCATTCACTTAAAATGTGACATAACATCAGATTTTATACCTGTGCCATGTAACGTTAAATAAGTTTTCATCTCAAATAAGTGGCAGACATTTTTGATCAATAAGAATCACACCTCATTTTATTACTAAGAACTCAGTTTGGAGGAAGCTATCCAACATCATTTCATATGAGTGGTTTCTGTTTAAGGTAATCATTTTTTCATTTACCTTATATGAGAAAAATAAGGCTACCTAACAAGGCTGTTTTATTAATGATTACATCAGAATGGTATCAGTCCTTACTTAAGATGGAGATTTTCCAAGTGAGATTTTGCATATGCTTCATGCAAATTAAGTCATGGGTTGCACAGTGAAGTTACATCAATATAGATGGATTTTACTTTATAAAATGCACTGAGTTATAAATACTCTGACCTTATTTATAAAGGAAGCTAGTTAGTTCACTTAATGAACATATGAATTTGTCATTCTGCTTGGACTGATTACTCATTAGCTGTTCTCTCCTGTCCAACAGCTCTGACTTACAAGCTCAGCCTATTTATCTGATCATAGGTAGTGGAGTGTTGCCATCTATAGCTGGAAAGAAAAGACAGATAATGTGCAATCAGTTCTGACAAAGCCAATTGAAAAGAGTTACAAAGAGAAACAAAGGCTAAAACAAAATACATTCCAAATTATGCAGGGACCTTGCCCCATGTTAAAATCATTGTGTAAGACAGTGTCTGATTTGCAAGCAATATGAAAGCTGCATAAAGTAAGATACATAGTATCACAGACGAAAGCCTTCACCCTATTATTCTTGGTGGATTATGTGCCCTAAGATCAACAATACTGATAAGTCAAATGCCATAAGATCTTCCATAATTGCTTTCCAAGTAAGCCACTGCTTACGTTGCCCAGAATTCACCTTGGGAATTTTTTTTTTTTTTGCACTCTTCATTCCTTTTCTCTATTCCACAACACCATCAGCACCATTAACAAACATTTTGGGAGACCCGCCCATGTTTCAGGCATTGTCCTGGGCCCTTGAGATGCAGAGTGGACCACGCAAATCTCCTGCCCTTGAGATGTTTACGTTCTAGTGGAAAGAGACAGATGATAAACACTAGATGAAAAAAATTCTCTAGTATGTTGGAAGGTGATGAGTGTTACAGAAAGAGAAAATGAGAGAGGGGTTGGAGGTAGGATGGAAGTAGGATGCAATCCTAATTGGGGAGCTTCATTGAGAAGGTGACATCGGGTAAATGTCGCCAGGAAGGGGGTTGGGGGAATCTGCAAGAAGAGCATTCAAGGAGAAAGGACACTTGGGCCAAGATTCCATGGAGTAACAGTGCCTGGCGTGTGGGGGAAAGAAGGGCTCTGTGGAGCTGGGGGCTCAACAGACGTTGAGGGCTAGGGGATGAGGCCAGAGATGGAAGATGGAGGCCATCACAGCAGGCCTTGGAAGCAACTGTCAAGATATCAGCATTTAGTTGAATGAAATGTAACATCTTGGTTTTAGACTGCTGGCTGACATACCCTTAAATTTTTCTTTCAGGTTTTGTTTTTTAAAATCATGCTTGATAGTTTTTAGTGTTGTAATAGTGGTTATTGTCTCAAGATTCATATGTACTGACAAAGGTAAATTTGAATAAATAAGAGCAAGTCTTCACCTTTGATGGACTTCTTTTTTCAATATTTTTTTATTCACAGAGATTTTAACATGCACAGTTATAATAACAGCAGATACATAATTGTCTTGCTTTTATATTTAGCATTTGTCAAGGGCACTTTTCAAGTCATTCCATGTATATCATAAACAGTTTATAGTATTTGCCTTTTGAGGTTATTGTGAAGATTAAGTGAAAAAATTCATGAGAAGAGCTGAGAGCAGAGTCTGGCAGAGGATGAGCCCTTTATAAGTCTTAGCTTTGAGTCCATGTATAGGGATTTGCTTTTTTTCCATTTTTAAAGGTTTATTTGTAACTCTTCATTATGATAAATAATGTCGTGATGAACAACTTAGTACAGGTGGAATTTTTAGGATTAAAAAAAGGCTAATTTCAGATGTTTTCAATAACAAACTGCATTCCCAGAGCAAGAAACCTTTGTTAAATCACACCCACCTTGTGTGAGAGTGCCAGTTTTACAACCCCTCATCTTTTCTTTATTTTCTAACTTAACAGAACATTTCTATCGTTTTTCTACTTAGCATGTTTTACTTTTCAAATGACATCATCACCATCATCTGTCACTTAGTGTTTGTGCCAGGGATAGTCTGAGAGTTTTACTTTTACAAAATCATTTGGACCTTAAAACAACCGTGTGAGGGGTGCTGTGACTATTAATGTCATCAACGTTGTTATGATTATCATCATCCCATTTTACAGACAGGACATTGAGATGTTGAGAGATTAACTAAGTAACTTGCCCAAAGACACAAAGATCATAAGCAGAGGGAGCAGAATTTTAACCAGTGTAGCATGGCTCCAAAGTCCTTGGAATTATGCTTGTGAAGTATCCCAGTTTTCTCTGTGTTCACTGCCTGTCATGTATTGGGTGTCCATCCTTTGAAGCATGGTGCTCTTTTCACTGAGTTTTGTCAAATGTTCACATAGTAAATATATTAGTCCTTTAGCTGTTGTTTGGGTGACTCTTTAATCTTGGTACCAAATTAGTTTCCACTTTTACCTTCAACTGACATCCCAAAAAGCTCCCTTCCTGATTGCAGCCACAAAGATAAGGGCAGAGTGACATGATCATGGTGGGGAGGGCCCGCCCACTACCCTGGGTCCAGGATGGAGCCTCACTCATCTCCTGACCAGTTCCAGCAGAAGAGTATAAGGAAAGAGCAGAAGGGAGGGATGAAGTTCAAGGGCCCATGGAGCCAGTGGCAGTGAGCAGATGGAAGAAAAAGGATTGTACCAGCTCCAGCAGGTCTAAGAGGACACAGAGCTGGTCTCTGGAAATGGTCTTATACCCACCCCAGGTCCCATCTCCCTAGCCTGACATTCTGCAGTCTAGGTCAGACAGGGTGGTTCTCAGCTTTGCAGGAGAAAATAATATGTGCGATTAGAGTACCTGAAAAGCAAATTATACACTCACACAGACGTACCAGACACCTCTATAAATATGCACCCATACATATACACACGTACCTTTGGAACCATATATATTTTACATAATTCAGGGAGAAATAGAGGAAGTAATTACATGGCATCAGGCCTGTGGAAAGGGAGCCCTGAATATAAACCAAGT
This sequence comes from Smutsia gigantea, assembly GCA_032199065.1. Taxonomy (NCBI): domain Eukaryota; kingdom Metazoa; phylum Chordata; class Mammalia; order Pholidota; family Manidae; genus Smutsia; species Smutsia gigantea. Next base: position 128,249 of record JAVSCE010018839.1, read on the forward strand.
TTCCTCATATGCCACCATGCCATTTTTCGTACAGGTAGCAATATTTATTATTTTTGATTTCTCCCTTTTAAATATACAGGAGTCTTGACTTTTATTTACTAAGAATCTGTCTTCCATATGATGTTACTCCCATTATTTCCAAATTTACAAAGTACTGACATCTTTAAAGGTTTGATAAAGATTCAGTCGTATTTTCAATTGTCATGAATTGATTCATTATTTAACTATAATATATCTGCAACTTGTTTTTGATTATGATGTGAAGTAAGAAATGTTTCCCCAATTGCTATTTTTTCTAGCATCATTTATCACACACACAATAAAATGTAAACTTCTTTCCTGAGGATTTATGTATATATTTTATCCTATGAAATACATATTTCATATATATTATATGTAAATATATATATTATTCATAATATATGTGTACATATATTTATAAATATACAATACATACTTAATATGTATTATATAAATAACATAATATATAATAAAAGCAATGCAGAAGTCAATATATATCATTTTATTATTTATTTATGTATATTATCTCTATATTATATAGTATATTTAAAGAGATATTTAATATTATTTATGTTTAAATAATATTAAATATCTCTTTAAGTATACAGTATAATATTTAATATTATTTATGCATAAATAATATTAAATATCTCTTTAAATATACATATAATTAAAAGTGAATATTCAGGTATAGCTATTCTTTTCTACTGAGATTCTAACCTCAGCCCATTTCTATAATATTTTTCAATACATGTGTGAATAATCTTCCCAACCTCACCTCATCCCCATTAATCTTTTCCATTCAGAATATCCTTTACTATTTTGGAGTATTTCTCTTTTCATATGAAGGGAAGAGTCATTTTTTTTCAAGTTCTCTAACCTCCTGCCTTGACCCCCCATAAAAAAAATCTTATGTTTTAATTGGAAATTCATTTATTTGGTCAGAGCCAACATCTTCACGGTATCCCTCTGCTATAGAGTGAATCGTGTCCCCTTGAAATTCCTATGTTGACACCCTCAACCTCAGTGGGATCACATTTGGAGATGGGCCTTCAGGGAGGTAATTAAAGTTATATGAGGTGATACACGTGGGGCCCTAATTCCACAGGGCTGGTGTCAGTGTGATCATAAGAGGAGAGATACCAGAACTCTCCCTCTCTGGGACCATACAGAGGAAAGGCCATGTGAGGACACAGCTAGAAAGGGACTGTACAAACCAAGGAGAGACATCTCCCCAGAAACTAACTCTCCTGGCAGCTTGATCTTCCAGCCTTCACAACTTCAAGAAAATAAACTTCTATTGTTTAAGCCACTCAGTCTGTCGCCTATTTTTATGGGAGCCCAAGCCAACTAATAACCCTTTTACTCATTCAAGGATGTGGTATAGTTCCCCGTTTATTTAAATTTTCCTTTACATCTCTGAAAAATAGGTTTTCAATTTTAAATAAGTTCCAGCTATTTCTCACCAGAATTACTTCCAGAAATTGTTAGTTTGCTTTTATCATTTTATATAGGAAATCCTTTCTTAATCAGGATGTTTTCTAGCTAATTATTGCTAATAATTAGAAGAGCTGCTTATTTTATATATCTTACATCTAGCCACTTCACTGAACTCCTGTATGTGATAAATTCATGTAAAAGCTAAAGAGCAATTAGAAAATAAATACACTATTTAACAGGAACTTTGTTAAAAACGTATTGCTCTGTGAAGTACTAGTAGTCAGAAGTGGGCCTCAATTTTTCTCTGTCTTCCAAGCCAAAAAAAAAAAAGCAAAGAAGGAAACGCAATCAGTTCTAAGTTACTATAACCAGGTTTATTAACTCTCCACCTTCTAAAGTCTTCCCCACTACTGGAAAGCAATTTCTCTCACAGGGCTTGTAAAAAGGACACAGCTGCCTCGTAAAAGAAACTGCTGCATGTTTAACAGGCCATGCCTGAAACATGTTAACCCATCAAACAAAAGGACTGCAGTATTTATTTTCAAAAGTATAGTTATCTTGGAGTTCCAGACGAAAAGCTGGATTCAGAATCTTATTTCAAAAGGAAGGCATGGTATATGTACACACCACCTACGTTTTCTGCATTAGAGGTTTTTCTGTAACTTGGGCATACAAATATTCAACTAACGCAGCTCCTCCATTGAGAAGCTCCTAGAAATTTCAGGTTAATTTCTACTGCACCAGACCAACTAGTTCATATTTCAGTTTTTTCTCCTTTGATGACGCAGTTGGTTGATAGTCCATCAACTCCCCCAAATCACAACCACACTCCCTCCTTCCCCCAAACCAAAAGCCCAGTCCTACGCACATCATGGCCATTGCCTGGAATCATTCAGCAGTACTCCTCCTTCCGAAGTCACTATTTCATGATGAAGAGGTGTTTCCATGGAGATGGGGAAGCACATTCATGCAGCAGTTTGCCTACAGGGACTTCTTTAGTTACATCAGTTGTGGTGCCCTAAAAGTAGACAGAAATCCCTCTCCTGAAACAATGCAGGAGTTAGTGGTTAAGAATACATAGCAATACAGAATTCAATGAGAAACACACATAAACTGTTTTTCTCCTAATTTTAATTCAAGAGTTCACCTTATATATTAAGTTTACTCATCCTCATCTCACATTTCACCTTCTAAAACCAAATTCATTTGGATTTTATTATAATTGCCTAGAAAAGACATACGGATGTTTTTATTTGTTCTCTATACTTGTAACAATCAATACAATATTCTATAATTTTTTAAGTAATTAATACTCGAACCACCATTATTTTAAAACCCATTGAAACAGATGAATGGATAAACAGTATATGGTATATACACACAACAGAATATTATTCAGCCTTAAAAAGTAATGAAGTTCTAAGACATGCTAAAACATGGATGAACCTTGAAAACAATATGCTAATAAATAAAGTCATAAACCAGACATAAAAGGACAAATACTTTGATTCCAAAATTATATGAGGTACCTATAACAGTCAAATTCACAGAGACAGAAAGTAGAATGGTGTTATCAGGGGCTGGGAGGAGGAGAGAACAGAGAGTTATTGCTTAAGGTTTAAACTTTCTAAAAGAGATTTTCAGTTTCGATGATGAAAAGTTCTGGAAATGGATAGCGATGATGATTGCACATTTTAAATATATGTAATGCCACTGAATTGTATGCCTGAATATGGTTAAAATGGTAAATTTTATGTTATGTATATTTTACCCTAATAGAAAGATAAATTTAGGAAACAAACCCATTGTAATACACAAGGAGCCCCCTATACTAAACCTTTTGGCATCGTACTCTAAAACCACCATCAAATGCAGTTTTAGCCGTATTTCTCCAATTAAACCATAAGATCTCAAAGACCCTTGTGAATAAATGTTTAGATGTTGTCAAACCATCACTAGTAAGTTTGTACCAGTTTACCTGTCAACTGATAGTGTTCATTTCTTCACATACTTCTTGACCTTAAGTTTTGATCATCTTTTAAATCTTTGACTATAAAACTTTAGTTTTATTTCAACAGCCTTTGTTCGTAGTTGTTTGAAGATCTTTACACAGTCTGTTGATCATGACAGGACAAGTGTTCTCTACCTACAGTGCTTTTGCTTTTCCACCTCCCACTTATGAAGTCACACAGTTCCCCTCTACCTGGTCACAGTCACGCTCACTGTGCACACCTCCTCACCAGTGGAGATGCTCAGTTCTTACCTTACAGCAGAAGCATGTCTCCTTCCTAACACCACTCTTCAGTGTTATTCTTGCCTTCTGATTTTCCTTCTCCTCTGGTGCTCCTTCTTACCTTCTTTGTGAGTTTGCGTTCCTAACCATCAGTATTCATTTGAGGTCTGTCCTGGATTATCTTTCCTACTCATTGTGCACATGCCACTCACATGGCTTCAAAAGTGGGCCATATGTTAATGTTATAAATGTAAAGCTTTCATGCAAAGCTTCCCTCTGAGCACAAGTCTTATGTATCGAATACCAAACAGATGTTTCCACATATTGTGCCTCATATGCTGCACACTCATCACTGAATTCAACCTCAAACCTGCTTTGGCCTGGTGTTCACCACCTCACTGAACTGCAACAACTTCTACTCTGTTATTCAAGAAAGTAATCTTGGAATTGTCCATGCTTCTTCCATTTTTCTGCCAGTCCTTTCCCCACCTCAAATCAGTCACCTCTTTCCTGCATGTTTCCTGAATCTGGCCACTATTTTGTTTTCCCAATAGCCCTTCCCAAACCCAGCCCACCATGATCTCTTGTCTATTACCATGGTTCTTTACTCATCTCTCTGATTCTATTCTTTCATTCCACAATTCACTCTTCTCACTGTAGCCAAAGCAAACTTCCTGAAACCCAAGACTGATCATCTTTCAAAAATTTCCCATCATCTTTAAGATAAATTCTAAACTTCACAATATACCTAAGAAATCTGGACTCTTCTCACCCCTCTCCCAGCTCATCTCGTGATGTTCCTCTAGCTGGGAGCCACCATAACCCTGACCACACACACGCAGCATTAATCATGCCAAACACCTATCAGTGCTACAAATAAACTCAATGCTCTCTTACCCCTCAGCTTTTGCACAGGCAATTGCCTAGGCTCAGAACACTCTGCCATAACCCCGTTTACCTAGCTTGCTGCTCAGATCTCCATTGGTTGGCTGCTTGCAATCCCTCCTACCTTCTATACCTGACAGTCAATCTCAGCTTCTTTCTTTTGAAACTGTCTCACTTTCTGAAGGAAGCCCTCTTCTTTAAGATCCCTTTGGGAAATTATCCCAAGCAGATCATCCCCCTGTGGATTCCATATCCAGTGGCTGGAATCCTACAACCCTGAACCACACCAGTCCAAGCCCCACTTCTTCTCAAGTGCTGTCCTCTATTCTGTGGCCAGGGTGTTCCATCCATCCATCTCCCATCTGGTTTTTGTTTTTTATTTTCGTAAGTAAGGTATCAATCCTTTGCATCCCCCAAATCTAGATGACTTACAACAAAGCTTTCCTAGCAGGCCTCTCACTAGGCTCACAAAGATGAGAATCCAGCACTGTAACAACCTTGTCTAGAGAAATTCTGTCTTCTTCAGCTAACTCCTCTCAGATTTTCAACCACTTCTGTAGGCTGGAGGTGGGTATTCCACTAAGGATTCCAAAACCAGTTCTTGGCCAGCTTCTCTTCAAGTGCTACATAGGAGAGGAAGGAAAACTTTGGCAAGATGAAGGAACAGAGAGAGAACTTCTGGCTGAAAGATAACAACAAGAGAGGGGAACAATATGAAATGTAATTGGTAGGACAGACAGGATGGAATGCCATAGTGAGTTTATATTTTATTTTAAAAGAAAAGGGAAACCAAATCATCCTGGCACACTCAGCCCAGCAGCCTGGGAACTTTAAGGAACTTCAGGACTCTTAACCCCTGGATGGCAATGCACCTCTGAAGCCCCTCAAGGTGATAAGCAGCCTGCCGTTCATTCCCCCCCGCTGGCACTGCAAGCAAACCGGCTGACCCACTATTGCTGCGGAACAGCCAGGGAGCAGCCTCGCCCACAGGACCCACACAGAGGCTTCTCCCAGCACGTGGCTAACCGGGCCAGACCCAGAGGCTGCCCCGTGCATGCAGTTGACCGGCACAGACAGTGGAGGCCAGTGCAGAGTCCGGAAGGCACAAAGGGGGTTTATTCTCGCAGTGAACACACGCTGCTCGCCTACAACCCCCATCAGTGCCCAAGGCCATCCCAAGGGGCGCCCCACACACGGCAGCTCAGGGGACTAACCCCGAGGCTGTCCCGTGCCTGGTTGACTGGCACAGACAGAGAAGACCAGCACAGAGACCTGGAAGCATGTAGGGGCTCTCTTCTCGCGGCGAACATGCGCTGCTCCACTGCAACCACCGCCAGTGACCTAGACTATTCCAAGAGCTGGCCTGTGCACAGCAGATCAGGGGATTAACCCAGAGGCTCCTCTCTGTGTGCAGTTCCTTGGCACAGGCAGTGGAGACCGGCACAAAGTTCAGGAAGTACGAAGGGATGCTGTTCTCATGGGAGAACACATGCCACTCACTGGGACCACCACCAGTGCCCTAGGCCTCCCAAGGGCCACCTCATCCATGGAAGCTCAGGGGATCAACCCAGAGGCTGCTCCCTGTGTGCAGTTGACCAGCACAGGCAGCGGAGATGGGCAAGGCAACCAGCAAGCAGGAAGGGGCTTTGTTCTCCCAGCTGACACATGTACCACCTGTCAGCAATCACTTCCATCACCATGAAAAGGTAGAAGAACTTTGTTCAGTCCAAAATCCCTCAAACACCAGAGAGAGGGCCTGGTGAGACCAAAATCACAAATCTTCCTGAAAAATAATTCAAAATAAAAGTCATACGCATGCTGACAGAGCTACAGAGAAATATGCAAGAACTAAGGGATGAATTCCAGAGGGAGATAACAGAAACGAAACAAACAATGAAGGATTTAAGAGAAGACTAGATGAGGTGGAAGAGACTCTTAATGGAATAGAATTCAGAGAAGAGGAATACAGAGAAGCTGAGGCAGAGAGAGATAAAAGGGTCTCTAGGAATGAAAGAATATTAAGAGAACTGTGTAATCAATCCAAACGGAACAATATTCGCATTATAGGGGTACCAGAAAAATAAGACAGAGAAAAAGGGATAGAAAGTGTCTTTGAGGAAATAATTGCTGAAAACTTCCCCAATCTGGGGAAGGAAATAGTCTCTCAGACCATGAAGTCCACAGATCTCCCAACACAAGGGACCGGAGGAAAACACCAACACATATAATAATTAAAATGGCAAAGATCAAAGACAAGGACAGAGTATTAAAAGCAGCCAGAGAGAGAAAAAAGATCCCCTACAAAGGAAAACCCATTAGGCTCTAATCAGACTTCTCAGCAGAAACCTTACAGGCCAGAAGGGAATGGCATGATATATTCAATGCAATGAAACAGAAGGCCCTTGAACCAAGAATACTGTATCCAGCAAGATTATCATTTAAATTTGAAGGAGGGATTAAACAATTCCCATATAAGCAAAAGCTGAGGGAATTTACCTCATACAAACCGTCTCTACAGTGTATTTTAAAGGGACTGCTCTAGATGGAAGTGCTCGTAAGCAAAATAGACATCAACAGAGAAAATAAAACCACTGCAAAGAAAGTAGACCAACCTAATACCAACTAAATGCAAAATAAAATCAGCTATCCACAAAATCAGTTAAAGAAAACACAGAAGACTACAGAATAGAACACCTACCATATAAAGAGTGGAGGAGGAAGAAAAAGAAGGGAGAGAAATAAAGAATCATCAGACTAAGTTTATAATAGTGTGGTAAGTAAATTAAGTTAGACAGTTATATAGTAAAGAAGCTACCCTTGAACCTTTGATAACCATGAATCCAAAGCCTGCAATGGCAATAAGTACATATCTATCAATAATCACCCTAAATGTAAATGGACTGAATGCACCAATCAAAAGACACAGAGTAATGGACTGGATAAAAAAGCAAGACCCATCTATACGCTCCTACAAGAGACTCACCTCAAACCCAAAGACATACACAGACTAAAAATGAAGGGATGGAAAGAGATATTTCATAACAATAGGAAGAAAAAAGCAGGTGTTGAAGTACTTGTGTCAGACAAAATAGACTTCCAAACAAAAAAGTAACAAGAGACAAAGAAAGACATTACATAATGATAAAGGGGTTAGTCCAACAAGAGGATATAACCATTATAAACACCTATGCACCCAACAGAGGAGCACCAACATATGTGAAACAAATACTAACAGAATTAAAGGAGGAAATAGAATACAATGCATTCATTTTAGGAGACTTCAACACACCACTCACTCTAAAGGAAAGATCAACCAGACAGAAAATAAGTAAGGAGACAGAGGCACTGAACAAAACACTAGAACAGATGAACCAAACATACATCTACAGAACTCTACACCCAAAAGCAGCAGGATACACATTCTTCTCAAGTGCACATGGAGCATTATTCAGAATAGACCACATACTAGGCCACAAAAAGAGTCTCAGTACATTCAAAAAGACTGAAATTCTACCAACCAACTTCACAGATCACAAAGCTATGAAACTAGAAATAAATTGTACAAAGAAAACAAAAAGGCTCACAAACACATGAAGGCTTAGCAACATGCTCCTCAATAATCTATGGATCAATGACCAAATTAAAACTGAGATCAAGCAAAATATGAAGATAAATGAAAACAACAGCACAGTGCCCCAACTTCTTGGGATGCAGCAAAGGCAATTCTAAGATAAAAGTATATAGCAATCCAGGCCTATTAAAAGAAGAAAGAACCATCCTAAATGAACAGTCTAAAGTCACAATTATTGAAACTGCAAACAGAAGAACAAATGAGGCCCAAAGTCAGGAGAGGACGGGATATAATAAAGATCAGAGAACAAATAAATAAAATTGAGAAGAGTAAAACAATAGAAAAATTAATGAAACCAAAAACTGGTTTGTTTAGAAAATAAAAAAAAATAGATAAACCCCTAGCCAGACTTATTAAGAGAAAAAAATAATCTACACACATAAACAGAATCAGGAATGAGAAAGGAAAAATCATGATGGACACCACAGAAATACAAAGAATTATAAGAGAATACTATGAAAAATTATAAGCTAACAAACTGGATAACCTAGAAGAAATGGACAACTTTCTAGAAAAATACAACCTTCCAAGATTGACCAACGAAGAAACAGAAAATCTAAACAGACCAATTACCAGCAACAAAATTGAATCAATAATCAAAAAACTACCCAAGAACAAAACCCCTGGACCAGATGGATTCACCGCTGAATTTTATCAGACATTTAGAGAAGAAATAATATCCATTGTCCTTAAAGTTTTCCAAAAAATAGAAGAGAAGGGAATACTTTCAAACTCATTCTATGAAGCCAGCATCACTCTAATACCAAAATCAGTCAGACACCACAAAAAAAGAAAACTACAGACCAATATCCCTAATGAACATAGATGCAAAAATACTCAACAAAATATTAGCAAACCGAATTCAAAAATACATCAAGAGGATCATACACCATGATCAAGTGGGATTCATCTCAGGGATGCAAGGATGGTACAACATTCGAAAATCCATCAACATCATCCACCACATCAACAAAAAGAAGGACAAAAACCACATGATCATCACCATAGATGCTGAAAAAGCATTTGAAAAAATTCAACATCCATTCATGATAAAACTCTCAACAAAATGGGTATATAGGGCAAGTACCTCAACATAATAAACACCATATATGACAAACCCGCAGCCAACATCATACTTAACAGTGAGAAGCTGAAAGCTTTTCCTTTAAGATCGGGAACAAGACAGGGATGCCCACTCTTCCCACTTTTATTCAACACAGTACTGGAGGTCCTAGCCACAGCAGACAACACAAAGAAATAAAAAGCGTCCAGATTGGTAAGAAAGAAGTGAAACTGTCACTGTTTGCAGATGACATTATATTGTACATAAAAAAAACCCTAAGGAATCCACTCCAAAGCTACTAGAACTAATATTTGAATTCAGCAAAGTTGCAGGATACAAAATCAATACACAGAAATCTGTTGCATTCTTATACACTAACGATGAACTACCAGAAAGACAAATCAGTAAAAAAAATTCTATTCACAATTGCATCAAAAATAATAAAATACCTAGAATAACCCTAACCAAGGAGGTGAAAGACCTATACCCTGAAAACTACAAGACACTCTTAAGAGAATTTAAAGAGGACACAAATAAATTGAAATTCATCCCATGCTCTTGGATAGGAAGAATTAATATTATCAAAATAGCTATCCTGCCTAAAGCAATCTACAGATTCAGTCCAATCCCCAACAAAATACTGACAGCCTTCTTCAACAAACTGAAACAAATAGTTAGAAAATTCATATGGAACCACAAAAGACCCCGAATAGCCAAAGCAATCCTAAGAAGGAAGAATAAAGCAGGTGGAATCTCGCTTCCCATCTTCAAGCTCTACTACAAAGCCACAGTAATCAAGACAATTTAGTACTGGCACAAGAACAGACCCATAGACCAGTGGAACAAAATAGAGAGTCCATATATTAACCCAAGCATATATGGTCAATTAACATATGATAAAGGAGCCATGGATATACAATGGGGAAATGACAGCTTCTTCAACAGCTGGTGTTGGTAAAACTGGACAGCTACATGTAAGAGAATGAAACTGGATTATTGTCTAACCCTGTACATAAAAGTAAACTCAAAATGGATCAAAGAAGAAAAGATGGCTGCATGAGAGGTGAGACAGAGGCTTCCTCCTAAAACCGTATATAATATGAAAATATAACTAATACAACTACTCTTGAAAGAGCAACAGGAAAGAGGACTGCAACAAACTGCATACACCTGGAGACAAGAGCAGACCTCACAGAAAAGGGTAACGTACTAAAGGTGTGGTCCTGCCGGATACAAGCCCTTCCCCCACCCCAGCTCACCAGTGAGAGGAAGAGGAACAGAGCAGGGAAGGAGTAGAGATCTGGGGCTGCTGAATACCTAACTCCAGAGATCTGCTCTGGGAGCACAACCCTACATTTCATGGTGCTTGCATGATACTCTCGTAAGTGGGGGGTTGGAAAACTAAGACAGGCAGAATTCCTGGAGACACTAAGATTCAAGCTGCCTGTGGAAAGCAGGGATCCATATCCAGCAGCTCTGGGACAAAAGAAACGTGGGCAGTCTGAGAGACTTCCTAACAAAGAAGCCCTTAGCAAGAGGGCTGCTAAAGGGGAAAGGATTGCACAGAGCTTACTGCTCAGGAGAAAGGACAGGTAGAAAAAATTGTCCGGGTGCACTCTGCCCAGCAGGTTGGGAACTTTCACGATCTTCAGGTGCTCCAGCTCCTTGGCTGCTTACACAGCTCCAGAAACCCCTTCGGTGACAGGCAGACTACTGTGCCTTTCTCCTGGCCAGCCCCACCAGGCTTGCAAACTGGGAAACCCGACCCTGGCATTAGGCCAGCCAGAGGGAAGATCTGTCTACAGCAACTAAAAATGCAAAGCACAGAAGCTTACACCTGTGTGCTCGACCCACTGGTTCAGGCAGTGGAGACAGGCATAGCAGACAGAAAGCAGGAAACAGCTCTTTCCTCCCCCCAGGCACCAATACCACTCCTGTGCAAACCCCGACATTGCTTCAGGGGCTTAGCGGCTCCAGAGAGTAGAGCTCCTGGGCACTAGAGGGTGCCATAAACAAATATGAAATGCCAAAGGAACCTGGTCCAGAGTTAAATTATTAATACCAGTCCTGAGAAAGATTTAAATGATATTGACCTCATGACTGTCCCTGAAAGGGAGTTCAAAATAAAAATCATTAACATGCTCATGGAGGTACAGAAAGATATTCAAGAACTCAGGGATGAATTCTGGTCAGAGATCCAATCACTGAAGAGCACAATGGACGGTATTAGAAGCAGATTGGATATAGTGGAGGAGACGATAAATGAAATAGAAACTAGAGAAGTGGAGTACAAATAAGCTGAGGCACAAAGAGAAAAAAGGATCTCTAAGAATGAAAGAATATAGAGAACCATGTGACCAATCCAAACGGAACAATATTCGCATTATAGGGGTCCCACAAGAAGAAGACAGAGAAAAAGGGATAGAAAGTGTCTTTGAGGAGGTGACTGCTGAAAACTTCCCCAATCTGGGGAAGGAGAGAGTCTCTCAGGCCATGGAGGTGCACAGATCTCCCAACACAAGGGACCCAAGGAAAACAACATCAAGACATATAGTATTAAAATGGCAAAGATCAAGGATAAGGACAGACTATTAAAAGCAGCCAGAGAGAGAAATAAGATCACATACAAAGGAAAGTCCATCAGACTATCATCAGACTTCTCAGCAGAAACCTTACAGGCCAGAAGAGAGTGTCATGATGTATTTAATGCAATGAAGCAGAAGGGCCTGAGACCAAGATTACTTTATCTGGCAAGATTATCATTTAAATTTGAAGGGGGGATTAAACAATTTCCAGATAAGCAAAAGCTGAGAGAAATTACCTCCCACAAACCATTTCTACAGTGTATTTTGGAGGGTCTGCTATAGATGGAAGTGTTCCTAAGGTTTAATACCTGTCACCAGAGGTAATAAAACCACATTAAAGAAAGTAGAACAGCTAATTACTAAGCAAATGCAAAATTAAATTAACTATCCCCAAAGTCAATCAAGGGATAGACAAAGAGTACAGAATATGATACCTAATATATAAAGAAAGGAGGAGGAAGAATCAAGAGAAAGAAAAATGAAAGAACCTTTAGATTGTGTTTCTAATAGCATATTAAGTGAGTTAAGTTAGACTCTTAGATAGTAAGAAAGTTAACCTTGAACCTTTGGTAACCACGAATCTAAAGCCTGCAATGCCAATAAGTACATACCTATCGATAATCACCCTAAATGTAAATGGACTGAGTGCATCAATCAAAAGACATAGAGTCACTGAGGATAAAAAAAACAAGGCCTATCTATATGCTGCCTACAAGAGACTCACTTTAAACCCAAAGACATACACAGACTAAAAGTGAAGGGATGGAAAAAGACATTTCATACAACTGATAGGGAGAAAAAGGCAGGCGTTGAAGTACTTATATCAAACAAAGTAGACTTCAAAACAAAGAAAGTCACAAGAGACAAAGAAGGACATTACATAATGATAAAAGAGTCAATGCAACAAGAAGATATACCCATTATAAATATCTATTCACCCAACACAGGAGCTCCTACATATGTGAAACAAATACTAACAGAATTAAAGGGGGAAACAGAATGCAATGCATTCATTCTGGGAGACTTCAACACACCACTCACTCTGAAGGACAGATCAACCAGACAGAAAATAAGTAAGGAGACAGAGGCACTGGACAACACATTAGAAAAGATGGACCTAAGAGACATCTACAAAACTCTACACCCAAAAGCAGCAGAATATACATTCTCCTCAAGTGCACATGGAACATTTTCAAAAATAGATCATATAGTAGACCACAAAAAGAGCCTTGGTAAATTCAAAAAGACTGAAACTGTACCAACCAGCTTCTAAGACCACAAAGGTATGAAACTAGAAATGAATTACGCAAAGAAAATGAAAAATTCCACAAACACATGGAGGCTTAATAATATGCTCCTAAATAACCAGTGGATCAATGACCAAAAAAACCAGAGATCAAGCAATATATGGAGACAAATGACAACAATAATTCAACACCGCAAAATCTGTGGGATGCAGCGAAGGCAGTGCTAAGAGGAAAGTATATTGCAATACAGGCCTACCCCAGGAAAGAACAATCCTATATGAGCAATCTAAACTCACAATTAATGAAGCTAGAAAAAGAAGAACAAATGAGACCGAAAGTCAGTAGAAGGAGGGACATAATAAAGATTAGAGCAGAAATAAATAAAATCAAGAAGAATAAAACAATAGAAAGGATCAACGAAAGCAAGAGCTGGTTCTTCGAGCAAATAAAAAAAATAGATAAACCCCTAGCCAGACTTATCAAGAATAAAATAGAGTCTACTCACATAAACAGCACCAAAAATGAGAAAGGAAAAATCACTACAGACAGCACAGAAATACAAAGAACTATTAGAGAATACTATGAAAAATTATATGCTAACAAACTGGATAACCTAGAAGAAATGGACAACTTTCTAGAAAAATACAACCTTCCAAGGCTGACCCAGCAAGAAACAGAAAATCTAAACAGACCAATTACCAGCAACGAAATAGAACTGGTAATCAAAAACCTACCTAAGAACAAAATGCCTGGACCAGATGGTTTCACCGCTGAATTTTATCAACTATTTAGTGAACCTAATACACATCCTCTTTAAAGTTTTCCAAGGAGTAGAAGAACAGGGAATACTTCCAAACTCATTCTATGAGGCCAGCATCACTCTAATACCAAAACTGGGCACAAACACACCACAAAAAAAGAAAACTACAGACCAATATCCCTGATGAACGTAGATGTAAAAATACTCAACAAAATATTAGCAAACCGAATTCAAAAATACATCAAAAGGATCATCCATCATGATCAAGTAGGATTTATTTCAGGGATGCAAGGATGGTTCAACATTCTAAAATCCATCAACATCATCCACCACATCAACAAAAAGAAAGCCAAAAAACACATGATCATCACCATAGATGTTGAAAAAGCATTTGACAGAATTCAACATCCATTCATGATAAAAACTCTCAACAACATGGGTATAGAGGGCAAGTACCTCAACATAATAAAGGCCATATATGACAAACCCACAGCCAACATCATACTTAACAGCAAGAAGCTGAAAGCTTTTCCTTTAATATTGGGAACAAGACAAGGATGCCCACTCTCCCCACTTCTATTCAACATAGTAGTGGAGGTCCGGGCCAAGGCAATAAGATAACACAAAGAAATAAAAGGCATCCCGATTGGCAGGGAAGAAGTTAAACAGTCCCTGTTTGCAGATGACATGATACTGTACATAAAAAACCCTAACGAATCTACTCCAAAACTACTAGATCTAATATCTGAATTCAGCAAAGTTGCGAGATACAAAATTAATATGCAGAAATATGTGGCATTCCTATACACTAACAATGACCTAGCAGAGAGAGAAATCAGGAAAACAATTCCATTCAAAGTTGCATCAAAGAGAATAAAATACCTAGGAATAAACCTAACCAAGGAAGTGAAAGACCTATACTCTGAAAACTACAAGACACTCATGAGAGAAATTAAAGATACCAATAAATGGAAACACACCCCATGCTCATGGATAGGAATAATTAATATTGTCAAAATGGCCATCCTGACTAAAGCATTCAACAGATTCAAGGCAATTCCTATCAAAATACCAACAGCACTTTTCAATGAACTAGAGAAAATCATTCTAAAATTCATATGGAACCACAAAAGACCCCGAATAGCCAAATCTGGGAGGATCATGCTCCCCAATTTCAAGCTTTACTACAAAGCCACAGTTCTCAAGACAATTTGGCACTGGCACAAGAACAGACCCATAGACCAATGGAACTGACTAGAGAGCCCTGATATATGGTCAATTAATATATGATAAAGGAGCCATGGACATACAATGGGGAAAAAACAGCCTCTTCAACAGCTGGTGTTGGCAAAACTGGACAGTTACATGCAAGAGAATGAAACTGGATTGTTTAACCCCATACACAAAAGTAAACTCGAAATGGATCAAGGACCTGAATGTAAGTCATGAAACCATAGAACTCTTAGAAGACAACATAGGCAAAAATCTCCTGAATATAAGCATGAGACTCTTCTTCCTGAACGCATCTCCTCAAGCAAAGGAAACAAAAGCAAAAATGAACTCATGGGACTACATCAAACTAAAAGTTTCTGTATGGCAAAGGACACCATTAACACAACAAAAAGGCATCCTACAGTATGGGAGAATTTATTTGTAAATGACATATTCGATAAGGGGTTAACAGCCAAAATATATAAAGAACTTACATGCCTCTACACCCAAAAAGCAAATAACCTGAATAAAAAATGGGCAGAGGATATGAAGAGACAGTTCTCCAAAGAAGAAATTCAGATGGCCAACAGACACATGAAAAGATGCTCCACATCACTAATCATCAGAGAAATGCAAATTAAAACCACAATGAGATATCACCTCACACCAGTAAGGATGGCCATCATCCAAAAGACTAAGTACAACAAATGCTGGCAAGGATGCGGAGAAAGGGGAGCCCTCCTACACTGCTGGTGGGAATGTAAGCTAGTTCAACCATTGTGGAAAGCAATATGGAGGTTCCTCAAAAAACTAAAAATACAAATACCATTTGACCGGGGAATCCCACTCCTTGGAATTTACCCAAAGAATACAACATCTGATTCAAAAAGACATATGCACCCCTATGTTTATTGCAGCACTTTTTACAATAGCCAAGATACGGAAGCAACCTAAGTGTCCGTCAGTAGATGAATGGATAAAGGAGAGGTGGTACATATACACAATGGAATACTATTCAGCCATAAGAAGGAAACAAATCCTGCCATTTGCAACAACATGTATGGACCTGGAGAATATTATGCTCAGTGAAATAAGCCAGGCGGAGAAAGACAAGTGCCAAATGATTTTCCTCATTTGTGGAGTATAACAACGAAGCAAAACTGAAGGAACAAAATAGTAGTAGACTCAGAGACTCCAAGAAGGAACTAGTGGTTACCAAAGGGGAGGGGTGTGGGAGGGCAGGTGGGGAGGGTGGGAGAGGGGTTGTGGGGTATTTTGTTTAGTATACGTGGTGTGGGGGATCACGGGGAATACAGTGTAGCACAGAGAAGGCAAACAGTGAATTTGTGTCATCTTACTACACTGATGGACAGTGACTGAATTGGGGTATGAGTGGCAACTTGAAAATATGAGTAAATGTATTAACCACATTGTTTTTTCATGTGAAACCTTCATAACAGTGTATATCAATAATACCTTAATAAAAATAAATAAATAAATAAATAAAAATAAAGTAGAATGAATAGCACAAAAGAAAAATTTCTTCCTTTGTACTGCTAAGGCTACAAAATTTATAGCTATTTATATAAATAAATAAATATAGCTGTAACTATATATTTCCCTATTTAAATAAATAAATACATAAACACAGCTTAGGCTATAAATTTTCCCTAAAAAAAAAAATGGATCAAAGACCTGAATGTAAGTCATGAAATCATAAATCTCTTAGAAAAATATAAAGGCAAAAATCTCTTGGACATAAACATGAACAACTTCTTTATGAACATATCTCCTCAGGCAAGAGAAACAAAAGCAAAAATGAACAAGTGGGACTATATCAAACTAAAAAACTTCTGTACAGCAAAAGACACCATCAGTAGAACAAAAAGACATCCTACAGTATGGGAGAATATATTCATAAATGACATATCCAATAAGGGGTTTACATCCAAAATATATAAAGAGCTCATGCACCTCAACAAACAAAAAGCAAATAAGCCAATTAAAAAATGGACAGAGGATCTGAACAGACACTCCTCCAAAGAAGAAATTCAGATGGCCAACAGGCACATGAAAAGATGCTCCACATCGCTAATTATCAGAGAAATGCAAATTTATACCACAATGAGATATCACTTCACAGTAGTTAGGATGGCCACCATCCAAAAGACAAACAACAACAAATGTTGGCAAGGATGTGAAGAAAGGGGAACCCTCCTACACTGCTGGTGGGAATGTAAATTAGTTCAACCATTGTGGAAAGCAGTATGGACGTTCCTCAAAAAACAAAAAATCAAAATACCATTTGACCGAGAAATTCCTTTCCTAGGAATTTACTCTAACAATGCAGGAGCATTATTAGACATATGCACCTCTATGTTTATCGCAGCACTATTTACAATAGCCAAGAAATGGAAGCAACCTACGTGTCCATCAGTAGATGAATGGATAAAGAAGAGGTGGTACATATACACAATGGAATATTACTCAGCCATAAGAAGAAAACAAATCCTACCATTTGCAACATGGATAGAGCTAGAGTGTATTACACTCAGTGAAATAAGCCAGGTGGAGAAATGATTTCACTCATCTGTGGAGTATAAGAACAAAGAAAAAACTGAAGGAACAAAACAGCAGCAGACTCACAGACCCAAGAACGGACTAACAGTTACCAAAGGGAAAGGGACTGGGGAGGATGGGTGGGAAGGGAGGGACAAGAGGGAAAAAGGGGCATTACGATTAGCAGACATAATGTTGGGGGGGGCACGGGGAGGGCTGTACAACTCAGAGAAGATAAGTAGTGATTCTAAAGCATCTCACTATGCTGATGGACAGTGACTGTAATGGGGTTGGTGGGGGGGACTTGATGAAGTGGGGAGTTTAGTAACCATAATGTTGCACATGTAACTGTAGATTAATGATACAAAAAAAAAGGCAGTTGGAGTGTAGAGTCCAGATGTTCTGGTGTTCCAGTTGCCTACTGCTACGTAACAAACCACTCCCAAAACTTATAGTGGTATAACTAGGTTTTTCTTTACACTCATAGATTCTGTGACTCAGGGGCAAAAATGGCTTGTCTCTGTCCCATGATATCTGAGACCTCAGGAGGGAAGACTCAAACTGCTGGGCGTGGCTTGAATGACTCCGGGCTGGAATCATCTCCAGGCTTCTTTACTCATAAATCTGGCACCAAGCCTGGCGTGACTGGATGGCCTGGCTCAGCTGGTCCTGCCAATGGGGGTGCCCACAGCTGGTCCTTCCATGTGACCTGGGTTTCCTCTCAGCCTGTTGGCCTCAGAGTAGTTGAGCTTGTACATGGTGATCCAGGGTACCCAGAGCAAGTATTCTGGAAATTTTCTTTCTTTAAAGTGGCTGCTGTATAGCCTTTTGTGACCTAGGGTCAGCAGTCACATACAGTCACTTCCATGGTGTTGTATCTATTGGTCATCTACTGGTCAAAGCTGTCACAAACCCACTCAGATTCAAAAAGAGGGGACATAGGTCCCGCCTTTCAGCAGGAGTGTCAAAGAATCTATGGCCATACCTACGATCTGCAGACCCCTGATCAATGGTGGAGACCAAGAAAAAGAGCATGGAAGGACAGCTTATTATAAAGTAAATTTTAGAAACCAATTTCATGAGGGATGGAGAGAAAAGTCAGACCACAGGACCATACATAGGAATTAGAGAAAAAGATGTACATGTTCTACTAGCAAATGCATCAGTGCCACAGTATATATTGGAGCTTGAAATAAAACTAAACCCTTTAGTTATGTAAAATAGCTGGTGTATGCAATGCGCCAGACTCAGAAGACACAATCCAGTAACAGTATGGTCTTTCCTCTGCCACTCCTGAAATCTGTCAGTGTCTCATCTGCACACCATGGTGGTAACTTGGGCAAATCTCAAAACTTTACCAATATTTTGACTGTAAGAATAGTTCTACTTGCAGGTATTCAAAAATCAACAACAGAATGTAAAATATATACTATTTTTGAAAATCAGATAGTTTCACACAAAAATCCAGCAGTCTGGCTTCTTTAAAAAACTCAAAGATCTGGTGACATTGGACCTGAGCTGCCACAAATGTCAGGAGGCGAGTGGCGACGGCCTCTTTGGGATCCTTTGGCTCACAGCCCAGCTCGCCCTATTTTGAGAAAGGCACTAGCTTCTCCTGCTTGGTCTCTTGGTTCTGGGAGCAGCCCCAGGGGTCGGGCGTGTGGTCTCTCCTGTTGTTTCTGGCTTGGCATTCCTTCTTCTCATTGGCTCTTGTTTAAAGTTTTCTTTGCTGTTGATCCCTTTGTCAAAGCTGGCAACCAAATGTCAGCGTTCCCTCAGGAGGCGTGGTTGTAGGCTCCTCAGACAACCTCCAGAGAGACATGGGTGAGGCACTTTCCAACTGACATCTGACAACTACTGCTCCACCCAGACACTTGCCCTCCACCATACACAGACTGTGCCCTGTCATGAAGGCAGGTCCTTACATGGCTTTTGCCTACCTACCCCCTATGGCATACACCTGCCACTCCTGTGACCCCTCTGTGGCTGCCACAAGCAAGAAGGAGGGCTGTTCCCCTGCTGCTCTCTCTTATCAGCCTGTTCTTGCTGGCAGCTTAGCCAGCACTATTAGACATCTCCACTAGGAGCAGGACCTGTCCCTTCACACAGATTGGCAAATTCTTAAGAACAAATTCTTCAGCACACACATCAGGTTCCCCCAAGAACCCTTCCTTACTTACCTCTGAGAGCAACAGAGAGGAAACATACAACTTTCTGCAGCTCAGATGCATCCAGCCAGAAGAGTGTTGTCACCCACCCACCTCCTCCAGACAGCCCCATCTGCCCGTGAGGCTCTCCTGGAGGTCCCTTACTTGACTATGGGGACAGAGGTCTGCCTCCACTCTCCATGCACTTTTTTTTATTAAAGTATCATTGATATACACTCTTATGAAGGTTTCACATGAAAAACATTGTGGTTACTACATCCACCCATATTATCAAGTCTCCCCCATGCCCCATTGAAGTCACTGTCCATCAGTATAGTAAGATGCCACAGAGTCACTATTTGTCTTCTCTTTGCTACTCTGTTTTCCCTGTGACCCCCCAACATACCATGTGTACTAATCATAATACCCATCAATCCCCTTCTCTCTCCCTCCCCACCCCTCCCCTTTGGTCACTACTAGTCCCTTCTTGGAGTCTGTGAGTCTGCTGCTGTTTTGTTCCTTCGGTTTTGCTTCATTGTTACACTCCACAAATGAGGGAAATCATTTGGCACTTGTCTTTCTCTGCCTGGCTTATTTCACTGAGCATAATACCCTCTAGCTCCATCCATGTTGTTGCAAATGGTAGGATTTGTTTTCTTCTTATGGCTGAATAGTATTCCATTATGTGTGTGTACTACCTGTTCTTTATCCATTCAACTACTGATGGACACTTAGGTTGCTTCCATATCTTGTCTATTGTAAATAGTGCTGCAATAAACACAGGGGTGCATATGTCTTTTTGAATCTGAGAACGTGCTTTCTTTCAGTAAATTCCTAGGAGTGGAATTCCTGGGTCAAATGGTATTTCTATTTTGAGTTTTTTGGGGAACCTCCATA
Source organism: Smutsia gigantea (assembly GCA_032199065.1). Taxonomy (NCBI): domain Eukaryota; kingdom Metazoa; phylum Chordata; class Mammalia; order Pholidota; family Manidae; genus Smutsia; species Smutsia gigantea. The sequence continues at coordinate 148,929 of JAVSCE010018839.1, forward strand.
TTGCTTTCCACAATGGTTGAACTAATTTACATTCCCACCAGCAGTGTAGGAGGGTTCCCCTTTCTCCACATCCTCACCAGCATTTGTTATCCCTAGTCTTTTCTATGTTGGCCATCCTAACTGGTGTGAGGTGTTATCTCATTGTGGTTTTAATTTGCATTTCTCTGATGATTAGTGATGTGGAGCATCTTTTCATGTGTCTGTTGGCCATCTGAATTTCTTCTTTGTATAAGTGTCTGTTCAGATCCTCTGTGCATTTTTTAATTGGATTATTTGCTTTTTGTTTGTTGAGGTGTGTGAGCTCTTTATATATTTTGGATGTCAACCTCTTATCGGGTATGTCATTTATGAATATATTCTCCTATACTGTAGGATGTCTTTTTGTTCTACTGATGGTGTCCTTTGCTGTACAGAAGCTTTTTAGTTTGATATAGTCCCATTCATCCATTTTTGCTTTTGTTTCCCATGCCCAAGGAGATGCGTTCAGGAAAAAGTTGCTCATGTTCATATTCAAGAGATTTTTGCCTATGTTTTCTTCCAAGAGTTTTATGGTGTCATGACTTACATTGAGGCCTTTGATTCATTTCAAGTTTACTTTGGTGTATGGAGTTAGACAATAATCCAGTTTCATTCTCTTGCAGGTAGCTGTCCAGTTTTGCCAACTCCAGCTGTTGAAGAGGCTGTCATTTCCCTATTGTATTATCCACGGCTTCTTTATTGTATATTAATTGACCATATATGCTTGGGTTTATATCTGGGCTCTCTATTCTGTTCCATTGATCTATGGGTCTGTTCTTGTGCCAGAACCAAATTGTCTTGATCACTGTGACTTTGTAGTAGAGCTTGAAGTTGGGGAACATAGTCCCCCCAGTTTTATTCTTCCTTCTCAGGATTGCTTTGGCTATTCGGGGTCTTTTGTGGTTCCATATTAATTTTAGAAAGGTTTGCTCTAGTTCATTGAAGAGTGCTGTTGGTATTTTGATAGGAATTGCATTGCATCTGTAGATTGCTTTAGGCAGGATGGCCATTTTGACCATATTAATTCTTCCTATCCATGAGCACGGATGTATTTCCATTTATTGGTGTCTTCTTTAATTTCTCTCATGAGTGTCTTGTAGTTTCCAGGGTATAGGTCTTTCATCTCCTTGGTTAGGTTTATTCTAGGTATTTTATTCTTTTTGATGCAATTGTGAATAGAATTTTTTTTCCTGATTTCTCTTTCTGAATTTTGTCAAATGCTTTTTCAGGGTCTATGGAGATGATCATGTGGTTTTTGTCCTTCTTTTTGTTTTTGTGGTGTATGATGTTGATGGACTTTTAAATATTGTACCATCCTTGCATCCCTGGAATAAATCCTACTTGATCATGATGGATGATCTTTTTGATTACTTTTTAATTCAATTTGCTAATATTCTGTTGAGTATTTTTGCATCTATGTTCATCAGGTATATTGGTCTGTAATTTTCTTTTTTTGTGGTGTCTTTGGTTTTGGTATTAGAGTGATTCTGGCCTCATAGAATGAGTTTTGAAGTATTCCCTCCTCTTCTACTTTTTGGAAAACTTTAAAGAGGATGGGTATTAGGTCTTAACTAAATGTTTGATTAAATTCAGCTGTGAAGCCATCTGGTCCAGGAGTTTTGTTCTTAGGTAGTTTTTGGATTACCAATTCAATTTAATTGTTCAGATTTTCTGTTTCTTCCTGGGTAAGCCTTGGAAGGTTGTATTTTTCTAGAAAGTTGTCCATTTCTTCTAGGTTATCCAGTTTGTTAGCACATAATTTTTCATAGTATTCTCTAATAATTCTTTGTATTTCCATGCCGCCCATAGTGATTTTTCCTTTCTCATTTCTGATTCCATTTATGTGTGTAGAGTCTCTTTTTTTCTTGCTATTTTGTTTATTTTCTCAAAAAGTCAGCTCCTGCTTTCATTGATTCTATTGTTTTATTCTTCTATATTTTATTTATTTATTCTCTAATCTTGATTATGTTTCGCCTTCTATTGACTTTGGGCCTTATTTTTTCTTCTTTTTCTAGTTTCATTAATGTATATTTAGACTGTTCATATGGGATTGTTCTTCTTTCCTGAGGTAAGCCTGTATTGCAGTATACAGGCTTCTTAGCACAGCCTTCACTGTGTCCCACAGATTTTGTGGTGTTGAGTTGTTGTCATTTATCTCCATATATTGCTTGGTCTCTGTTTTTATTTGGTCATTGATCCACTGATTATTTAGGGACATGTTGTTAAGCCTCCATGTGTTTCTGGGCTTTTTTGTTTTCTTTGTGTAATGTATTTCTAGTTTCATAACTTTGTCAACTGAGAACATGGTTGGTACAATTTCAGTCTTTTTTAATTTACTGAGGCTCTTTTTGTGGCCTAGTATATGATCTATTCTTGAAAATGTTCCATGTGCACTTGAGAAGAATGTGTATCCTGCTGCTTTGGGGTGTAGAGTTCTGTAGATAGCTGTTAGGTCCATCTGTTCTAATGTGTTTTTCTGTGCTTCTTTCTCCTTACTTATTTTCTGTCTGGTTGACCTGTCATTTGGAGTGAGTGGTATGTTGAAGTCTCCTAAAATGAATGCATTGCATTCTATTTCCCCCTTTAATTCTGTTAGTATTTGTTTCACATATGTAGGTGCTCCTGTGTTGGGTGCATAGATATTTATAATGGTTATATCCTTTTGTTGGACTGACCCCTTTATCATTATGTAATATGCTTCTTTGTCTCTTGTGACTTTCTTTGTTTTGAAGTCTATTTTGTCTGGTACAAGCACTGCAACTCCTCCTTTTTTTTCTCCTATTAGTTGCATGAAATATTCCATCCCTTCAGTTTTAGTCTGTGTATGTCTTTGGGTTTGAAGTGAGTCTCTTGTAGGCAGCATATAGTTGGGTCTTTTTTTTTATCCATTCAGTGACTCTATGTCTTTTGGTGCAGTCAGACCATTTGATCATCGATAGGTATGTACTTATTGCCATTGCAGGCTTTAGATTCGTAGTTACCAAAGGTTCAAAGGTAACTTCCTTACTAACAGTCTCACTTAACTCACTTAGTATACAGTTACAAAGACAATCTAAAAGTTTTTTCCCCCTTCTTTTTCTTCCTTCTCCATTCTATATATATTAGTATCATAATCTGTATTCTTTGTCTATCCCTTGACTGACTTTGCGGTAGTTGATTTGATTTTGCATCTGCTTAGTAATTAATTGGTCCACTTTCTTTACTGTCTCCAGAGCACTTTTTTCTATGAATTCACTTGGAAGAATCTGCTCTCTGATTGAATCACAAACCTCCTCTTGTTGAAGCAGGAGACCAGAGATAATCTTGACAAATGACTCATTTAGTCACCTTTGGTAGTCCTGCATGAATTTGTCAATGCTGACATGTCTCTCTAATACGTAAGAGCACCTGTCTCCCTTATCTTTGAGGCTTGAGCTGAGATTCCAAGTCAACAAATTTCCATTACTCTCCGTTATATATAAAACTGTGTTTTCCTTGGTTTATCAGCGTTAGACCTTCTACTTGGCACTATACAATAGAACTTTCTACAATGATGGAAATGTTCTATATCTGCACTGTGCAAAATGGCAGCCACTAGCTACATGTGGCTATTGAGAACTTGAAATGTGGCTAATAAGACTAAGAAACTGAATTTTTATTATTTCATTTTATGTCATGGAAGTTAAAATAGCCTTTTTGTTTCATTTTATCTTTACTACAACCATACAAGGCTGGTATTTTTTCCATTTTTTTACTTGTAAATTAAGCCAAAAATAATTTGCACTGTATAACCTACTAAAATTTACTTTACCTCCTCTAGCTCTTTATTCAAATGTCCTCTTCTTGGATGACTTTCCATGGCTGTCCAGTTTAAAACTGCCACCCCACCCTTCTTCCATTCTTTTCTTATGTCCCTTGTCACCATCTATGTTTTATAACTCTGTTTATTGTCCATTTATCCTGACTAGAATATACATTCAGTGAAGGCCCCAATTTTTCTTTCTCTTTCTCTGATGGATCCTGGACCCCAGAACAGTGGTTAGTGGGTCCTACTGGAGTTTACTAGGCTTTTGTTGTATGAACGAATGAGCTGTCTTCTAGACAGACCATATCCTGCCCCATGTATGTCCTCTGTTCCGCTGAGCCCTTGTGTGAGTTTGTAAGTGAAGTTGATCTAAAGCCAAAGGCTGAGACTGGGGGGAACTGAATTGCTCCACTTATTCCAGAAGAAGAATGTGGGGTGTCTATGGCCTTCAAGCCACTGGGATGGCATGAAGCTGAGACACAACATGACAGGCAGCCTGTGAAAATCCCCAGTGGAAGGGGAGATCTTAAGACAGAGCTGATAGTGTTCTCTTCGAAGCTGTCTGTATTGTGCTATTTTTTATTCAATATTTTCAACTCTAAAGTCTAGAGCTAATTATTAATTATTTATTTATTTTGGTGGAACTGAAGGAAGTGGTTGAGTTTAATGGCTCCATCAACAATGTATAAAGCATCGCACAAGACAACTGATAAGCTGAATTAATTTGATGGAAGGAGGCACCTAAGACGGGATGACTATGAGATGCTAAGCCCGTCCTACCACTAACAGCCCCCACTCACACTCCAGAAATCCACCTCCCTCCCCAATTTAAGATCATTCAATAAACATGTGTTGAAAAGTTGGTTTGGATATTCACAGTATGAATGGAAGTTTGAGTCATTCTTAACTTTGATCTCAATAGCCAGAAGATGCAATATGGAAGACATACAGATTAAAAAAAAAAAAAAAAAAAACCTATGGGGGAAACTAAGTAATTTCCTATGGCTAGCCAGTGATTCATTGTCAAAACCAGGCTTCAAAATTAAATCTGTCTTTACTCCAGGATGATGCTCTTTCTGTTCATCCCCACAGTCCTCTTTTTGAAAGGACCTGGATTTGTGCCCCAAATCATTGACTAAATTTGTACAATTCCTTTAGTCCTCAAGTGCATACTTCACCTTTACTCTACCTGAAGTATGTTTGTAGCTGTCTGCACTCCCAGGCCCTCTAGTCTCTTAAGCCTTGTACTCGCCAAATTCTTTTACCTTCATAGTAATTTGACCTTCCAAATTTAAACATGCTCTACTCCTTTTTCTTTTAAGTTAAAACCCGATCCTCAAATCCACATTACGTTCCCCTCTCACATGCTACTCCTTTATCTGTCTAGCTGAAACAGAGCTGTCTCAGCGGATACCCTAAGTTCTAGGAATGGTATGGAAGACTTCTTCACAGGTAAGATTTTCCACAGTTCCCACAACAGACCCCTCAAATGTCAGAAGCTGAGTGTAGTTGTTGAAATCTTCTGAACACCAGATAAAAAGCTCAGACAAGACCAAAACATGGTGTTTAAAAAAAAAATTCTTTCTTCAGAAAATTTATTTTAAAGGTACTAGTAGTGGTCTTGTTCATTAAAGGTTATCATTTAAATCAATGCAAGCAAAACTTAGTTATTCCACAAAGGAAAATTCTTTGAGATTAAGAGTCCAGAGCCAAAGGACTTAGGTTTCTGAGGCAGACGAACGAGGTATTACTTTAGAAAGAGTAAATTATAGTGACTATTTCCACACTTAATAGTGAGTATTCGTAAAAAGATATACTTGCAAGAGATGAATATCATATCAGAAATGTGAATATTAAGATGGTATCTAGAAAATTATTTAAGCCCTGACTCCTGACAAGGAAATTGTTTAGGAAACAGCTGGCTTTCTGGACACTGATTAAATGTAAACTAAGGAGGTAGAAGAAAAACAGTGTCTGCTGAAAGGCGGCTATGTTTAAACGCAAAAAGAATGTGCTGTACTTGTTTTTAAAATCTTATCCATCATCTTTTCATTTATACTTCAAAAACAGGGTAGATAATAGAGAGGAAAAAGATGTGTGTGAACTCAAGCACAAGATAACACTTAACTTTTTAAACTTTGTTCCCGTTAGGGGCAGAGCAGGATCGGGGAGTAAGGGGTGCATTCAGGACCTTCACTGGGGCCTGCTTCTCTTTGGGCCATCTTGCGGCTTCTCTTCCTGCACTTTTCAAAGCCCCAGCCTCACTGCCCCCACATCATTCCTCTCCACGTTCTTAACTTCTTCACTCACTCCCTAAATTGGGAAAAATAAATTGGGGAAGAATACCTGGCTGTTCTCTGCCCAGCACATTCTTCCTCTTAGGATATGCCCATCTCCCAGGGGCAGCACTGCCCCCTGCCCTCCACACGCCCATGCTGGAGAGGAGGGGCAGTACAGGTGGTGCAGTGCTGCTGAGAACATCTCCCTGCATGGAAACGAGGAGTGGGCAAAAGTCACTTCCAACAACAGGAAACAAGCTGATTCGGCAAACTCGCCTATTCTTGAGTTGCTGCTAGGCTCTCACACTAAGCTACTCCTTCAACTACTTTTTAACAGTAATTAAGGTTTCATTTTGGTTTTCCATCCACCATTCCTTCATCTTATTTCTCTGTTCATAAGTCAGTAAAGGAGTATGAAATGTTTCTCTGGAAACCCATTTGTGAGGGGGCAGTATTTAGAGACATGGAGAAATCAAAATCAGGAGACTAAACTTTGGGTAGTAAAATGTACACGTGATCTGAATCTTGTTTAGCCATGCTGTGTGTTGGAGGCCGGGGAATTTTAACTTTGGTGGTATGTGGAGGCTTGTATTTAGACCAGGTGGTTTCTACAGGACTGCAGTTGGCCTGGGTAAGAGGTTTTAGACCACCCTGTGAGCATTCTAAATCTGGACGGTCATTGTAGCTTATGGTACTTCACTCACAGGATGTGACTTTCTGTGGGGTCCCAACTGCACTCCTTGGGCCTTTGAAAAAGCCGAGCAGGCATCTTCAAGCAAAAGGCACCAAGACTTCATCAAAGTGTGGGTCACTCTCACAGGAACAGTGCCATTCTTCGGAGGATTCACGGTTGCACTGGCTCAATGCCAAGGACCTGAAGTGCCTCAGAGTTAATGAGACACACACACAAAAAGCATTTGTGCCACCTTTTTGAAAACGAGCCCATCTCCAGCCATTGCAGCAGTTATCCCAGGAAACGTCCCAGTCCCAGAGCAGAGTACCTGTGGTACCTAAAGTTGTGGTAGATACTCAGTGACAACTGAGGGAAGAAAAGTATGGAGACAATCTACCACCTGTGAACTTAGGTTCAACTGGCAGAAATATCCTCAAAAGCTCCCCCTTTGGTGGACCTCAAGAGGCTTTGGACAGTGGGTGCACTGTGGCATAAAATGAATCGCAGGCAGCAGGCCCCTGGGTGTTCCTCTACAACACCAGCAGCAGGCCTTCAGCTGGGCAGGCAACTGCTTGCAGTCTCCAGGGACAAAGGAGACGTCATAGGGCCTTTAGACATACCTTGAAAGAATGTGTTCTTAGGTCCTCGAAGAAGAGAAATCATCCATCAGAGACACCTTTCTTAGGTCTGAACACTGCAAGTCTGCCTAATTACAGAGTTTACTTTTAGCTAATTCACTGAGCTAAACAGCTACAAAGCTGTGTCCTCCCACCTGGCCTCCATCAGCAGTGTGGACTTTACCCACCCCCAGTTTATTTCTCAAACAGCCCAGACCATGCTCTGAATCGCCAATAAGTCTGAGCAGCTGCTCAAAGTGATTACGATGTTTTGATTAGGAGTTGAATATAACGTGGAAGAACTGACTCAGCAGGTTGTCTTTAAAAATTAAGGACTGATAGAGATAGCACCCCCTTAAAAAGCCCTACATCTCTATGCAAAGGCTGAAATTTACTAAATCAGAAGCAAGGCTAAAATCTGCACTTCATTCAACACTGACTGCTGGGAATATTTTCAGGCATGATAATCTTATAATGAAAGATTCCCTCACACAAATGCCATAGTCATAGTGATTAATGATCAAAAGACTAAAATTAGTAAATTCATATGGGAGGTGAGAAAATGGAAATGGAGTGTACAACTCTATTTAATCAGAAGCAATTTTAGAGAATTTATTTTAACTGTTAATTTATCACCGACATCTAACACTTATAGTTCTGCTGCATTTGGATAAGCACATTAGGAAGAAAATGTAAATTAAATGCTATGAAAGTTTACCTTCAATGAAACATGATCTTAATAGTTCATGGGTATATAAATTTAGTGGTTTTATTGCATTGTTAGAAAATTATATTATGAAAGATACAAAAAAAATTCAATAGATGTTATTTGTTTATTTTACAATTGACATACCATCTTTTGCCATTATGGCTTTAAATTTTCACTCTGCCCAACAGGTTTCAAAGAACAAGTTTATTACATGCCTTAATAAAACACTTAAAATATTTACAAATTCAAAATAGATGTTTCATTGACTGAGAAAAGTTCACCTGAGAATCATTACATTGCCATTTGTTTTTTTCCAAGTTGTTAATGTGGCTGAATGTCCACATGCAACCTGTATCGTCTACTGCATCGAATATATTTAATTCCTTATTTAAAACTGGTTAAGCATTAAGCTATAGTTAAACTGTTACAAAATTTACATATGAACGATCAAGATTTATATCCATGTTTGTTTTGAATATAACAATTTAACAAATTTTTTGCTATAGTTGTAGAATTGAAATAATAAAAATGTTAAGGTAATGTTATTTTAGTGAGTTACACCTAAGAGCTTTTTAAAAATCACAAACACTGAGAAAACCATCTCAAAAAATTAGGAACAATGATCATGTAAATATGAAACATACAAACTGAAAACAACCTTTCCAGAATTCTGCATGAAGGAAAAGATATACATTGTATACACATAATCCTGTCATTTGTCCTCTGCAGCCTCAAAAAAAAAATCAACTTAAATTTTCTTAGAAAAAACTTCTTTAGAAGTTAATGTTAAAATAGGCATAAATGTGTAATGCTATGCAATATATAGAAAACTTCCCCAACTTATGGCCAAAAGACAAAAGATAAAATCTTTCTTATCTCTGTCTCTCTGTATTACACCTTGAAAATCATGTAGGTATGAGGTAGTGTAGTTATTTGTATTACATGCTGGCTATTAAAAGTAATGCTATATTTTACAAAATAGTACACTTGGCCAATAATCAGAATATCATTAAAATTAGAACCCTTAATGTTAAACTTTTTATCTACAGAAAGAAATTTAAACCAAGTGCCTTAAAAATCATATCTAAACTCTGGAGACAGCTAGTTTTATCATAAAATAGTAAGTAACCTTTCAAAGCAGTTATTTACAGTAGCAATTGAAGCAAAAGATTGACATTTGCACATACACAAACTGATATGACAAACAGCTGAGTGTACACTGAGGTAGGAAATCAAGGATTCCATTGGCTTGTATAAGATTTTACATTTTGTAAACAAGAAGATTTTCTATTATTTTATATTTTAAAGTTAAATTTTTAAATTACAAGTATCAAAGAAACAGCTACACAAGGATATACATGTATATACACATGCACACACACACAATTCTGGTATAGTATGGGATGCATTACCAGAGAATCACCACTCTCCCTGACAAATTCCAGAGTATACTTATAAAAGCCTCAATAAAATAAACAAACCCAACTAGCTTTCTCTTACAACTAAGTCAGGAACAGAGATAATATACAAACCACTTAAAATATACTAGCAGTATCTCCCCCATACCTGCCTCAATCAAAAAAGGTGACATTTGACAAATTACTTGAAATATTAAGTCTGGTCCCATCTACTGTCCCAACAGAAGTCTACTTGCTTCAGATTCATTCATACACAATCAATAGTTGTCTCCCACATAAACTACACAGGTCCTTCACTATACTCAGGATGCAATCTGAAGAAGTCTTTCTCTCAGGTGTCTGACCTTGGTGAAATGAAGCATTTTCTAATCCAAACACTATAAATTATTCCTTTGCACCCTTTAACACTGGGTTCTGCAAATGTTTCTGTGAATATGAATATATGCAATTCTTTTTAACTGTTGAGAAGGTCCATAGTCTGTCACTTTCGTTTGACTCTCAAACAAGCCTACAACACCAGAACAGCTGAGAACCACTGCAAAATGCTGTGGGGTAGGCACTGAGAACATAAAAACTATAGTTTGAAAAAGAATTGAATAAATGCAAAGACTGACTTTCAAATGCCCAAGTCAAAATGATTTGTGTGCCCCTGTATACCAGATCTGGGGAAGAGAGCAAGATTAAATCTGGCTTCCAAATTCAAACCCACAATGGAATAAGATCAAGTTTCATCCTATTTCACAAACCCACAGGGATATTCAGATAGGTTTTTATCTTCAAAGAAGCTTTTTACAAGTAAACCACAGGACTTCAAAAATAGGATGAAAAGTGGACTGCCATTCCTGATAAATGTAGGCAATTTTCTTTTCCCGTAATGTCTGGTTTTCTTGCCATAGGATGACCTATGGCCGGAAGGCAAACAGCCTTGCATTTTGGTAAATTCTCCATGATTCTAGGGCGACTAAGACTAGGCTGCCAATGCATTCATTCCTGCCGCTGTATCCCAAACCCTAGCTCTTCTTCCCAAGGAACAAGAATGTCAGGAAACAGAAAGATGATGATGGATCCAAAGGTGGTAGAGACTTAAGAGAAAAAAAGAGGGGGAAATGTCGCTTTATCTACTGTTTATGCAGCCAGAATTTCTAAAGTCAACATTGAGGAGGAGCAGAAGCCTCTGCCTTCAGCCAGCCGCCTGTCCCCATTTCCTAAATAATCCCAGTGTAGTTTAGGAATCCCAAAGCAGACCAACTAACCAATCATCTCTGGTTTTAGTAGGAGCTGAAGAGCAACACTTCAGGATTCAGGCAAGGTGATTTTTTTTTTCACACTGCACTACATAAATATTCACAAGCAGTTGACACCTTACTTCTGAGTAGAACTGAACTCTATCAGCATTACTTGGGGAGAATTTTCTTTTAAACCAGTACATTGCCAAAAGGTCGGATTAAACTTCTGCAGGCTGCTTCTTTAGTAGGAACCCTCTCTGCAAGAATCTCAAGCTGTAAATTGTTTGATACACTGCAGTTTTCTATTCTCTTATTTTGAATACTGAGAAGAGGTATTACTAATAGTTATCATTCTTTAGAACATGAGTTTTTAAAACCTTAGTACAAATCACACATGTGATTTTCTCATACCCAGGAGGCAAATCATTTCAGCAACTCCTGTGGAAATCAAGGAAAAGTCAGGTTGACTTCAGCAAGTTCCCTTAACAGCAAACTGTGAGAGGGGAAACCAACACCGTTAAGAGACAGGTGGTTATACCAGACCTTCAGGACAATGTCAAAACTACAGTAGAAAATGAGATGTTTTGAAAAAAAGTGATTCAAGTTTATTCATCAGTAGTACATTTATCAGTCATCTGCTGGCAGAAATCTGAGATGCCACCACTCTGCCGACAAGGTTCCACAAGCCCGGCTTGCTCGGGGGCACCGGGGGCAGTGGGCTGTGACTCCTGGCCCCGTGCACAGCCCAACTCACTGCTCTTCATGCTGGGATGGCAAGGGCTTTGCTCACACGCAGGTGGCACAGCTGGAGGCCCCACAGGTGAACTCAAAATTGATGGTAACGCAAGTTCACAATCAGGAGTACTTTTTTCTTTGTCAGAAATTAAAAATGAAAGCGGGCAATCTGAGGCTGAGTACTTGGCGAGTATCTGTATTTGTTCTTGACTTAGAGCTGCTTCTTTACAGACTTGCTGGCAAAGTCCAGTTAGGTTCTGCTTTGTCTCCCCCAAAGTCGACAAAATGTGATCTCTTTCCTTCAATAAACTCTCCTTTTCATTTTGCTGTGAAGGCAGGAAATAGAATACAAGTTCGTACGTTTATTAGCTCAGTCAGCCTCCATAAGGTGATCAAATATTATATCCATGGTATCTTCTCATCAAATAAAATCACATGGAATTTTGCCTTACAATTCCATCAAGAACATATTAATTATCTCAGGTCCACAATCCCTCATCCAAAACTCTTAGGCCTAGACACATAACGGGATTTAGAAATTTTCAGATTTTAAAAAGGTAATATGGATGCACACTTAATTCTCTAGCAGGGTCTGGGGCAGCACCCCACTATCAAACATCTTTACGTTTCTAAATAAAACACATTAAAATAGCAAATAATGCATAAAGTAGGATAAATAAAGACTAGGAAGGCTTATGTCAGCTTATGTCAGTTTTTTAGCCGAAAAATTTGTGACAAACTTGCACAGTTTTCAGAGCTTTTTGGATTTGAGGAGTGCAGACAAACAAGTGTGGACTTGACATTTTGGGTGGACTACAACCCAAAAAAGTGCAAGTACACTGATCATAACTTCTGCAACTCAAATCATTGCAAGATTCTAACAATGACCAATATTTGTTGAGCATCTATTTTGTGCCAGATATTTTGCTAAATGTTTTCAAATACGCAACCTCGGCTATGTAATTCACAAAATGACTCTGTTGATCTAAGCATTATTAAGCCCATTTTATAGATGGGACTCAAAGTTTAACATGCCCAGAGTGAGACAGGTAGCAGGTGAGTTACTGAAGTGTGAAAAAGTTGGGGGGCGGGGGGGAACAGATTTTGCATTTATCAATTATTATTTTTGTTGCTATTATTATTATTATTTAAAATTTTTATCTCTATAGAAGAGTTTACCACAGAATTTTCTCAAAGTTTTCCTGGTTCCTGCCTTTCTATCCATCATCACTTATTGATGCTAACAGCATGTCTTTTTCCATTATTGTCCGCCCTCATCCTTCCTATTCTACCACTGTTGCTCCTAATCTAGTAAGAGCTAGGAAACCAAATAATCAAGCTCTTTCTAAGGTAAGAGTTGCTTGTTGGCAGATTCTGGGAGCTGAAGCTGCAGGTTAACACTTAGACGCATTATTTCACAGTGATGAGCTACACTGGCCATCCTTTAGGATTCTTTTCTGGAGCAAAAACTAAAAGGGTAAAAAGAACCTTGATTTTTATATAAAATAGTAACAGAGTAAGAAGTACAAAATTTCAACTGCTGATTGATCTTAGTATAAAGTACTGTTACTGTTTTATACAAAAAGTTTTTTCTAAAAAAATTGTGTGTGAATCCAGTTAGTAGTTTTTAAATATTTCTAGGGCATCTGCTATCTTGAGAAAATATGCAGTACAAGTTTTTACATTGTAAAGTATTCTCCAACCTGTTCAGATTTTTACACATTTCTTCTGTTTTGAAAAAAACAGAGAGAGGTCAAGAATATATATTGTTACACATATATTTATATATAAATGAATAAATAAAGCCAAGATCAAAACCGATTTGCTGAACCAGTTCAACAAGCCCATTGTTTTCTTGCAGGAAGTTCTATCAGTTGTAGTCTTCTGATAAAATTAGTCTGCAGGTGCCTAGAGAGTGAGAACAGCGCCTACTACGACCAGGCCAGAGAAGGAACACATTCAACACAGTCAACTCCCACACTTCTTTTGGTGGCCTCTCAGAAGCCAATCCAAATGAGAATGGAAACAAAGAGTCCAAAACATAAGAAGAATTCTTCCTCAGTCACAAAACTCAGCCATGGACTTCTCTATCAAAGCTGAGATAAATCTCTTTTCAAATAGCAATAGATAAAATTTCAATTGTTGGTTGGCCTTTTACATTAAAAATGGTTAAGCAAAATGAGTATTTGAGCTTCATCCCAGAAATTACAACTACTACTTAACCTACAGCTACTATGAAGATAACAAATATTTTATAATTTCTATATCTTTAGATAAACATCAGTATGATCTTAAACATTCTCACTGCTCCTACACCACTAAGTAAAGGATGACATCACTGAACTCTTTAAGTATGACCCATACAAGATGAGTTGCTTCCTTATAGTAACTAAAACCAGCAGGTACAACCTTAGTATTCTACCATGACTATTTTTATAAGTTAAATGTTCCACTCTGTTTTTCTGCACTTATACCTAACTCCTACAAGGGTAAGTTTCCAGGCAATTAGATGACTTTTTCCACTTCACTCTTATTTTAAAACATAAATTTATTTGAATAGCACTCAGTTTAATGACTGTTAAATAAATAAAAGTTAACTCAACTTAATCATTTCATGATATCATTATCAGTCACCTCCCAAACACACTCAGTACCACTGTCATACTACCTATTTCTATATTTTAATTTTCTTATAATGTACCTGTATAAATCATAAGTTTAATGAAAATTCTGTGCTGTAGCTTTATTCAGCTCTATTTAAAAAATGAATAAAATTAGTATTCTGGTACCTTTCTGCATTTTAAGACAACAAAACAAATTTACATCCAAATCCATGCTTTCAATAGCTTGTATACAATACTCATTTCAAATATATGAAGTTTTAAAAACATTTTAAATATAACCCCCCCCCAATAAAGATAAGGAGTGGCATAACTGGTACCAAAAGAGCCAAATGACAGTGACAATTTATTTTAGGTTAGAGTATTCACTACTAGAAAATAGTGACTAACAGCTCCTTACAATGTGTAAAAACTCTATAAACAGTTCACAGAAATATACAAATGGCTCCTAACTGAAAATATGAATTAAAAAGCTCAATTTCATTCATAAGAGAAAGAAAAATAAGTTACCATGAGATACTAGTTCTAGCAGACTGGAGAAACCCCAAAGTTAACAATAAACTCTTTACTGAGACTGTGAGCAGAAGGACACACAAAAACACTGCTGGTGGGAAAGCAAAATGCTGGAACACCTACTGAGCAGAATTTATTATATCTAACAAAATTGCAGAAGTATTTACCAGTGATCCAACAATCCCACTTCTAAGAATCTATCCTGAAGACACATGTCCTTAAACATGAAAAGAAAACGAACAAAGTTATTCACTGCAACATCCCCAATGTCCAGCAGTAAGAAACTGGTTTGGATAAACTATGCTATGGCCAGAGCTGAGTACCAAAGAGCTGTAAAAAGGATGGCAACCTCTTTGAACTATGAAAAATATGGAAATCCTGGAAAGCACTTAAGTGAAAAGACTAAAATACAGAACAGTATATAGAAAATACTTCTGTGTAACAGAAAAGGTAGTAAGAATACACATATTAACCTGTTTTTAGAAACACAGGGACAAAAAAATCCAGAATTAAGCAAAATTCATTTGCTTAATGAAAATGGTTCCCTATAGGCAACAGCTAAGAATAGGGTACATAGACAGGAAGAGATCAAATCTTTGGAGTATAGCTTTTTCAACAGGTTTCACTTTTGACCAAATAATGTTTTATATATTCAAAAATTAAAAAAACTTGGAAGAGCAAATTCTATAATAAATATAAATTATTGCATATAAAATTGCTAACAAAGAATTACTTTAAATAACTTTCAAACTGCAGTACTATGATATATATTTAAAGACAAAAAAGGCTAAAATGATAACTAACAGTATAACAGTAAGAAGAAAAAGGTAATATTTATTGAGTGCTTGATATGTTTCAGGCACTTTCCTAAATTCTTTGGATGTATTCACTTATTTAATCCTCACAAAGGAGCACCCCCTCTATAAAGTACTACTATTGTCCCACTTTACGGATGAAAAACCCGAGGGACAGAGAAATTAAATAGCCTGCCCAAAATACAAAGTGCCACAGACTGGAGTGTGACTCAGAATTCCATATTTTAAGCAACTGTATCTTCCACCTCTCTCTGTTGAAGCAAAGGTAGAGGGAGAAGAAAGTTCAAAGAAAATAGCAAGGCCTCTTCATGCTAGATATCTGAAATTTAGTAAAAACATTAACTGCCCAGCCATCCAGTGTCAGACTTCAAAAAAATATAAGACCTGTAAGTCAGGAAATAAAATAGTTCTAAAGGGTAATAACTACTCTGCAACATACCTGCTTCGTATCCATGTATAAAATAAAGTTCCTGATGAAACAAACTTGAACAATCTAGAGAGTTTTTTTTTACTTTGTTACTTTCATTTTTCTTTGTTTTTAGGAGAGGAAGAAAACTGGATAAACTCTACTGACAGCTAGAAATGATCACATAGCTGAGGGGGATGACAGAAGTATATAGGGAAAAGATCTAAAAGTGTAACTTTATTTACATTTCAAACAGCTCTACACAACCCAACAATCTAAAACGCATCTCTGCGTTACTGACAGAATAATAACTAAAGACAAAATAAAGAAAAAATTACTCTGCCTAAAGGCAAGAAAGTGTAGCATTTAATTCAAAATGGATAATAAGAAAGAATACTCCTGCCTATAAGTATGGACTAATATACACCCTAAAAGTGCTGGGGAAATATTACTGCATTTGTAACTTCTTATTTGGTCCTAACCACTTTAACATTCAGCAATATCACATAGGTTTTTTTTTTAATCTCTCATGCCTCCATTTGTAGAACACCAGGTTTCTCTCTCATTTTTTTATACAGATATGCTTCATCTTTTTGCATAATTAAGGTATATGCTAAATATATAAATAGTACATTTTAATTTTTCTACTCTTTTAAAGGCATATAAAGGCAGTTTTTTTTCTAAATTGTTGCTGTTTAATTTCTATTCATAGCTGGAATGAATGTTCATGCTTAAAGACTTGCTACAATCACAATTTTAAACTTCCACCAACATTGAACAAAGATCCAAACCTGAACATTCAAGGAATGTTTTTATACTACTTCTAGACACTGTTTCCCTGCTGTCTCTAACCATATTTTTAGCTTTAGCTAGGCTGCATTATCACCAGTCTTTCTTCATACAATGCTTCCTTCCACCAAGCACTAGGGGAACAAAGAAATATGGATGCACATTAATTTTTTCCCATTAGTTTGTTTTTCATGTTGAAATAAAAAAGAAGATTCAATAAATTAAGAAATCTTCTCTCTCAGGGTCTCTGATTAGATACTAAAGTTTCCATTTATTCATATCAGCATGTGAATTGTTTTCCCTAATATGGAAGATCTAAGTTTGTTTTGGTGTCAAGCAAAACAAGTTATCAAGTCTACAGTTCATTTAAACTAACAACTGGAACATTAGCTCTTACAGACATCAAATGCAGCACAAAGAGATTAAAGTGCTTTATAATTTCTTAATCTTTATTCAACCACTAAGAAGTAGGTCAATAGAAAATTATCCTTAATTTGTGTCTCACTTAACGAAAAAAAAGCACCCAGAAAGTTCTCAACTTACCTATTATAGTATATCATGTAGATCACTTATATAAATAAATAATCTATGGAAACCTTCATTTTTTTAATTTCCTAAGCTTTCTGAAAATGTCAGATTATTTTCTTAAAATGGTAATTGGTACATTTCAAAATCAATGTATAATTGAGCATTACATCTGACATAGAAATTGAAATAGCTATTTCCTCTGCAAAAAAGAAAAATGAATATGGTAGAATTTAAGTAACAAGAAACTTGTGAACTTACCAGCTTCTCAATTTCTGATTCAAGATTCTGTATACAGTCAAGCTTTCTCTTGCGACAGCGCTGTGCAGCTATTCTGTTTTTACTTCTTCTTCGAATGTCATGGATACAATCCAGTTGCTCTGGAGTTAGCTTGTGCATTTTCAACAAGGATTGAAAATCGTTTCGTGAGAGTGAAATTATTCTCTGTGCATTAAATGGCAGTTTTACCTAGGATATGACAAAAACATTAGTAATTGTTACTGTATGTTTGTAGGTAAATCAAGGAAGAGGAAGATATACTGCCATGTTTTCCGCTGAATTTCATTTGACTTACAAAAAAACAAAACCTCTATTCCTGATTTCTATACAATCCCTTAGAAAGAACACTGACAATTGATATTTCTATTTTAGAGAGGGTGCAGGAAACAAATAAATTGAAAAGCAGATAATTTTCATCAAATCAAGCTATTAACAAAATATTAATGTATTTAAAATGAAAAAGAATTTGTTATTTTACTAGGGCATGTTAATATCCCCCAGATATCTTTAAACCTCTTTCTGTGGTATTTTTAATGTGTTTTTACCCAAGCCAAAAAATAAATCTATTTTTATTCTTTGATTTATATTACTGTGTACTACTGATTTAATACTGGTGTAATTACACTAGCACTTTCTAAAGCATTTCAGAAAATTTATTTTTCTGTCAGGAAAATGGTAGTTTATCACATTCCTCATTTTTAAAAGCTACACATTTCATTTGCCAATGTAGAAATGGTTAGAAAAACATGAGTATTTTAAAAATCATTTTCAACATACTTCAATTTGGAAAAAGGAGAAGATAATTTTCTTTAAATAAAAAAAACTGTAGAACAGTTTAATTACATTAATTATCAAACTGCAAATGAAACACTGGTCAATTTTTCTGGCAACCTACTTAGTTTAGTTTGTCTTTTGAGCTTACAGAAATTAGTAACACAAAATGTTTTATAATGTCTTAAAAATGTTTTACTTTTAACATTCTTTTCATAGTTACCAACACTAGATTTATAAATTTCACAAAAAAACCTATAGATGTAACACATGCATACATATTACTTCTTAAATTAAATCACCCATCACCTCCTTCCAAAATCAAGGCAACAAAACGTCTTCCACTCTTTCAAACCTGTCATCCAACAGCTATAAAACCAGAGAAAATGATAGTTAACTAAGAAGCCCTTATTATTACTGGAATTATAGTTGTGTTTTATAAAAAGCAGCCATTGAACACAAACGTTTTTACACAGAGTACACAGATCAAACTTGGTATGATGAATATCATACCAGCAACATGTAACTCAGGCTAAACTATTAAGACATTCATTAAATTAATAGCTGAAATGGCTAAGGGAAAATGTAAAAACTAATGGCTATGAAAAACTAATGTAAATAAAGCTCTGCATTAGAAACCACATTCATACTAGTCACTATTAAGTCATTACTAACTGACTAGTAGTCACAGGTCTAGAGATCCTTGTGGCAATGACTAAGCCTGAATGTTTGCTGCACTTTTCCAGAAGTTAGCATGTAATGATCATAGAATCCTTATTCTTTTTCCTCTCAGGACATGGCATTTGATTTAAACAGTTAAACAGCAAATGCAAATCCCTCCACGGTTAGCATAAATACACCTGCTTGAAATACATGAACACAGAAATCCTCCCAACTTCATCACACTTGTTTGGTATTGATCAGTTTTTTAACTAACCACGTACAGTCTGCTCTTTCCTTCCTGAGCCTGCTCATATCCCTACAGGTGCAGCAGGAGCTAGCACACAGTTAATCCCACTTAATAGTGGTAAAACAGTGACTTAACAACATTCATTTTCCCCTCACCTCACATTCTTGTTCTCTGGCTGAACAGGGCTCGCTGTCTCCTTCAGTATCTGTCTCAGAGTCATCTCCCAAGCTGATCACACAAGCATATGGACAAGGTTCCTGCTGGGGTTCTGAAACATAATCATCACTTCCAATTTCCAAATTGCTAGAACAGCCTTCAGTACTCAGAGTACTTATAAAAGGACAGTTGACAGAACTTAACGTAGTGAAAGTCCTCTGACCCGGTTCTGGGCTCTCACTGATCCTGATTCCTAACCAGGGACACTCAGACCGTTTCTGTGAGTAAATCTGTTCGGAACCATCTTTGGCCACGGCAGGTGAGAACTGCACTTGGCAAGGAGAATCTGTGCTGCAAATGTCACTCCAGAAGCCTTTTGCCAGGTGTTCTGCCACTTCTCGCTCCACACTACTCCGCTCGCTGGAGGCAAGGCTACTATCTTCCCTGGGGCCAGAGTCAGATTTCAAATGTAAATCTTGACTTTCACCAAATGTTTTCTCTTCTCGAACATCTGTACCTGATAAAGGCTTTTCTGTTAACACTGCTGTGTTCTGCATACCAGCAAAATTCAAGTCACCATACTGGTCGTATGTGTGTAAAAGAGACAGGGAATAGAGCCCATGAGGGTCTGAAGAATTGGGGGGGAAAGGAGTCACTTCGTTTTTTTCTGATGGGCACTGAGAAGCAGGATCTCTCTTCTTGGTTTCTGCATGTTCCATTGCTACTTTACTTTCTTCACATTTTAAAATCACCTGCAAATCTGCACAGTCCTGTGTTCCTCCTAGACATTCATTTTCTAATGTCTCATTTTGCTGAACTGAAGACGTGTGAACATCTCTGACACTGGATTCCACAGTACGGACTCTGTCAGTTCCAAATGCTTTTTGGAATTTTCTGTATTTGGGGCATAAAGACGGCAAAGCCAGAGCAGCATCCTTTTCTAAGCACATGGATTCATATGTTTGACTGGCACTGTCTTGAAGAGGAGGTGGTATTTTTGCGTTTCCTTGATATCTATGGAGTTTCCACTGAGGAGGAGTCTGAACATTTTTATTTTCCAAAAACTCCTCCACTTCATCAATTTCTAAATCCCTCTGGTCCAAAAGTGAAAATTTAAGGTCTGTTTTCTGACAT
The DNA here is from genome assembly GCA_032199065.1 of Smutsia gigantea. NCBI lineage: Eukaryota > Metazoa > Chordata > Mammalia > Pholidota > Manidae > Smutsia > Smutsia gigantea. The sequence goes on from JAVSCE010018839.1 coordinate 169,307, forward strand.
TGTGATGGGAAGCATTTTTTTCTTGGGCATTCTTGCTGGTCTGCCGTGGAGTCCAAAAATTTAAATTTGAGAAACTGAAAGCAGGATTCCTCAATATCATGCACACCTAAAAATGCCACACACTTGCACACTTCATCCACATTCTCCTTACTTAGAATCAGTTTAGCAGTGTAGGCAAACTGGATTAAAGGTTCAAATCCTTTAACTGTCACCTGTTAATACACAAAATAAAAATAAACATGTCACTTGAAAGCTGTCTAATAGATCCAAGACAAGCAGAAGAGGAACAGAGATAAATAACTTATTTTTGATTAAGTACAAAATAAGTATTTTAAAGTATGGTAAAGAAAAAATATTCTTCTAGGATATGTAAAGCTAAGGGAGTCTGGAAGAGCATACTTATCACATTATTTTTTGGGACCACATCCTCCACTCTGTAAACCCCATTCTTAATGATACATGAATTATGGTTTACTAATGTGAGGAAAGGCATAAACATTACCACAGTTTTTCCACATTAGCTAAAATAAATCATCTAGAAATAAAGCAGGACGGACACAACTTGCAACACATACATAGTCAAGTGCCATGAGTCCACTGCTATCCTAGCTCCATGTCATTACTGTATTCCAAACAATTCCAACTGCTATAAGCTACAAAAGTGAAATCTTAAGGATAAAAAAAATATGTATCTAAAGCACTTACAGTAGTGGTGAATGCATGGTAAATGCAGCAAATGAGACCTACTGTCTTTATCTCATGCCAGCTATTTCTAATAAAATCTTCAGAGTTAGACTTAAAAAGTGATCTAAGTGAAATTCTAAAAAGCACGCCTAGTACCATTTCAGCAGAGATTCATGGACTTAGGGTAACAAAACCTTTAAGCAGAAATGTGGCATTTACATTGATCCTGCCTCTATAAGTGAGGGGCAAAGAGAAGCCACTAAAGTGCAGAGAAAACCTTGTTCTGGATTAAAAAGAATCAATTTTAAAACACTGAGTTCCTGTAAAAATAATCAAGATGTTATCATTTTTTTGTGATCTTCTTAAAAACATGCTGAGCTATGAGCACTTAACTTTTAAATGGCTAAAATAAAAAAGTGGTGACACCACCAAACAACTGGTGAGGATTTGGAAAAACTGGATCACTCAAACGTTGCTGGTGGGAATGGTACAGCCACTTAGAAAACAGTTTGATAGCTTCTTATAAAACTAAACATGCAACTACTGTATGACTCACAATTGCACTCCTGTTCTTTTAACCCAGAGAAATGAAAAGTTACATTTCATTATAAAAACTTGTCCACAAATGTTGACAGCAACTTATTTGTTAACAGCCAAAAAGTGGAATGAGCCTCATTTCTTTCAATGGGTGACTAGTTAAATAAAAACTGGTACATCCTTACTATGGAATGCTACTTGGCAATAAAAAGGAATAAACTACTGATCCACACAACTGGATGACTCAGGGGAAGTATGGTTAAGCAGAAATAAGCCAGTCCCCAAAAAGTCACATACTGTATGGTTCCATTTAATGTTTTTGAAATGGCAAAACTTGGAAAAAGAAGCCAGATTAGCAGTTGCCAGTGGTTAGAGATGGAGGGAGAGAGTAAGGGAATGAGGCTGGAGGGTGGGAAGGAAATGGGTTTGATTATGAAAGGGGAACACAAGGGATCCTTGAGTGTTGGACGTTCAGTATCTTGACTTCTTGACTATGCCAGTGGAAACATTGACCTCCACAGAGGATAAAACTGTACAGAATTTCAGACACACACACACAACTTAGTACAAGCAAAACTGAGGAAATCTGAATAAGATGGGTGGATTGTACTAATGTCGATATCCCAGTCAATATTCTGATATTATACTATAATTTTGCAAAATAGCACCATTGGAGGAAACTGGGCAAAATGTACTAGGGATCTCTGCCTTATTTCTTAAAACTGGATGTGAATTTGCAATTATCTCAATAAGGTTAAAAAATTTTTTTAAATAAGTTCAAATAACCAACAAAGGCTTTTAAGATAGTGAGTTTTCTGTAACAATATTTTCAGTCTGTCACTATGACAAAACACTTCAAATATTTAAAAACTTAGGATTTACACTCCAATTAGAATGAATGAATATATACATCCGTATACACACATGCAAACACCTTTCCTCTCATGCCCATGAATCAAACTGTGCTCTGACTGGAAAGTCTTACTAAGTAATTTGAAAATATAGACCATAATAAGTTTATCTTTTTAAAAACAATGACTAACCTACAGTTGGCCTTTCTTATCATTTTCCTGTTACTGCATTATTTGCTCTGACCACTGCCATACAACTAACAACCTGCTGACTCCCCAAACTTTAACTACAGTTTCATGGAAGTATGCATGGCCAGCAATAAGCTAAACTGTAGCCTTGGTATCCATCACAGAGCAGTCCCACACAGGCCTGAGATACTCAAAAATGTTCTACCAACTTTCTCCAAATTCCTCTTAACAACTTCTAATCTGTGTCCCAATGTCACAGGCTCAACGCTCTTCTAGTTGCAGTTACTAACTAAATAAAGCAAGCTGTTCTAATGAGAGTCAGTGTAACCAGCACTCCCTGGCCCAGAGAGAGGACTCTGGAAGCAGAACGTTACCAAGAACCCAAACATGTAGGTGCTTAAGTCCCTCAACTAGCTGGTGGGAAAAAGGTGCATAAAAACGACGTTCTGTAAATATGATACAAATCACCTTTTTCCTACCAGTGCATTAGACCCAATCTTAAGACAGAACAAAGGGGAGAGAGAGAACACTTATATAGCATCTCCTTTCCATGAGAACAAGTTTTAGAAAAATGGATGACTTACAGAACCCTAACCCCAGACACTATTTCCCATCACAGAAAAAGGTCCAAAGGGAGAGAATGGCACACAGCAGCACCGGCCTCGTGCATGGCCTGTTCAACTGTCCATAATCCACTGGCAGTTCCCTGCTTTAGTCATTTTATCAAAAATAACCTAACAGCGGGTCAAGTTGTTCAACTGCTCAATAAATATTGTTAACGAACATCCAAAATTAATAATTTTACATGTGAAGTGCCATGATTTCTATGAAAAAAATTAAAGAAATGTATTGTTGCAAAACCTGGGAACTGCTCCTTGGCCTTGTGACATAGAGACTGTGTTTTATTTTTAACTTTATAAACCGTAAGAAATTTAATTAAGTTAAATTAAAACCAGGGTGGTCTCTAGAATCATGGACCTCTCTCTCACCTCTTCTGGGAGAGTGATGTTAAGCTCTGCATCAGCCTGGCCTACAATTCTCGAGTGGAAATAGCTGCTGCATGCTGCCAGCACGGACCGGTGGGCACGGAATCGCTGGCCCTCCACGAGGATGGTGGCATCGCACAGCACGTCCTTCTTCCGCTGATCGTTGAGGCTGAGCAGGACGTTGGTGCTGTGCACTGAGGATTCATAGGCAAAAACCGAGCTCTCACTCAGAGACATTCTGCGTAACAAACGGTGTCGGGAAGTTCAGTGAAAGCATGCTTCTAACTGGCCTTGAACCTGTGAAGACATACATGATTCCACTTCAATGAATCCTGTTAAAATGTTTTTTAAAGTGGTAGTGTCAAATATAAAATACTCAACACCAAAATGAAAATGAAAAGCTCCTGGAGAACCTAGAAGCATTTATTCAATTTACCTCATTTAAAATAGGTTCTTGATAGCAGTTTTTCTCATTTTAGGAAGAAGGGTCTCAGGGTAAGGGAGGGAAGAACTTTTTGAACCAAGGAGTTCATGGCTCTCTGAAAGTGACACGTTTCATACTGAGGAGAAAGCCTACAGTGAGCAAAGAGATGGGTCCAGGAAATTTCTGGGTGGCATCCCGATCCTGTTGCTTTAAGACATTAATGGGCAGGTGTGAGTAGGTGCCCAGAGATCACACTCTGGGATGGGACTGAACAGTGCAACAGACCTATGGCAGTCACCACTCTCTATGCCCCATTCCCCAACACCAGACAGCTGGTATGAGGGCTTGGTGCTTCAACAAGGACACATTATGTAAAAGGTAAAGGTCCTCCAACAGAAAGAAGCAAATGACTTCTTTAAGAAAAAGACTCAGATTTGTCAGACTAGATCTTAGTCATAAGTATTTTTATATAACAATCTTTCTTTACACTACAAAATGTTGGCAACAAGTACAACTATTTCATCATTAAGTAACATGGTTTACCTCAGTTTTCTCAACATATTAAAACGTTAAGAGAAAATTATCAAGAATGTATATTTTTTAAAATACACACTAACATATAGCAGCCTCCAAACAGTTTTTGATTTACATTACCAGCACTAGTTCACTGTTGCTTTAAAAAAAAAAAGTTGCCCCAATGTATGTATGTTTGTCTACATATTTTGGACATGCACTACTCTCCTTACATTACTTATGCTGTAAAATAGAGAGAGGCTGAAAGCAAGAGATTAAAAGAGAAGCTGTAACATTTTCTTCTGGACCCCAGTGGCAGTGGTGAGCATGCCCACCAGGGCATGGTGACCAGGCTGATGGAGGCTGAGAAGCTCCTCTCGGGTGTCACCCATGTCTTCAGGCAGTGAGTGAGGTTCTTCCGACACCTCACTCACTGCCTGAAACATGAAGTACCCAAATGTTCGGTGACTGAATAAATGTTACCTTGCTCCGGTTCACTATACTCCACAAACAAAAATGAAAGGAGAAATGAGGACTAAAGTTCAGACAGACCAGGCCCAGGTCAGGGGTGTCAGGGGTGAATTCTGCCTCACAGACAGGCTGTTCTAGTCACAAACACCTGAAATGCATCTACAGATGCTATTCTACTTATGTGTTTATTTTTTAAATGCTCAATATAGCTGAAATGTTAAGTTCCTCAGAAGTAGTCAATGAAATCTCTCATTATGTAGAAAACAAAAGCTCTCATTATGCGGTTTAACTTTTAAACTCTACCCAAGGTTAAGGAGCACAATCTATCATTTACTGGTTCAGCTCACCACATGGAATCCTAGCAACTTCAAAATTTTGCACTAGAACTGACTGGACTTTTGGGTTGTGCCCATATGGAAGAGTGGTAAATTCCCTTCGGCAAGTGGTCTTATTATTTCTGTTATCAACACAAACAATTAGTATTAGGAATAGTAAGGAAGAACTATCATTCACAGAAATTATGTACACCTCATGTGTGGAACCACAAGGACCACTACCCTTCACTTTCTCTAAGACTGTACCCTCCCCCTGCCAAGCCAGACTCAACACTGACCACTGCCTTACTATGTTCCTGCACCCAAGTCCCCAGCCTTCTTACTCCGTCCTGGCATCTGCCTTGCAAGCCATTAAAACTATATTAATCTGACTTTCACACCTCATCATTTGGCAGAACGTAGGACAGCCAGGAAAAACCATAAAAACACGTAGACTGGTGTCACCATAAACTAGTGGTATGCAATCTCAGGGTCTCAGTGTTGCTTACCAATTCTTTTGTATGTCCCTGTCTCCCATTTGCCACAAGAGCCTTCCAAGTTGCCACCTTCCTCCTCATAGGTGACCACCATAACTGGTATACAATTACAGAAAATATATCCCTCCCTTAACCTCTTCGGACTCCCTGTCCTGTTAAAAACAATCCATTGTCTGCTTTTGATCTCACTATCCTTGCTTCTCTGGAATTTGGTACCTTAACACCCTTTCTCACTTACATCCAATTCTCTACACTGGCTTCTTCTCATAGCCTTTGTTCATAAAAAATACTAACTACTAACAGCAAATTTTCATTAAGCTCTATTCTACACCAAGCACTGAGCTGAGTGCTAGATACAGCTGGTCTCATTTACTCCTCACAATAAGCCTACGACACGGATGCTTACATCATCCCAACTTCCCAGATGAGAAAGCTGAGGCTCAGTGAGCAGGGTCTTGGCCAAGATCAAAAGATCAGTAAGACAAAGAAGGGAGTTTGGCCCCAAGCATTTAACTACTTCATATTCTGTCTCCAGTTAGTATTTGCTGAATGTACAGTATGGACTCACTGAGTAATGTGGGCAGCAAGGTCTCAGTAAAGTTATGCATGAGAATAAGGAAATGGGCCTTGCAAAAAGCCAGGAACAAGTGAACTGGACCTGAACTTCAAAAAGAGGACTCTGTACTCTTCACACTGGAACCTAAAGGTTCTCTGGATACCAAGGGGAGTGCAGCAACAACAATCCTGTACCTTCACTCTAGAGCGGCTGTTAACCCACATGTGCCTGTGTGGCCCTCACCATTCACCTCAAACTCACAAAGAAATTATTCTTGGCTCAACCCCCTGTTGAGGCAGTTCTGGGTGGCATCACTTCATAGGCTCACAGCCAGCTTACAGATTTGCTGTAAGATACAGATTAGGGTGATATGCTGCAGCTGAGAGAAGCTAGAGACTCAAGTAACACAGCCACCCAGGAGGACCCCTCCAAGAAGGGTCAGTCTCCCATAAAGTGGACTGAGCACACATGTGCCACTGCTGACCTTGCTCCCACCAGAAGCCTGGGACTCATCCCTGACACCTCCCACATTCAGCCCCTGTATCCAATCTCTAACCGAGACCTGGTGCCTCTGCCTCTCCCCATCTGCACTGCCACCATTCTAGTCCAAGCCATCACTAGTTCTTGTCTCAATAAATGCTGTTCAGCCTTTTGCAATGGCTTACAAGCTCACACATGTACAAATATAGAAAATAAGTGAGACAAAGTTTTACACATCAATATTTAACTCTTACTAATGCAAAGTACTGTAATTTCCACTTTTTTTTTTAATTGTGATCTACTCAATTTCAAGAACCACTAAAGGACCACCACCTTGTGCACTGAAAACCCAAATCCTGTGGCTAAAAGCACAGGGTCTAGAATCATACACTGCCTGGGTTCAAATCCCAGCTCTGCCACTTACTAGCTGTATGACCTTGGGCAAGCTGATTAACCCTACAGCCTTGGTTTCCTCACCTATAAAGCAGGAATAACAACAGCACCTCACCGGTTTGTTGTGAAGTTTACCTGAGATAATGAGGGTAAAGGGTTTAGCACAGTGTCTGGCCCATAGCAAACAAATAATATATACTAGCTGCCATTAATGATGATAACAACAAAAGCTTCATCCCCTCAAAACCCCTCTTGATCCCCTCCAATTCATTCTCCCACATTAAGGGATTTCTCCCTTGCCAAAAACCCTACAATGTCTTCCAAATTATGATTTATTCTAAACCCTTAGCATGTCCTCCAAACCTGCACAGTCAGCTTTATTATTAATCCAGCCTTACCTCAAGCCTTTGCCTTGCTCTCTTGCTCTGTACTCCAACCCCACCATCCTTCTCTTCCATGCCCCACTGGCACTAAGCTCTTTCCATTCCCAGGGCCCTTGCACAGGCTGTGCCTGTTTCCTGAACTTTGCTCTTCAGCTGCAAACTCCTCACCTTTAGGTCACAGCTTAAATGTCAAAACCTTGCTTGTTTTCTGCCATAACTCAAGCTTTTTCAGAGTACCTGGCCCAATGCAAGTATCTGCTTCTGAATAACTGACTTGGCATTTTCAGTACAAATCCAAACCCAGATCATCTATACCTTCTTCCACACAACACAGCTATTCCAACATGTACAGGAACAATGTCAATGAGCCAGGCACTCAGAGAAGTCCTTGCAAAGCTTTTCCAGAGTCAGGCAAAGCAAAAAGGGGCCTTAGCTCTGGGAACTAGAAACATACCTGCAAGACAACACTAGCCAAAGAAGAGCAAGACTTGGCAACTGCAAACACAGCCAATACAACTGACTTGCATGAGTGAGGCCACTTCAACTTTGGCCTCAGTAGTATGGACCCTACAGAAAGTTATTCTGAAAGCCATTTTCCTAATTCTGAACACCATCTCAGTAATCCATTTTTACCTAAGATAATGACTAAATCAGGTGAGAATGACTTATATCCATCAAACATCTGCTAGTCACCTAACAGTTTTCAAACCTAAAAGGTAAAATATAGTACCTCCAAGGAACCTTCCAGACCTAAAATTCTCTTAATTTATTAACAACAAATTTAGATTCCTATGTTATACCTGACCTTCCTATATTCTTGGAAATATGTACTATTGTTATAAATTAAAATGAAGGTCTGTTGACCTTAGTAATTTGCTGATTCATTTAGTAATGCTGATAGAGGATGAACAGGCATTTTAAAGCTTCCTGTACCTCAATTTGGAAATAACTTCTGCTCTCTGCTCAGTATACACAATTTAAGTTTTAATATGGTTACCACTTGATGTTTTTGCTTTCAAAATGATAAAGAAATAAAACTAGATGCTGTGGCTTTATCACAATTTAATAACTTTAAGAATAATTTACTTTTAAAAGACTTAAAAACCTAAGGTGAATATTAGATCATAGGCCAGATCTACAATACTTCATAACAGATACTCAGAAGGTAACCATGTATGATGAAGTTCCTTGTGTACAAAAGAGCTGGAATTTTATTTAACTTAAGTCTTACAGGACTTCACATTTTTTTTAATTCTCAATGTAGAAGGGAACACAAAATAACCTAACACTAGGGATTCATTTAAAAGAAAGGACCATTCTTCAAACATTCCTTATCTTCACTGAACAATGATGAATGTTCTTTCTACAAGTGATTACCTGAACTACACAGTAGACTCGGTGCCATGAAAATACAAATAAAAATCCCTACATTCAAGAAGAACATCACCTAGAGATTTTTTAAATGAAAATGATGCCTAGGGGTAAAAGAGACAACAAAGACCATTGTAATCAACTGACATAGGAATGTGGACATACCTAAAAGTATTTATTTGCAATATCTTCAAACAAAACTACTTTTAGGTCAATTGTTATTTAACTACATAGCGAATTAATGACAAAAATTATTTCCAAAATACTTCTGTCAGCCAAGGGTTTGGGGGGCGGGGGGGGGCAGGGTGAGAAGTAGTTAGTGACCTTGGATAGCAGATGTGGTGCAATGGGCAACTGTCTTGGCTGCTATGTAAAAGCAGCGCTCTCCATCTGCAACCTGGTTGAGCTCCTTAACTCCCCCTTCTTTTAATGACCATCTGAAATTTTTGCCTTTTCCCCCTTACTACTTCTGCCTACCACCACCTCCAACATCCTGTTAATTGCTTCCACCTCTATCAATTTCAGGGCAGGGTCTTCAATGGCTCAGTAGACAGGCAAATTTCTCTTACCACACCACCCTTCTAGGCTCCCTCCTAAGCTTCAAACTCCCCTAAGTCAGTTCCTGTTACATTATACCCAAGATACTCAGAGTTCAAGTGTTCTCCTGAAATTAGGTAGCCTTATCTCCTGTTTTTCAAGTGGACGGCAAAGAGCCAACAGTATCACATGTGTGCACCTTTAGTCCTTTGCTTTTAAGGGCCTTTATAAAAAAAAATTAGTTTTAAATTTAAGATGCAGATGCTCACAAGAAACTTTTTTAAAACATGGCTTTTCTTGTTACACCACCAATTTTTAAAGAATCTCAACATCAAAAGTCTGTAGGAATTTATATCTGAGACAGTAAGTCAGTATTCTTCCCAACACTCAAGTCCTGACTCACCGGCCAGGAAGAGCCAGGAAGAATAACTCAGTGACCTAGACTTGCTATTTTCTTTAATTTTTTGCAGATCTTAATTATCACAACTGTTTAAATATCATATCTGATAATGACATGTTCTAAGTTCATTTCTCTCAGCCTTATGAAAACATCTGAAGTATGCCTGGATGAGGTACATGGATGAGTGTATCAAAAAATGCTGAATGAAAATGGAGAAAAAAAGTCTGAGTTAAGTAGCAGATGATCTTACAGCAGCACCAAAATGATAACTTTGTTTTTTAAGGACTTTTACAAAGATATTATGGTTAAATAACATGGAAATCTATGTCAAAACTAGGTACTAAAGACACCATATTTTTTTTTAATGAGAGGTGGGGTTAAGGGAATTGCTACAATTTTTGGCAGCTCGTGATTATTACATTTTATGAGGTTTCATACAGGGGAAAGCTGGATTTTTTCCCTTTTCCTAATATTAAAAATTATATATTGTTATATTTACTTGGTCTAATTCCATATCTGAAATTATGAAGCTAAAGTTATGCTCAGAGGAGAAAAGCCTGTATAGTTAAGAGTAGCTGGAAGGTATTTACAGATTCACCCACTAAAAGGTCAGAAACAAAAGGTTTTTATTTCCCAAGTCAAGAAATTCAACTTTGATAATTCTGTTAAGTTTAAAAATAGCTTGAAAGGGAATAAAGGAAGACAGAAGAGAAGGAACACGGGAAATCCAAGCTCCAAAACCAAAATAAGAATAATGGATTCCACTGTTTTATACCTTCATTGTCTCTTATTTGCTTAACATATTTGGCATCTACTTCATCCTTAATAGGATTGTTATATCTCAACTGAATTTGACTATGTTATGAAAATATAAAGTAGCAACTAGAATTGGCCCACACCAATAAAACTAATTTACTAAATACCTATTTTTATATGAACTTGTGAGTCACAACTTTATTTACTGAGATATGATTTACACTGAACTGCACTATCTAAAGTGTACAATTCAATGAGTTTTGACACTTGTATGTGTACATGAAACCACCACCACAATCAAGATACAGAAATGTCCATCACTCCTCAAATTCCACATGCCCCTCTGAGGTCCCTCCCTCCCTGCTCCCCTGGCTCCAGGTAACCAATAATTTGCTTTATGTTACTGTAAACTAGCATGCATTTTCTATGATGTTTATATAAATTAAATTGTATGTTATCAACTCTGGCTTCAAGTTTTCTTCACTCAGCTTTATGTCAATCATATTGCATACATCAGATGTTTGGGGCTTTTTTAATTGCTGAATAATATTCCATTATATGGATAAAGCAAGTAAAGATGGACAATCGCACTGTTTCTAGTTTAGGATTATTATAATAAAGTTTCAGTTAACACCTGCATGGACATACACTTTATTTCTCTTTGGTAAATAAATATGTAGGAGTGGAAGAGCTGAGTGATATGGTATGTTTAACTTCTTAGAAATCAATAAACAATTTTCCAAAGCAATTGTATCATTTTACTTTGCTATCAGAAGTACATGACAATTCCAGTTGCTCCACATTCTCACCAACACTTGGTATTTTAGCCTTCTTCATCTGTTACCCTAACAAATAGACAGTGGTACCTCACTGAGGTCGTATTTGCATTTCCTGATGGCTAATCATGTTGAGCATCTTATATACTTACTGGCCATTTGTATACCTTCTTTTGTGAAGCATCTGTTTAATTCTTCTGCAAATTTTTAATTGAGCTGTTAGTTGTGTTTTCTTTTTACTGAATTATAGAGGCCAATACAATTTTATTTAGGACTGTAATGAATGTATATACCAACTGAGGGAGAACCAACATCTAACAAATAAGTCTTCCGATGCATAAACATGGCATATCTCCTCATGTGCTTAGATCTTTCATTTCTCTCAGCATTATCCTGATGTTTTCAGTAAAGGGGTTTTCCATGTATTTTGTTAAATTTGTTCCTAAGTATTTTATGATTGTTTGTAGGTACTACAAATGTACTTGTTTGTTAAACTTCATTTTATGGTTTTCTGCTGCTACTATATAAACATTAAGTTGATTTTTTTTAATATTAACCTTGAATTCTGCACCGTTAATTTGCTTATTAGTTCTGATAGTTGCTTTGTAAATTCCTTAAGATTTTCTATGTACATAATCATGTCATCTGCAAACAGAGCTTTACTTCTTTCCAATTTTTACACTTCTCCTTTTCTTCCCTTATTGTAATGACTGAATAATGAGAGAACTCATCCTTTCCTTATTTCCATAAAAGAAGTTTTCAATATTTCACCATTATATATGATAATAACAATAGGTTTTCAAAGATGAGCAACAGATGGGCAGAAAGGATGTAGTAACTATCCCAGTTAATTTAGGGCTCCTTCAAAAAGCTCAGAGGGGAAAAAAAAAATCAGAGAGTGAAAATTCCCCAAAGTGAAATTCCCAAACTCTCTCCACCTCATCCAAGGGCACCCTCATTCCTACAACACATTCTAAGTATTCTCCTGAGGCATCCCTAAGATCCCACAGTCAGAGGCCAGAGATGAGGAGGACAGAGAGTGATTGCCAGGGAACACACCTAACATTGAAAGACTCTACCAGAACCTCACAAACAGCAGCCAGAGGCTCCAAATATCACCAGGGATGGATAACACAGAATAGCATTTTATAGCTTGATGACCCGCTGGCAGCTGAGCAAGTTACTTCACATCTCTCTGACAATTTCCTTTATTTTTTGGTAAAGTAGAGACAAGAAATGTACTTTTTGTTGAGACAAATGAAATAATATAATGTTCCTAAGACAGAGCCTAGCACATAACAAGTGCTCAATAATTGTTAGCTATTTGAATTTGGTGTTAGAAATGTTTGAGTGGCATAGGGAGACACTGAAACTGTAGGGAAAGAAGTGTAATAGCTACTGAGCTTTCCAGTGCCCAATATTGACATAGGTACAAAAACATTAACACTTAACTGGTTTTCAACTTTCAGAAGAGACAAATAATGTTAGACTTAATTATGGATACAGAATGGAAATGTAAATATTAATCTTGACAAAACAGAAGTAAAACTGACGGAATCAAAGATAACTCAAAAAAAAGGTACTATTTTTTTTTTGGTATCATTAATGTACAATTACATGAGCAACATTATGGTTCATGGCCTCCCCTCATTATCAAGTCCCCACCACGTACCCCATTACACTCATTGTCTATCAGCACAGTAAGATGCTATAGAACCACTAAGTCTTTTCTGGGTTATACTGCCCTCCCCGTAACCCCCCCAATGTGTGCTAATCGTAATGCCCGTTTCCCCCTTATGCCTCCCTTCCCACCCATCCTCCCCAGTCCCTTTCCCTTTGGTAACTGTTAGTACATTCTTGGGTTTTGTGAGTCTGCTGCTGTTTTGCTCCTTCAGTTTTTGCTCTGTTCTTATACTACACAGATGAGTGAAATCATTTGATACTTGTCTTTTTCGGCTTGGCTTTTTCGGGTTCCCCTTTCTCCACATCCTTGCCAACATTTGTTGTTGTTTGTCTTTTGGATGGTGGCCATCCTAACTGGTGTGAGATGATACCTCATGGTGGTTCAAATTTGCATTTCTCTGATTAGCGATGTGGAGCATCTTTTCATGTGCCTGTTGGCCATCTGAATTTCTTCATTGGAGATATGTCTGCTGAGATCCTCTGCACATTTTTTAATTGGATTATTTGCTTTTTGCTTGTTGAGGTGCATGAGCTCTTTATATACTTTGGATGTCAACCCCTTATCGGATATGTTATTTATGAATATATTCTCCCATACTGTAGGATGTCTTTTTGTTCTACTGATGGTGTCCTTTGCTGTACAGAAGCTTTTGAGTTTGATATAGTCCCACTTGTTCATTTTTGCTTTTCTTTCCCTTACCCGAGGAGATATGTTCATGAAGAAGTTGCTCATGTTTATGTCCAAGAGATTTTTGCCTATGTTTTTTTTCTAAGAGTTTTATGGTTTCATGACTTACATTCAGGTCTTTGATCCATTTTGAGATTACTTTTGTGTATGGGGTTAGACAGTAATCCAGTTTCATTCTCTTACATGTAGCTGTCCAGTTTTTCCAACACCAGCTGTTGAAGAGGCTGTCATTTCCCCATTGTATAGCCATGGCTCCTTTATTGTATATTAATTGACCATATATACTTGGGTTAATATCTGGACTCTCTATTCTGTTCCACTGGTCTATGGGTCTGTTCTTGTGCCAGTACCAAATTGTCTTGATTACTGTGGCTTTGTAGTAGAGCTTGAAGTTGGGAAGTGAGATCCCCCCTGCTTTATTCTTCCTTCTCAGGATTGCTTTGGCTATTCGGGGTCCTTTGTGGTTCCATATGAATTTTAGAACTATTTGTTCCAGTTTGTTGAAGAATGCTGTCTGTATTTTGATAGGGATTACACTGAATCTGCAGATTGCTTTAAGCAGGATGGCCATTTTGACAATTTAATTCTTCTTATCCATGAGCATGGGATGTGTTTCCATTTATTGGTGTCTTCTTTAATTTCTTTTAAGAGTGTATTGTAGACTTCAGGCTATAGGTCTTTAACTTCCTTGGTTAGGTTTATTCCTAGGTATTTTATTCTTTTGATGCAATTGTGAATGGAATTGTTTTCCTGATTTCTCTTTCTGCTAGTTCATCGTTAGTGTATAAGAATGCAATAGATTTCAGTGTATTGATTTTGTATCCTGCATATGCTGAATTCAGATTAGTTCTAGTAGTTTTGGAGTGGATTCTTCAGGGTTTTTTATGTACAATATCATGTCATCTGCAAACAGTGACAGTTTCGCTTCTTCCTTACCAATCTGGATACCTTTTATTTCTTTGTGTTATCTGACTGCCATGGCTAGGACCTCCAGTACTACGTCAAATAAAAGTGGTAGAGTGGGCTTCCTTGTCTTGTTCCTGATCTTAGGGGAAAAGCTTTCAGCTTCTCGCTGTTAAGTATGTTGGCTGTGGGTTTGTCATATATGGCCTTTATTATGTTGAGGTACTTGCCCTCTATACCCATTTTGTTGAGAGTTTTTATCATGAATGGATGTTGAATTTTGTCAAATGCTTTTTCACCATCTATGGAGATGATCATGTGGTTTTTGTCCTTCTTTTTGTTGATGCGGTGGATGATGTTGATGGATTTTTGAATGCTGTACCATCCTTGCATCCCTGAGATGAATCCCACTTGATTATGGTGTATGATCCTCCTGGTGTATTTTTGAATTCGGTTTGCTAATATTTTGTTCAGTATTTTTGCATCTACATTCATCAGGAATATTGGTCTGTAGTTTTCTTTTTTTGTGGTGTGTTTGCCAGGTTTTGGTATTACAGTGATGCTGGCTTCATAGAATGAGTTTGGAAGTATTCCCTCCTCTTCTGTTTTTTGGAAACTTTAAGGAGAATGGGTATTATGTCTTCTCTAAATGTCTGATAAAATTCAGCAGTGAATTCGTCTGGTTCAGGGTTTTGTTCTGCGGTATTTTTTTGATTACTGATTCAATTTCGTTGCTGGTAATTGGTCTGTTTAGATTTTCTGTTTCTTCCGTGGTCAGTCTTGGAAGGTTGTATTTTTCTAGAAAGTTGTCCATTTCTTCTAGGTTTTCCAGTTTTTTAGCATACAGATTTTCATAGTATTCTCTAATAATTCTTTGTATTTCTGTGGAGTCCGTTGTGATTTTTCTTTTCTCATTTCTGATTCCGTTTATGTGTGTAGATTCTCTTTTTCTCTTAATAAGTCTGGGTAAGGATTTATCTATTTTGTTTATTTTCTCAAAAAAACAGCTCTTGGTTTCATTAATTTTTTCTATTGTTTTACTCTCAATTTTATTTATTTATTCTCTGATCTTTATTATGTCCCTCCTTCTGCTGACTCTAGGCCTCATTTGTTCTTTTTCCAGTTTCAATAATTGTGAATTTAGACTATTCATTGGGATTGTTCTTCCTTCTTTAAATAGGCCTGGATTGCTATATACTTTCCTCTTAGAACTGCTTTCACTGTGTTCCACAGAAGTTGGGGCATTGTGCTGTTGTTCTCATTTGTCTCTATATATTGCTTGATCTGTTTCAATTTGGTCACTGATCAATTGATTATTTAGGAGCATGTTGTTAAGCCTCCATGTGTTTTTGAGCCTTTTTGGTTTCTTTGTAAAATTTATTTCTAGTTTTATACCTTTGTGATGTGAGAAGTTGGTTGGTAGGATTTCAATCTTTTTTAATTTACCAAGGCTTTTTTTGTGGCCTAGTATGTGCTCTATTCTGGAAAATATTCCATGTGCACTTGAGAAGAACATGTATCCTGCTGCTTTTGGGTATAGAGTTCTGTAGATGTCTGTTAGGTCCATCTGTTCTAGTGTGTTGTTCAGTGTCTCTGTGTCCTCACTTATTTTCTGTCTGGTTGATCTGTCCTTTGGAGTGAGTGGTGTGTTGAAGTCTCCTAGAATGAATGCATTGCATTCTATTTCCCTCTTTAATTCTGTTAGTATTTGTTTCACATATGTAGGTGCTCGTGTGTTGGGTGCATAGATATTTATAATGGTTATATCTTCTTGTTGGACTGACCCCTTTATCATTATGTAATGTCCTTCTTTATCTCGTTACTTTCTTTGCTTTGAAGTCTATTTTTTCTGATACAAGTACTGCAACACCTGCTCTTTTCTCCCTATTGTTTGCATGAAATATCTTTTTCCATCCCTTCACTTTTAGTCTGTGTATGTCTTTGGGTTTGAGGTGAGTCTCTTGTAGGCAGCATATAGATGGGTCTTGCTTTTTTTATCCATTCTATTACTCTGTGTCTTTTGACTGGTGCATTCAGTTCACTTAGATTTAGGGTGATTATCGATAGATATGTACTTATTGCCATTGCAGGCTTTGGATTTGTGGTTACCCAAAGGTTCAAGGGTAACTTCTTTACTATCTAACCGTCTAACTTAACTCACTTATTATGCTATTATAAACACAGTCTGGTGATTCTTTATTTCTCTCCCTTCTTTTACTTCCTCCTCCACTCTTTATATGTTAGGTGTTCTATTCTGTAGACTTTTGTGTTTCTCGACTGATTTTGTGGATAGCTGATTTTATTTTGCATTTAGTTAGTATTTGATTGGTCTACTTTCTTTGGTGTGGTTTTTTTCTTTCTCTGGTGACACTGGTTTAGCCTTAGGAACATTTCCATCTAGAGCAGTCCCATTCAAATACACTGTAGAGATCGTTTGTGGGAGGTAAATTTCCTCAACTTTTGCTCATCTGGGAATTGTTTAATCCCTCCTTCAAATTTAAATGATAATCTTGCTGGATACGGTATTCTTAGTTTGAGGCCTTTCTGTTTCATTGCACTGAATATATCATGCCATTCTCTTCTGGTCTGTAAGGTTTCTGCTGAGAAGTCTGATGATAGCCCAGTGGGTTTTCCTTTGTAGGTGATCTTTTTTCTCTCTCTGGCTGTTTTTAATACTTTGTCCTCGTCCTTGATCTTTTCCATTTTAATTATTATATGTCTTGGTTTTGTCCTCCTTGGGTACTTTGTGTTGGGAGATCTGTGGGCTTCCATGGTCTGAGAGACTATTTCCTCCCCCAGATTGGGGAAGTTTTCAGCAATTATTTCTTCAAAGACACTTTCTATCCCTTTTTCTCTCTCTTCATTTTCTGGTAACCCTATAATGCGAATATTGTTCTGTTTGGATTGGTCACACAGTTCTCTTAATATTCTTTCATTCCTAGAGATCCTTTTATCTCTCTCTGCCTCAGTTTCTCTGTATTCCTGTTCTCTGACTTCTATTCCATTAACTGTCTCTTCTACCTCATCCAGTCTGCTCTTAAGTCCTTTCACTGTTTGTTTCATTTCTGTTATCTCCCTCCAGAACTCATCCCTTAGTTCTTGCATATTTCTCTGTAGCTCCGTCAGCATGCTTATGACTTTTATTTCTAATTCTTTTTCAGGAAGATTGGTGATTTCGGCCTCACCAGGTCCTCTCTCTGGTGTGTGAGGGATTTTGGACTGAACAAGGTTCTTCTGCCTTTTCATGGTGATGGAAGTGATCGCCAGCGAGTGGCGTGTGTCAGCTGGGAGAACAAAGTCCCTTCCTGCTTGCTGGTAGCCTTGCTCATCTCAGCTGCCAGTGCCGGTCAACCGCACACAGGCAGTAGCCTCTGGGTTGATCCCCTGAGCTGCCATGGATGGGGCAGCCCTCGGGACAGCCTAGCACACTGGCGGTGGTTGCAGGCGATCTGCACATTTGCCATGAGGACAGAGCTCCTGTGTGCTTTCCGGACTCTGCACCCAGCTTTCTCCACCTGTGTCGGTCAGCTGCATGCAGGAGGCAGCCTCTGGTTGATCCGAGTTGCCAATGGCATGGCAGCCCTCAGGATGGCCTAGGTCACTGATGGTGGTTGCAGGCGATCAGTGCATGTTCGCCACAAGAATAAAGGCTCTCTGTGCCTTCTGGATTCTGCACTGGTCTCTGCTGTCTGCGTCAGTTAACTGCAGGCAGGGTGCAGCCTCTGGGTCTGGCCAGATTAGCCGCGCTCTGGGAGAAGCCTCTGTGTGGTTGCTGTGGGCGGGGCTGCTCCCCAGTTGCTCCACAGCAATGGCAGATCAGCCGGTACACTTGCAGTGCCAGCAGGGGGGAATGAATGGCAGGCTGCTTTATCACCGTGAGGAGCTTCGGTGCTGTGTTGCCACCCAGATGGTTAGGGCACCTGTAGTTCCTTAAAGTTCCCAACCTGCAGGGCTGAGTGTGCCAGGATGATTTTGTCCACCTGTTAAACCCTTGTCTCTTTAAGGCTTTTAAAGCACCCGCTTTTCTTTTGTCCCAGGGCAGCCGGCTGTGGGAACCTGTTCTCAGTGTTAGTCTCAGATTTTGCTTTTCCGTTCCTCTAATATCCAGTATACCATGCAATGCGTGTCTGGCTCCCAGTGCAGATTACTAGGGCTGTTATTTAGCAGTTCTGTGCTTCCACTCCCTCCCAACTCTGATTCTTTTCCTCCCACCAGTGAGATGGGGTTGGGGGAGTGCTCGAGTCCTGCCAGGTCTCGGCTTTGTATCTTACCCTTTTGTGAGATGTTGAGTTCTCGCAGATGTAGATGTAGTCTGGCTGGTGTACTGTATCTTCTGGTCACTCTTTTAGGAATAGTTGTATTTGCTGTATTTTCAAAGTATGTATGGTTTTGGGAGGAGATTTCTGCCACCCTACTCATGCCGCCATCTTGAGAAATCTCCAGGTAATATTTCTATATGACTTACAATGGGCAGTCAAAAGATACTTCCTCAAATTGAGACCAAATCAAAAAAAAAATTTCCTGGAGTTGTGGAAGTGACCCAAAACAAAGATGAAATAATATAATTATAAATATTTGGGGGGAAGACAGAAGCAAACAAAATCAACACCCATGGTAACAGGAAGTTAAAAGATAATGTTTTAGTTTCATAAATAAATTGAGGTATAAGAACATCTTACAGACAGAGGTAACCACCAAGCAAATTAAAGAGCAGAAATGGGTAAAGATGAATATTATCTATGAAACAGAATTGGGGGCAAGGTGTGGCACAATAGATGAGGTTGGTTTATGATAAGTCTATTTTTTTAGACCAAGAATTTATATTATTTTTACTAAAAACAAAACTTAAAAGATGTTTAAATAGTAAAACTCAGTTGTCTAAATTGTTGATATAACTTGTTTGTGAGTCTTATAATGAAACCTTTTAAGATTCCTCAAATAAAAAAGGAATTTGAAAAAGAGAAAAATCAACCTTTTACTAAAATCTCAGATTATTTGACAAAACTAGGAGATAGGAAAGGTAGGAAAAATACAGTGAGATTCATTCTTATTTGAGAACAATGTTATATGTACTGTTTAATATTTTATATTGACAGTGATACCAAATTCAAATAGATTCATTAAACATTTAAGGGTCTCTTCTAGAGAAACTAGCTGTTTAACTGTCAAACCACTAGAGCACTGGTTCTCTGCCTTACAGATCTGATGAAATCAATCTATTGTGCTTCTACCAAAAAAACCACTCACATAATAAAATTCTGCTTTTGGAAGAACTGATGATTTTAACAATAAGATGATTCTTTGAGAAGATCAATATAACTGACAAACTTCTACAAAGTCTCACCAAGAAAAAAATGAATACATAGCATTCGTATCATACAAAACATACTGTAATAGCTCTTCTCTTAAAATTTCTTGACCCCCACACCCTTCTAGCTCAGGTAGAAATCTCTGCTCCCCTTTATAGAACTTCCAAAGAGAGCCATTTATATTCACAGTCTTCACTTCCCTCTCCTCCCAATTTCATCTGAACTTACTGACATTAGGTCTTTTCCCCTCCACTTCATGGAAACCAGTTCAGAGGATCAATGGCCTCCACATCACTAAATGGCCAATTTCAGTATTCTTACACAGCATCTCAGCAACATCCAAGAGGCTGATCATTCCCTCCCTGAAATCCTTTCTTCACTTGACTTCCAGGATACTACAGTCCTTTGATTTCCCACCTGACTGGAAGCCACCTGTCAATTTTCTTTGGTGGATCCTCCTCCTCTTCCAAACCTCTAAATGTTGGGAGAGCCAAAGGCTTAGTCCTCAGATCTCTCCTTTGCACACATTCCCTAAGTGAAATCATCCACACCCAGAGATGACATGATTACTCATGGAGTTGCTGTGCACTCTCATATTTATATTGGTATAATCTTGACTACTCTCTTGAACTTCATACTCACGTAGTCAACTGCATACTTAGTAGTTATTTAACTACCTGTATGTCTAACAGGCAACTCACATTTAACATGTCCAGAAACCTTGGTTCCCCCAACTCTAGTCAGATATATATCAAATTAACAATGGTTACATCTATGAAATTTTTGTTTGTTCCTGCATTCAAATTCTTAACCATAAATCCCTATTAGTTTATAATCAGAAAAATGTTAAGAGAGACAACTATAAACAAAAAAAAATGCCTTTATTAAAAATGTAGTCACATTTATTTCAATTGTCTTGAAGTCTCCCAAGGAATGTCAATTCTTTTTCTCCTTTATAGTGGGTATTTCCTCCAGTCATCAGTGGAAAATTCTTTGTCACTTAATGGAAAATTCACAGGCAACACTGAAACACAGTATCTTATATACCCTCACAGTAATCATGAAAGAATAAATTATAGAGGAATCTAAAACAAAATGATGGTTTGATGTGGAAAAGAACCCTACCATAGGAAAATAAGGAAGACAAACCCATCAGATCAGGTCTAGCTATATGAACAAGGGCAAATGTGCACCCATGAGCCTAAAACAAGTAGGCAGCTCCTGCCCTCTTGTCTCACAAAGCCCTTTGAAAAGGATAAAGTCCTAAACAAATATACAGAATTATGAAATGCAAAGGAAAATCAATTTTAGGTTATTTTAACACCACCAGCAGGATAATGGAAAGAACAGGAGGACTGGTATATAATTAAGGCTTTACCAGTATCACCAACTATGTGAACTTCTACCTGACTTCATGGCTTCAGGTTGCCCATAAGAAAAACAACAATAACACTGACTCTGAAGAGGGAATGGTTTGGTGCATTTTTGGCACAAGATCATTAATATTTTACCATTGTTATTGCCATTATTAGCAAGTGACTGAAAGAAAACTTTTGAATTGCAGTATAGTTGATATACAATATTATGTTGGTTTCAAGTATACAACATAGTGATTTGGCAATTATCTACATTAAATGCTCACCCCAACTAGTGTAGTCCCTACCTTTCAACATAGAAAGATGTTACAGAATTGGCTATATTCTCTATGCTGTACTTTCATCCCTGTGACTAATTTATATTATGATTGAGATTCTGGGCCTCTTTATTCCTTTCAGCTATTTTATCCTCAACTCCCATAGCAACCACCAGTCCCACCTCAGTGTCTATGAGTCTACTGCTGTTGTGTTCTTTTGTTTTGCTTTTTAGATTCTACGTCTAAGTGAAACGATATGGTATTTATCTTTCTCTGCCTAGCTTATTTCACTTAACATAATACCTGCTAGGTCCATTCATGTTGTTGCAAACGGCAAGAATTCTTTCTTTCTTATGGCTGAATAATATTCCATTTTATATATGTATCACCTCCCTACCCATTCATCTACTAAAGGACACTCAGGTTATTTCCATATCTTGGCTATTGTAAATGATGCAGCAATAAATACAGAGGTGCATACATTTTTTCAAATCAGGGATTTTGTTTTCTCCAGAAAAATTCCTAGAAGCAGAATTACTGGGTCATAAGGTATTTGTTTTTGGTTTTTTGAGGCACCTCCATACTGCTCTCTGTAGTGGCTGCACCAATTTACATTCCCACCACAGTGTAGGAGGGTTCCCATTTCTCTGCATCCTCACCAACACTTGTTACTTCTTGTCCTTTGGACACTGGCCATTTTGACTGGTGTGAGGTTATAGCTCATTGCAGTTTTGATTTGCAGTTCTCTGATGATTAGTGATGTGGAGCATTTAAGAAAACTGTACCTTAAAAGATTACAAACCCAAGAAGTTACAAATTGCAGATTCCTAAACCTTTAAGAATAAAGATTCATTAAACCTAATAAAGATCTCAACAAGGTAAAAGGAAAATATTAAAATTGCACGTTTGCTCGACGTCATTGCTACTTTAAGAATTTCTAATTAAAATGGCACATTCATCCAATATGACCACTTCTCCACTTCAGATGAGGAGACTAGAGGCCCAAGAGGGTCAGTAACAAAGGTTAAAGATGTCTTCTGCCCTCAGGCCTGAATACTACATTTCAATTTATGTTATTTGACCTAAATGGCATGAATGAGTGTTTTAGAGTGTGTGCATGTGTGTGTGGTTTTGAGGAGAAAGGGTAAAAGTGAAGAGGGCTGGAAGAACAATAGAGGAATAGAGGGAAATACCTCAAGTATCCCACATGTGCCATAAAAACAGCAAAGTAAAACAAGTTAAAAGAACACTTAAGAAACTGCAAACTTTCCCTTATGACTCAATACTTGGTTAATTACTTTCTAACACTTCTTGGTTAAATAAATCTCACATATCATTGAAAGGAATCTGACGTTAAACTATGCGGACTTTAAGTCAAAGTCTATTAGTTACACTCAACTATATATGAAAAATTCAAGAACAGAATGCTAGGAGCTATTTCACTAAAAGCTATTTTCAATACACAGTATTAAGTACACATGTCCTACATTCATAAATATTAAATCTGTCATTTTGTTCTCAAACCATAAAAATTATAACATGATCCACATTATTTCTGATTGCCTGGAGGAAAGGAAAGCCCTAAAACTAGATCAAAGTCAGAATAACCCTTTGTAGGTCTAAGAGTGGACACATACAGTATGCATAGTAACTTTAAACACATACAAACACACACACAAGACCAAACAACAAAAAAAGTGCCTTTCAAATTCCATTCTTTAAACACCATCTTGCTCCAACTCATAATAAATTTAAGTCAAAAAGGCAATTAAGACTTTAAAAATTGTTAATTTTAATTAAATAAGGTGGCAGTTACAGTGGATTAGAATATTACATGAATCACAGATTTGAAACTTTTTAAAGTAGAAGTATTAATTTGAAATGCTTTATTTAAAAATGATCTAACCCATTAATCCCTGATAGCCACCATAGTGCTACAGTATCTCAATATACGTAGCCAAAACTAAATGTTTAAGTCCATTTCTTGTTATTTATGTTAACTTGGGAGTCAAAACTACCATCTTTAAAATGAAGGTTTCTAAGCTGTAGACTTTCCACCTAAGCCTTCAAAAACTACTTTCCAAAATAAAATAATCACAGGATTTTGTTCAATAAGCAATAATGTGAAGCTTGCAGCTTACCTCTTTATTTTGGCAGTATTAAGTCTTTCTGAATTCTATCCAAAAGGAGTACCATCAGACTATTCAACACACTACAGGGTATATGATTGATACGAACAGCTAAAAACTATGTTCAGCATAACAATAATAAAAACAAAGAGGAACAGAATCTTAAAAAATCAGGACATAAGCAATGTATGAGCAAGCAAACCCAGAAGAAAATGTTGAGAGACACGTGCTGTGTGAACTTGGATTGCTGATGTCAGGAGAAAATCACTGCTGCCGTGCATTATGATGCTTTCCATGGCAACACGTATTTGTACATAGTCTACAAACACCAAACAAAAGGGGACAGTGATATAGAAAAACAGACACATGCCTCTAAATCCAGTCTAGGCCTTTAGAAGATTATTACCTGAATTTTTTTTGCTGCAGAGTTTGATGGAGATGGAGAGTGTTGATAAGCCTGGGGGACAGAGCAAAACAACAAAGAAAAGAATTTGAATTTTTTAGTCTGAAGAGAAGGTTGAAGGTTAAAGACTGTCTTATTAATGGAATTCAAGTTATATAGAAGTTTTGTAATTGAGTCAAAATGAATTAACCTTTTTCAAAGGCAATTTTGATTTCTGCTACAATGTCTTTAAATAAGAGAAAGTGGGGGATGGGGAGGGGACAGGATGATGGAATGTCTGTGAGCATGGACACCTTTCCCAGGGTTTCCTTTATCTCACTTCCTGATGGTACACTCAGGACTCCTCAATTTAATTTTTCCCTATTCTTTCCCCATTTCTATCCAGAATGAAACACTGTCCTGCCAAAATTGTCCCATGTGCGCAACTGCAAAGAGGTATTCAGAGATTGGTACCACTGCCTTCTGATGTTAGAATGAAAGAAAATCAGCTTGTCAGAAGTTACCAACCAGGATTCTAATTTGGTATAAAGCAGACATTTCTAATAGAAATGGTTGTTAAACATGTGAGAGCTATTGGGAACGTGAGTTATGCATCCCTCACCCTGTAACCAGGAAGCCAGTTTAGAGAAAGATGACTTCAAAAGCAAGAAATGACCCAAATGGCTTGTCAAATTTTTCACTCCAGTTTACAGTATCCAAACAATAAAAACATCATCTTTCTAATCTAGACTATTTGGAATGCCCTATTAATTTCGGAAAATAGGGTGCTGTATTGTTTTCACCAATTTGGGTCTTTGGCTTGTCATTTTTAGTTAAAATCACAGCTGGGGGGTCATTATTGTTACTGATGAAGATTATATTCTGAATAATAATATACTTAAAAATAATAGAGTTTTTGTTTGTCTTTGGAAAACAAAAGCAAGGCTACCCTTCTCAATATTCTTAGTTGACAACTTAGATCAAAATGAACTTCATCTTAAGATTTTTATTGGTAATCAGCTATTACTGATTAGGCAATTACTATAAGTGAAGTAATCCAGATTTAAAGCAGGTTAAAGTTGTGTCTAATACATCTAATATTAGATGTTTTTGATGGCTTTGATGTTTCTGATTCCTACTCATAAAGCTGTACAATATCTACTGTTACCTCCCCAGAAGACCATCATAAAAATCTGTTAAGCAAGCAAAGCTAGGTTTAGTAGACATATGACAATGAGTGAGAACAGTATCTTGATAAAGTATAGTAGTAGTGTCTCAGTTAGACATAAGAAGAAGATATTTGTGGATTTTAAAGACCTGGACCTGGTGATTTTAAGGCAGGTCTAACAAGGGTGGGAACTTGTAGGAATTAGCCAAAATTTAGTGTATAATAGCTTTGGGTTGGTGGATAATGTGGGGTAAAAATCTTCAAGAGGGACTTGATAGGCAAGCTGTTAGTCTTGATATGTAAAATGTTTAGTTAGTATAATCTTATCTTGTGGTAGTGGATATTTTTTTGAGCAGGAAGCTGTTATTTCTCTTGGTTCCAACATAGTTTAACACAGGAATAGGAAAGTATACTGGGCCTCAGCATTAACATGGGGCAGGGAATTATGGCAATTCAATTTCCTGATTTCATATTTAATATCTCAAATCAGTGGTAATAAAAAGGAATGTTTAAGCTCTTAAGTAGTATTTATTAAAAACAGTTAAACCTTAATTTTAAGATCCCTCATTTTTCCTTTATAATAAAAGGACAGATTAGTTCTTATTCTCATATTTCCTTTATCTAGTTTTAGTGATTCTATTGACTTTCTAATACAAGATTTTAAATCACAGTGTAATTCTTAATACATGAATTCTGTATTTAATGCAAGCCTTTCTGAAGTTTGCTCATCATAAGATGATTTTAAAGAGTATTCATTAAGACCATTATTTGAAATGATGTAAGAACTACAAATAAAGCTAGACAGTGAAACATGCTCACAGAAAATTTACTGGAAATTTTTCTTATTAAAATAACATATTTTTAATATGTTATTGGAAAGAAGACAGAATGTAAAGTAAATCCTGTAATCCTAAAATACTGGCTTTTTAATTGATATAATACTTTGTATAAAAATACCATGGACCACAAATATCTTGAATTAATATTAAAATGTTTTAATATTAATAGAAGAAAAACCCTAAATGTCTATTCAGCAATAACAGAATGAATAAATGAGTGATTAAATAGACATATAACCATTACAATAATGTTTATGAAAACTTTTGAATTATGGAAAATAGCATATGTTATAATTTAAGTATAATAAAACCAGTAAAAAAAAAAAAAAACGAATACCACCATTTCAGAAGCCTACCCTAACCATTCATCACAGCCTATCAGTTATCAAGTAGAAAAAAACTATTAGCAAATTAACTACTATTTTGTGAATTTACAACACTAAGTGTTTACATACTGACAGTTACTTGTTTGCCTTTCACAAAGCACCAGAATCTGGGATTGAGAAGGAACAGAATGACACATACAAGTCCTCTGAACATACCAAAGCTTCTAAAGAAGTGTAGGAGTACTCAAGAACACTGTGTAATCTTAAAAAGGCATTATCTTAAAGAGTCTGAAAAGAGTGGCAAATAAGCTAACCCAGAGAACAGCTTTCCCTCCTAGGAGGCAAATGTGTGTGTGTAGAGAGGGAGCAATGTTCTGTTTGTAATACTGACTCAAGAGTTAGGGTTCCAAAGAATACTGGCCCATCCGGTCAATGAATCAACCATTCTTGTCAAGGCAGGCAAGCATCACCCCTCAGTGAGAGCCACAGGTATTACAGGTGGGCATGCCCTGCAGATTGAGGGAGAGCAAGTGGTTCTCTTGGAATAGTTTCAATAAGAAGTTACAGGATACAATTATATATTTCCCTTTCCCTGAAAACATTAGGAAGTGACAGAGAACTTCAGAACTGTTTGGAGTACTGAAAGAAATATATTCCTTGCATATGTAGGTTTTTTTCAATTTTTGAGACCAAAAGGGTGGGTATTTTCAATTTTTAATTAAAACATTTGACTTGATTGTAAAAGTAATACTTGATCATGGTAGGAAATATAGTGAAACAACAGGGAAAATGTCACCTAAAATTCCAAATCCAAAGACAACCACATTTTCTTTTTCTATTCAGAAGTACACGCCTGTATGTAGAAGTAGTTTAAGTAGCAGGCAAAAGGATGGCACGGTTGGCCACTCAGCACCATCCACCGTCCCATTTTCTAATCAAATCTGTTGTACTCCCAAATCTGCTCTCTACCTGAGGCCATGTGCATCTGGGGAAGCAGATCCCAGTTCCCAGCTCAAGATGAATTATTTCTAAATGTTCCTGTCATTATAATACAAACACAGACACAAAACCTTCTCCTCCCAACCTCCACCTACTAAAATCTCTCTCTCTTCTCAACTATTCTTAATTGCTTAGCTTCTCAAAAGTTTCCAAGCTTCCTCCATTAAACTATGCATTCATCACTGCCATTCCCAAGGCTTTCCTGATTTCCCAAAATTTAGGCTTGTCATATTCTATAGTTCCAAGGCACATGTTACATGTTGCTATTACAGCAATTACAACCTCCTACAGCAACAGTTTGCTTGTCTATTAGAGTAACTCCTGAAAAGTTCTATATTGCCATATCTACAAAAGTTCCTGGCATATAAAGGTATAAATATTTGTTCCATGAATCAACTGTAAACCCAAACCCTAACAAGTAGGCATACCACGGATGCTGAAATGAATTAGCAACCCTACTATCTACGTACACCAAAAGCTGAGTATGTAAGTTTGGGGAGAGGGGCACCGTGCAGAGGAAGATTAAGAGACCAAAGTGCCTTGCAACTTAAAAACACAACTATTTTTTACTCTCCAAGGATTAGAGTAGCTGCTCAAAGTTAACACAGTAGAAGGTGGAGTACTTTCCACACTGGTATCTGAGAAGCAACGTCAGGGGCATGTGCTATAGTATCTAAGCTCCTCTGCCACCAGTGAGCACTGCTGCCAACCTGCTCCAGAGAGAAAACAGTATCCCAGCCCTCCTGGGGTCCGGAACAGACAACAAACTAGACCAACGACACCAGGCATGCCCTCAGAGACAAAACACATTTTTAAAAACCTAAAGAAATATATCTAGAGTTTTAACAGTACTTGTGACAGTCCTTTACCACAGACACAATTAAGGTGAGCCAAGTTGATAGTAGCTACAGAAACATCCCTAACTGGCATTCCTTTGATTTGTCTGGATGACAGTTGGGAATAAAGGCATACATCCCCATTCAGGTAGGCAAAATGCTTTTCTACTTCAAACGTCTTTTACTAATGTGGAAAAAAAAATGATTAAACTAGAGGATAACCAAGAACCATGCTGGGAATTACTCCTTAGAAAAAGAGTAAATAAGGAGACATTAGGTACTTTGGAAGTGAAAAGTGTCTTGGGCCAAGATGCGATAAACACTTTACTTTTTTTAAATAATATTTAAGTGCAAAACACATACTAATGAAATTACTGATCTTACCAAAAACCACTTACTCCAAAATGACAACCTAATAATTACAATCTAATAAGTGCATTAAAAGACTAATAAATCTTTTATAGCCACATATTTTATAACAAACTCTCTGATGGATGAGTAATTGTCTTCACTGATTTAGCTGACTTTCAAAAGATGCTGGCACACTTTTAAAGGAGGAATAAGGCATTAAGGATATGAAGATACCAGTAAAAAGAGAGTTGGGTGGATGAGTCTTCTCATTTCTTCAATAGGTCCCTAGGAGTTCACCTCCGTAGGCCAAAAACCTCTCCCTTTAGAATCTCAGACGTAAACAAATCAGTAAAAAAGTCAATGGAAAAAAGGCAGAAGGAGAGACAAGACATTTCCCTTACTATACAATTAGTCCATAACCTTGGAGGTGGGATACTGCCAATTCCCAGGCAACAAAGGATTTGAAAAAATGGTCCCACTATATAAAACACTTTTTAGTGTAATTCCTCTTTCATGGAGGATGGAAAGTGGAGTGCAACTGTCCACTCCGACTAATTCAACCTAAGAAATGACAAAAAAGTAAAAATAACTTTACCAGATAGAAACTGAGATTATTTTATTACAAAAATATTCTTCTGAATAATGAGTTTCTGAAGGAATTAAGAAAACAATTTAAATTTATTTTTAAAAGAACATGATTTGCCCACAGCTTCAGCTGCATAAGGGTAACATTTTCTAAATTGTGCCCATACTGAGAAAGGAACCAGCAGCCGCCAAGTTCTCTGCATGCTCCTGTAACAGTCATTAACAACTAAATTCTTGGCAACTCCCATTTTCTTGTTCCTAATGTTTGCTTTGGGGCAATTTTTATTATCCTATTAATATTCTCTGAACTGTCCCTGACCCTAAATAAAACAAAGGATCTGTTCTAAAGGAGTGATGATAGTAAAGGAAAAGTATTAGATGTGTAAGAGGTTTAATATCTAGACAACCCAAATTATATTTTTGCTCAATTCAATCCTAAATCAATTACAGGTAAAAAGAAGTCACAAGACAAATGGTCTCTCAGGAGATGAACTAAAACAACGATTTAAATCCCACTGCTTAATACACCAATGATGAAAACAGAAAGCAGAATTCTAAATGATCAAGTTTCAACTCAGTACATATTTAACATAACTTAAGAGGTACACATATAATGTTGTCTCCTTCACTCTTTTAAGAATTCCCAAGTTTCAAAGCCACCGAACTAAAATGAACCTATTTATACCACCAGTTTAGCAACCAATAGTTTACTGAACAAACAGTCAAGGCATATTCAATGTTTCATGTGAGATAAAACAAGACATTATTTTTATCATCAAGAAGCTTACACTCTAGCTGAAATGGTCAAAATGTTTGACACAACCATTCTGAATTACTAACAGGTACTAGAAGCCATCTGATAAACATATCCATTATTTATCATGGATAATTTTTCTACATTTGCATAGTAGTGTCACTTAAAAAGATACACTTCTGAAAAGTAACTGCCAGGTAAATTTGCATTCCAAGTGCTCCCAATCATCTACCCGGGAATGAGAAATGGAGAAATGAGTTTTGCCCTGATGTTAATAACAGGGAGGAGTGGACAGGTTACTAAACCTGCTGGACCACAATGTCCTCAACCATAACAGAGAGAACAGACTAGATGCAGAATGGTAAGTGTTTTTACTTCTTCAAGAGCCAATTCCAATTAACTGGTAGTAACTGCCTCCAGAGCACTTTGCTGAGACTGTTAGAACACTTTAGTAAACATAAAAAGCTATACCCTGTGTTCCTTGCCCTAATAAGTTGGGTGTTTGAGATGCTGCTGCTGACTCAGCATCAGAATGCTCACTTGAGTTGTTTTTCCAGTAGCAGCGACCTGCTGCACACCCACAGGCTCTCCTCAGTCGCCCTTGTCATCAAGGGCTGCAGTTCAGCTCAAGGAGGCTGCAAAATGTGGCTGTGTAACCAAGCACTTCCCTGACTTTGAACAGATAATACCTAACATGTATACCAATATACCTGTCCATCAACATGCAGCCAGCACTATTCCAACCACTTAAAACATACTAACATTTTCAATTTGCAAACAATCTCAATGATCTATTTTCTATTATCATCATCCCCATTTTACAGATAAGAAAAGGAGCACAACTAAGTGAAGTAACTTGCCTAAGACTTCAAAGCTGCTGTGTAATGGAACCAGAACTTGACCTTAGGAAGTTTGGTTCCATATCTCCCATTTTTAACCATTTTACTTTCTGCTGCTTTGTCAATTGCACAGAGATCAAGTCCACAACCAGTTCTGTTAATGCTGTACAGAGTAAGCCAGAAACCCAGGTGTCATGGTGGCATAAGTCTATATTTTATCTGCAGTCCTGAAATGTTTACTCTTTTCACAGGGCCTGGATTCTAGCAAATAGTGCTCAAATAACCGACACCTCGGGCCTCACTAGATTACCACATACGGTTTATTTTTTTAATCAAAAGTTTCATAAATCACCCATTGCACCATATAAAATATACCTTCTATTTAGTAGGACCCTTAAGAAATGTGAGTTTTACGGTTAAAGCAATTCTCCCATGAACAGATTAGTCAGAAAATTGGAAGATGATTCCTAAAGCATGTCTGCAGAGATCAGCACTGTGAAGAGAACCCGACAACTGGTCATTTTAAAGGGCTTTGCATTCTGAACATCATTTCTCACAGTACAGGTGTGCAGGAGGCATATACCCTACGAGATTTAACTGAATGGTAAATACCGTGCCCCCAGCTGCCTAGGTTAATTTTCTGAATTAACTCACATTCTCCTAAGGGGGAAAGGGTCACTTCCCAAGTGGTTTGTATGTAGTCTTATTAATCCTTGCTAACGGGGGTGTAAACTTGGCCCCCAGAAATGCAAACTTCAAGGAGTAACAGTACAAAGCAATTTTTAAAAGAATTTGTTATATACAAACCACACTCCAATGTGTAGATTATCTTCAGGTGTTCCCGTTGCACCTTTTTCCATATTACTACACTTCCGATCATATATTTGAAACAAACCAACCACCTGGCTTGTCTCCAAATTCAAAATGCATGGTATTATATGTAATGGACACTTTGTATGTTTTGTATTTCCATTCCCCACATTAACAATGTAATAAGAAATTTATAACCAAGCTTCTAATCTTAAATACAGTGTAAAAATAGAACTATATATGAAATAAAAATTAAGTGAATATTAACAGTTGAAAGAATGATAGCAAGTCAGAAGTTTAAAAGCAAGTCAGAAGTTTAAGAAAAAAAGAGTACTCCAATTGTTGAATATTCTTCATTCAGTAGTTAACAAAACCCTTTATGTCCCCTAATAGGAAAAGTGGGCTATGTGCCAGATAATATAATATGCATATACTACTACTAATCTGTATCTTGAAGCTTTCTTATTTTACATAACAGAAAATTTATTTAATCAAGGTTTTAATATTTTCTTCCAAATGAATCATCTTGCATCTCACCTAGAGAACCTAATACCTAAAAAAATTCATGATTTCTGATCCCCTCTAGTCCCAAATTTAACGCAAAATTTATTTTTTTTCTCCAAATACAAAATGTCCTAAATGAACTACCATCAATAAGAACTAGTCATTCTTTTGACCACAGGTAAGGGCCTGGTCCCCTGTTCCACATTTCCCATTCCTAAATTTTGTTAGCAATGGGGACTGGTAAGCTTGGGTCATTTTTAAAGCCAGAAGATGTAAAGACACTAGCACAACTAACAGAACGAGGCGGATATGTATGGTTTGCCTGTCACTGGGCAGCTCTTCCTAAACTTCACCCAACTGATTGGTGATTTCACCCATATTCTCCTTACCCTTGTCTCTGACACCAGCAACTACTAAGTGCATGAAAAGCCAAGGGCCACGAAAACCAAGAGGAAGTCTCCTTGTGTCATCATGAAGAAATCTTTATGAAGAACAAATTAGTTTACTTTTTGAAATGGATAAACCACACAACAACCAAACCACAAAAGGGAAACAAAAAACTAAGTACAGTAATAGTGATAAATTTTTTTGTTACAATACCATTATTGGTTTATTTCTAGCCATAAATGTCTCCCTCACAAATTTACTCTCAGAAAGTAGGTCAGGAGGCTGCCCTGTATTTAAACAGCACCTCAGTGCTATGTGGGCACTTAGGAAGAGTACTCCTGCACCTCACCCACTGATTACCCGTATAAAACAAACAACCCTAGCTGGGTCCCCTTCGAGCCCTCTGAAGCAACCCTTCTTGAACGATCCTTGGCCTTTTATAGTGAAAGCATGTGATGAGAGTTATCTGCACCAGCTGTTCCTAATTACCTCTCAGACGGGGGCGAATGACTCAGCAACCCAACTTTTTTTAGAGTCATCCCTCCTTGATAACAACCAACATACTGAAGAATGGTAAACCACTTGACACAGCAATGGATTAAACAATAATACACGATTGGATGCAATCACGAAACCAAGGCAGCCCTACTCCAAATTGAGTCACCGGAAGTCTTTTCTCTCCAGGCTTCTTTAATCCAAAGGCAGAAGTGCCAAGTGCTTTCAAACCTAGCTCAGGCTAGTCCAGCCCAGCCTTTGCACCACTACTCAAGACCAGGAAGAAGGCAGCCGACCTCTTCCCATTTCTCTGCTTGACCACGTGAAGTGCTCAAGTGCTCAGTCACTGACACGTCCGGTGTTTCCACCCTCTATCTTTCTAAGCTGCTTTCTGTGCAAATCCTCTGGAATGGAAGGGGTGTTAAAATAGATGAACAAAGACCTAGTAGTGGCATTCTGCATGGGTGAACAGTCCCAGCTGATAGAGTTCTCCAAAGAGGTAAGCATCCCTACAGAACAGCCTTTGTTCTTCAAGCTTCACATTGTAATTTTTTCCAACACACGTTCTTTCACAATTACCACTACACTATACCTCATCAGCCCAAGCTGAACGCAGAAGGCTCACTGCA
Source organism: Smutsia gigantea (assembly GCA_032199065.1). Classification (NCBI taxonomy): domain Eukaryota; kingdom Metazoa; phylum Chordata; class Mammalia; order Pholidota; family Manidae; genus Smutsia; species Smutsia gigantea. Next base: position 202,674 of record JAVSCE010018839.1, read on the forward strand.
CAAAAGCACTCCGCACAATTCCACTCAGTGACATGAAATGCACTGCAAGAATGAGAAGGCAAAGGCACTCGTGTTACATTAGACGAGCACAAAGCTTGGTGTCTAGAATTAACACCCACACTCACCACTGTGGGAGTCTTAATTACAACGAGCCGGCAAAACTCCAACAAAGGGAGTCCTGGGATTTCCAGTCGTCTAAACCAATCTTGGCGAAGCCCAGCCCCGCAACGTGGTATTTTTTTTGCTCCGGCCACGAACTCGGCCATTCTTACGCTATTACACGCGCGACACACACCCCGGCTGGGAAGACCGTAGGCACACAGCTCGCGGGAAGCGGCTGCGGTGGGAGGGGGCGGAAGACAATACAGAGCCAGCCAGGCCGTGTGGGCGGTGCTGATGTGTCACCGCCTGGCGGGCCGCTCGGACCCGGTGACGGAGAGGCGGGGCAGGGGAGCGTGCGTCCAGGCTCCGCGGCCCCCGCACTCCCCGCCCGCCGGGGCTGAAGTGCAGCGCGGGCCAGTAAACAGGGCGCTGGCTGCACTCGCGGAGCGACGGGGCTCCCTTCCGGCGGACACGGCCACTTCCAAGAACAGGGGCCTCGGCCGCCCCCCGCAGGCCCCACTGAGCGCCCCCCGCCCGGAAAACAGCCGCCCGGCTCCCCTCGCCGCCTGCCCCGGGCCTGCCCGGCGGCCCCTCAGAGCCGGCGGCCCCGACCGCGCGCTGCAGCTCGGACCCTCCGGGAAGGGCGCGCGGGAAGGCGGAACCACTCACCAGAGCCGAGGCGCCGCGCGGCCCCACTGACTGCGGCGAGCGAGCCGGCGGGCGGCGCGGGCAGCGGTCAGGTGACTCACTCCCTCCGCGTACCCGGCCGCCCCCTCCCTCCGCTCCCCTCTCCTCCCCTCCGCGGCCGCCACCGCCCCCACCCCCGCCTCCCGGCGCCTAAGCCCCGCCCCCGGCGCCTAAGCCCCGCCCCCGCCGGAGGCCCGCCGCGATGCCCCGCCCACCAGCGGCCCTAAACCCCGCCCTCACTGGAGCCCCGCCCTGCCGCCCGCGAGGCCCCAGTCCCGTGTAGGCGGCTGTGGCGCCGCCCGAAGGCCACGCGAGGGGTTGCGGGGAGCGACGGCTAGGGCCCGCGGCAGGCCTCCACGGACTGCGCCCCTGTGCCAGCACAGCCGACTGCCTGAACGGAAAAGCCACCAGAGGACCACCTCCTCCTTCCCCACTGAGGGCAGAAAGGGAAAAGCTGCCTGCCTCTGCGACCCAGATGTTGCCCGGAACCCTGGAATCGAGCAAGGCCGCCGCAGCCCAGGGTGCCCGCCGCCTGCAGGAGGGAGGGCGAGCGGCGGCCCCAAGTCCTTCCTAGACCCCTCAGAGGTCGCGCTGGAAGCCCCCTGGGCAGAACCCCCTCTGCCTTCCTTTTGGGGTAGCCGGGTGCCCGGGTTCGAACGGTAGTGTTTGAATTAACTGATAGGGATGTATCAAGTGCATCCAGGATTTTGTAGAAAGCATCTGGCAGCCTTACTTCTGTCTGACAAAGAAAACAGTGTTGTGGGCTAACAGGTGTTCCCTTTACGCTGTGGCTGCCAGGAAACTTGGAACCAGTGTCAGCGCCCAGTGGCGACAGCCGACTCATCTCAAGCCTTGGTCAGGCTTTCTTCCTCTGGTGCTTATTCTGGTATTTATCCAATTGTCAGTTTTAAAATTATGTTCCCAAGTCATTTAGCACCTCTGGAGTTCAAAGCACTGTCTTTGCAAAGGGTTGTGCATGCGCCAAAGCTCAAGTTTATCGATCCAGTCAGAGACGCGAGCATACGGACACCGTGTCTGCCAGCCAGCCTGATCGGAGTTTGGATGATTTTGTGAAAGGACTTTGCTGTTGGCTTTTGAGTTCAAGTGGAGAGAGAATGGCGAGAGGAAGGGAAATTGGTGGTTGAACAGCAGCAGCACCAGAATGTGTGGACTCACTCTTGAATGCAAGAAGACAGCGCCAGAGCATCCAGGGCAAAAAAGGTTACCAAGATGGTAAAGTCAGGTGTTAGCACTAATATGACTGCATTTCTGCTCACAGGCTGTAGAACTTAGGGAGATTTGGTTACATCCAAAACACACAAGAAAATGACACAAGTGAAATTGTATGGGAGTGCAAGGAGTGAAGTGCCTTCAAATCAGGTCGGGAGGTAACACTGGCATTGGATCTTAACTGGGAAGAATAGGGCCCTGGGAGGGAAGAGCATGTGCAAAAATCCAAAGGTAGGAGGCAGATGGCTCTCCAGGCTGCCTGGGTTTACTGTGGGATACAGATACTTAGTGAGAAATGAGGAAAGGACAGTTGGGAATATACCCTGAAAGGAATGGGGTTTGGAAACACACAGAGTTTTTGAGGCTTCACCCTCCTCTCACCCTGAACCAATGGAATTAATATTCTTCCACACCTCTGCAGTTTCTTCTAGAGGGAGAACAGACCCCCACCTTTGGGAGAAACGCTTCTTGACTCTGGACTATAGTGGTAATATTTTTTAGCATGTACTCTGAGATGTTTAATTATTTGAAAAATCTTAACAAACATACCAAGGTATTGAGAATATCAAGAGAGTTAGGAGTGAGTCTCAAACTTAAGTGTGCATAAGACTGTGGGGTGCTTAAAATGCCAGTTCCTGGACTCGGCCCTCAAAGATTCTGATTTCACAGGTCTGAGTAGGACTCAAGGATCTGCATTTTTAATAGTGATGCTGATGATCTCCAAACTCTACCTGAGAAGTACTGAGTTAGAGCTTACTGTGTGTAGTAGGGGCAGGGTAAAAAAAAATGAAAGTAGAGCATGAAAACCAAGTCAGAATGGGAAGGGCCATATGCACTGCGTCTAGAGTTTGGACATTGTGGCATAGGTTGAAGGGAGTATGTAGAGGTCTTTAAGTCATGGGGTTGTTTTTAGAAGCTAATTCTAAAGAGTTTCAGTCACTCCATTTCCATTGCCTTAGCTCCTTTTGACTTTGAAATATATATTCACTTATTCAATCAACAAATGAGGAGGTGTCAAAAATAAACTTTAAGCTACGGGGCATTACCAATATAAAATAAGCAAAGGTCTCACCAACTTGAAAAACCGCCAATGGGCACTTCTTCCTTCAAAAATGAGTGTGGGTTGAAACCATACCACCCTCACCAGCTACTTGAAACATTTTTGTGGAAAATGAGCATATCTTACTAAAAAACAATGAGGACTTCCTGGAGCAGGATGGGCAAATACACTGTAGTGTTTACCTGATATCTGAAAGGGAAAGTAAGGTGAGGGGAGTGTAGCCTCTGGTTTGAGATATCCACAAAATCTAAGATTTAAAAAAATAGGTAGGAAAAGGTAAAAGAAGAACACAATATTCGAGCAGAATTCAATGGGACTGTTGACAAATTGGTGAAAGGGGTCCTGCTCAGATACCAGAATTAAGAACCAAAGTGGGTCTATGTAGAAGCCAAGTTTGGGAAAATTCTTGTGCCCCCAAAAAGTAATTGGAAGCTATAGTAGACTAAAGATGGCTACAGAGTTCTTTTCACTTTCCCCATCAAAAAGAGGCCTGTATTTTCCATCCCTTTGAATCTGAGCTGGCCTTGTAACTGCATAATCAAGAGAATGCCACAGAAATGATGCTGTGCCAGATCTGGGTCTAGTTTTTAAGAAGACTGACATTTTCTTCTTCCTCTTTCCTGAAACATTTCTCTTCTTTTGTGAAACAGTCCCTCTCAGAAACAAGCCTCCTCTGCCATCAGTGGCCCTACAGCTAATAATAGCCAGCATCAGATGCATCATGTGAGTGGCCATTTGATAGTCTAATCAAGTTTACCCATGACTGCAGGCCCCAGCCCGAAGAACCTCACAGCTGAACCCAGTTATTCATAGAACTATAAGATAATAAAATGATTATTGTTTTAAGCCACTAAGCTTTGGGGTGGTTTGGTTAAAGAAAACACAATGGAATACAGCATGAAAATAGTTAAATTTGTAAGAGGAATCACACCCCAAATGATCAGAACTTAGAGGAAAGTTCAGATACATAAAGTATGTAGAAGAGACCATTAATTTCAAACTTGTGTCAAGCTCCTTGATCTGAAATGACACTTGAAATTTTCCTGCATAACAGATTAGTTATGTCCCAAATCACCCTCACTCTTTTGCATATATTTATATAATGCAGTATATGTATTATTCTCTCATATGTATGTCTCATAATAAATGCTTGGGAGTTGAGAGTGAAACTCTCAGGATTCTGGGTGTAGCCTGACTGCCTATACCCAGTTTGGAAGGTGAAAGAGAAGAGAGGAGGGATGGAGCCAGAAGGATGACAAAAGACTACACAGAGCTTGATGTAACCAATCCCTCAAGGCCATAGTAATGTTACTAAATGTTTGGTGTAGGTGCCTTTCTGGGGAGCCAGTGATGTTTATGCTTGGTGGTGAGTCAGAAACAGCACATACAGAGTCTTCAGCCAAGTAACATGTCTGCAAGGACAGAGAAAAATCCAGCCTGAATGCTTTGTTACATGTATTGTTGAAATTTACATCAAGGATTATAACCTGCAGCTCTTGATCTTTTACCTTTAAAATTCGTGCAATTTTATTAAGTTCCACCCTGTAATATGTTTTTTCAATAGTGTGTTCAAATTTATATATATATATATATCTTGCATGTGTATATATATATATATACATGTATAGTTATTAAAGCT
>JAVSCE010018840.1:0-102402 GCA_032199065.1 Smutsia gigantea
CATCAGCAGGTAAGTCCAAAATTGAGTCTAAAAGAAGGTCCAATGGTTGAAGGAAAGATATTTTCAGGTCTAAAAGAATAACATGGGGTTGAGAACAGGAAACTTAAAAGATCCAGATTCAGGTATATACAGGCAGAGAGTAGGCTGTGATGTCCTAGACTGTCTTCTTCATTGGTTCTCAACCTGGGGTGATTTTGAGCCCTTAAGGACATTTGGCAATATCTAGGTACATTTTTGGCTCTCACAGCCAAGCATAAGGGGTGGTTGCTCCTGGCATCTATTAGGTAGAGGCTAAGGATAATGCCAGGCATCTTACAAGGCACAGAATAGCCACCCACAAAAAAGAACTATCTGGCCCAAATTGCCAGTAATGCTAAGCTTGCGAAACCCTGGTTTACTTAGGGCAGTCATTAGACCAGCTTGATTTAGGGGGAGAAAATTAGAATTTTAATATTTATTCTACCACTATGGGATACCCTCTGATTTATTTCCTTAGAAGGTAAGATCAGGCTCTAGTAGGTTAGATGGAGAAGACTTAAAGAGAAACATATTTCATTTCTTTACTCTGTGTTCACTCTATATGAAAATAAATTGTATAGATATTTTCCCATTGTATATGCTAAAAAGAGCTGTTTTTTAGATTTGTTTTTCTTTATCAGAGGATGGAGTACAGCTATTTGATATAATGTTTAGCCCTTTCAGTTGTAAGTGTTGTATATTTTAAATTATATTGTGTCAAATATCAGAAACCATGTACTGTTGTAAGGGAGATGTTAAATAAATATTCATGTATATCCTTTTTTGGTTGCTCAGTAAATGTATGCATATCCACAGATTCAAATCAGCACTGTAGAGAAAGCAAGCAATGTATAATTAAGTGGAAATCTACAAAAACCCATGGCTTTGCGGACTGGCTCTACAGAAAGCAATTGTGTCCTGGGTTTTCTTGCATAATCTGCATTTGCAAGGAAGCCTTCTCCCAGCGTCATCTCTCCCTTGCCTGGGGAACTTCCTTCTGCTTTGAGCACATTTAAAAAGAGATATTTTGTATTTTCTCCTTTTGTATTGCTAGGATAAGCTAAACACACAAAAAAATAGGACAATGGAACCAGGAAACATAGGCTCATTTAATATTTACTAGAAAAGACCCAGCCCAAGGTTGTTTAAGGCAGGCCATCACCTACCTCCTATGATCTAGACCTGTACCGTCCAATTTGGTAGTCAAATATGGGTATTTACATTTTTTTAAAATTAAAATTAAAACTAATTAAAAGTTCAATTCCTCAGTTGCACAAGCCACATTTAAAGTGCTAAAATAGAAGCTAGTGGCTGCTACAATGGTAGTGGAGATACAGGACATTTCCATTGTCACAGGAAGTTACATTGGATGTTGCTTTGCCAGTTGGGTAGATTTAACAGTTGATAATAATATGAGGACACTGATAACAGCTGGAGAGCACTTTCCTGAGCATGCAGAGTGTCTCTGGAGGGTCACTTGAAGGCTTTACCTAGTAGGCAATAACTGTAGAATTCTCATTGTATTTTCATTTATCTAATAATTATTTATTCAATATTTACTGAACTCAGACACAATTCTTGGCATTGTTGACAGAAATGACCAAAACTGATTATGTCTTTGCCTTCAAGGAAGTCAAATGTAGTATAGGAGTCTAATAATACATATGTAAGTAATATACCTACCTACACACATATATACACATACATGAAATGTACAGTTAGGAAATGATCAGTGGTAAGAAGATATATAAGGGAATGTGAGGGTATAATGTGGTGGGGTGGTAGGTGCTACTTCAAACAGTGTTATCAAGGAAGACTCTTCCGAAGAGGTGGTGTTTGAGTAGAAACCTAAAGGCAATGAGGTGTGACCCATGGTATCATCTGGGGCAATGCACTCTAGAAATAGGAAAGAGAATAAGCAAGGGCAGCACGACTGGAGCAGAATGAGCAAGCAGAGAGAAGGAAGCAATGAGGTTGGTTATTGGTAATGGCCAGATCATGTGTGTATTAAAAACGACAGCAAGGACTTGAAATATTGTTCTAAGAAAGACTGGAAACCTATTTAGGGTTTGAGTAGTGAAATGACATGACCCAATTTATATCAGTTAAAATTTACTCTGGCTGCTGTATGGAGAACAAGTGTGCAAAGGGAAACAGTGTGACCAGTTACTAAGCTACTGTTGTAAACTGGGTAAGAAGTGACGGTATGGTGGCTTAGATTAAAGTGTTAGCACTAGAGGTAAGAAGTTACTCAATTTAAAAAATATTCTGAAGCCAAAGAACTAACAGGATTAACTGATTATTTGAATGTATGCTCTAAAATAAAAGGTGGAGTCAAGAATGATTCTAAGATTTGTTTCAACAACTGAGTAAATGGCAGTGTGACATTTATTTAAATTAGGGAGTCAGCGAGATTCGCAGATTCGGGATGAGTGTGGGAACCAAGAATTCACTGTGGGATGTATTTAATATGAGATACTCATTGAACATCCACAGAGAAATTTCCAGTAAGTAATTGAATATAAAAGCCTGAAGGTCAGAAAAGAGGTTGGAGTTTATGATAGAAATTTGAATGCTATCAGCGCACATATGGTACTCAAAATTGAATAGTTAATGGAGATAAAGAAGGAGTAAGTATGGAGAGGAAAGAGATAGTCAAGGACTGAATCCTGGGACATTTCAATATAGAAGTTGGGAAGGGAAGAGAAGTAGAGGAAACTAAAAGTAACCGTTAATAAAAGAGAATATCAGAAAATGGTGACTCAGAGACCAAATGAAGAATTTATGTTACAAAGAATGGCCAATTGTGTCAAATAATTTTAATAATCTTATTGAGATGAGACCTGAACATTTTCCATTTGTGGAGTGAATCCTATTTTCCTCATTAATCTTTGCTTTTTATTGAGATGAAATTAAAATATATATATATTAAATCATATTTTTCAAAAATAATTTTCCAAGAGGTTATCTACAAAATTTTGCATGGAGGAGCTATGACATGCCAAGACATTTTTTGAGGGTAGAAGAAGCTTTCTATTAGAATTTCTTAAACTTCTCAGCGTATTCCTTCTTTATCCACTCTGCTGATGCCTTTAGAAGACAATCTTTAAGTATATAAATTTGTTAGAAAGATTCTAAAGATACAAAATATGGACTTCACTAATTCCAGACATGAACATACTCTCATTTAGGATTGATTCATGTGCTCATCATTAAAAAAAAAAACAAAAATACCCGATCACAAATGTGACTACAGACCAATGGATGCCACTAATGGTCCCAAGTCACTTCAAGATAAGAATCAAGAGAACAAAATTAAACTTCTTATAAAAATCTCATGACAACTTTACTGGAGAGTGATTGGATTAATAACACACACCCCTTAGTTATAATTGAGAATAGGGGAAGAGGTGAAGGGGATTACAGTGTAATTTTTCTTTGCTCACCAAGAGCAGTGATTGTGTAAACATCTCTGGTGCTCAGGTGTGCATTTTTTATGAGAATAACATAGCCTGGAGAGTGCACTGCACGACAGGAACCCTGTTGCTCTCCCCTAGGAGTTGTGAAACGGTGTCGTCAGGGTATGGATAAAAATACCAATTTTGTGAATGGAAGGAGCTAAAGTCCACAGCAGCTCTTATTCCTACACTAAATTAATTTCCAATAGAATATTAACAACGAAAAAGCCAAATGTGGGACGAGCTTGGCGAATACCACCCCATGAAACCGTATCACCACAGCTTGCCAAAGCAGCAGATGTAAAACAACTGCAGGGAAAGGGGGTCCTAAGAATCTCCTGATTAATAAACTTCAATTAAAGGAGTTTTTCTTACAGGTAGTTAGGATAGATAGCCTGGCTGTGATCTAAATCAGGAACGGAACTGTAAATTCTTGGTTTACTTTAGTTTTGAACTTGATATCAGCCACGACTTAGATTTGGGAATCCATGATTGTTCCCGAAGGCCCCAGAGCACAAGCAGTGAAAATTCAGCTGGTAAATACTGCTAAATGTTTTGAGGGCCCCTCCCTTCCATCCAACTGAGGTGAGAATTCACCATCTGCTTTGAGACCATACAAGCAGACAAGAGCACATGTAGCTAACTGACATAATTGTCTCAAAGAGAAAAGAAGGCTTAGACCACGAAATGTGAAAGCAGCTTGGGTCTGAGCACAGCAGGATGCAGACGGCAATGCTGCCAGCAAGGTCTGAAGGTAAATAATCGCCCGGATCTGGAGCCAAGAGTCTGGGTGGGGGACAGTGATAAAAAAAAAAATCCATATCTATCGTTTGTTAAAACAAAACCCTTAGGAGAATAATGGTTTCCTTCGTATATTAGCTTTGCTTACACCTACAAAGTACAGAGAACAGTGACAATGGACTGATTATTTTGAAATGCCACTTAAATTTTTGTAAGCAAAAAATGGGATGTTGAAAAAGTATTATAGTAAATGACTACTGCCATTGCTTCCTCTATGTTAAATGAGGAAATTAAATCATAAAACACAATGTCAAAACGCTCTTCACTTGAAAATTCTTTTGTTTAAACATTTATTCACTAGAATTCTCTGCCTGTGTTTTAAGTTGCACCTTCCTTGTTAACTGATTATTGATATCCTTTGTAGCACAAATAGTTTGGGTTTGTTTATAATCAACAAATATTGAAAACCTACTATTTTCCAGACACTTTACTAAGCACTCAATACACAAAGTGAAACTGTACTTAATAATTCTTTTTCCACCCTGCATAACAGCAATGCAATTATTATAAAAATTAATTATTGCTGGTATCTATGAATGTCCAAGTTGAGGGAATTTAACAACTAATTAATCACCATTGAAGCTTCTGTTTAAATGATGTTTACTATAAGGTAAGTTCTTATGAGAATCAGGGTGCTTCTATAGAAAGCAATAGACCCAGACTCTGTCAGAATTTAGGTAAAATGGGCAATATCTGAAGGATGTGGGTGGATATGGGGAGCTTCATAGGAGTGAAGAAAGTGGAGAATGAGATTTGGACCAGGCAAAAAGCAAGCACTTTGAAGTGGTTTCAGTAGCTCCACAGTATTGTCCAAGCACCACCACCATCCTTACAGCAGTTGACCGAAGATTCAAGATGCTGACAGAAAGTCTGATGTGTAATTATTTGTAAGGGTCTGTGTCACTGTAGGGAGAGAAACAAATACGAGGAAGGCCTTCCAGGGTGCCCTCGAACAAACCTAACTGGCAGTTGGGAAAGCACAGCAGCCATCATCTGGGGCTAGAGGTTGGGGATGTATTTGTCTGGGAAGGGGCGCAAGGAATCCGTGGTGGTGGGTATACTGTTGATCTTGATTAGGTTGAGGTCGCACAGGTATATAGATTTGTTAAAAATCAAATGACCATCTAAAGATAGGTATATTTTATTGTATGTAAATCATACATTCAAAAAGTTGATTTAAAAAGATACCCAGAAATATCACAGGTCTTAAAGATACTAAACTATGCCAATAAGTAGGTTGAGAATAAAAATGAATGAACCAACTGTGTCCACCACAGCTCTAGAGCGGCAGAAACTGACTTCTGGCATGACAACGTGAGGAGCTCCAGATAAAACCAAAACCATTTAAAACCTTGGGAAATGGTCCTAAGGGCAAACAGCAAATGAGGAAACATCTATTCAAAAAAATCTATGAATGTGCAGTAAGAAGGCAAGAGCCTTTGATCAAAGACCACTCTCTCCCTTCCTACTTCCAGATGAGCAAGGTATGGTCTCTACTCCAGATGGCTGTAGACAAGAATGAGGGCCGGCCTCAACCTCCCTCCCATGAAGAACTTTCTTCCTGGGAGGATCAGGATGTCCCCCTTTCTCATTTTGCCCCAGCTACCTTTGCTGAGGCTAACTTCTGGGCAAGAGCAGTTGAGAAGTAGGATCTCCCCTCCTCTGCACCAATCCCATTGATGAAACAGAGATTCCACCTTGGGTATGACCCACCGAGAACACTAGGATCCTGCCTGCCCTCGCCCTGGCTGGCGAGGCAAAGGCTCACAGGAGAGGCAAGCCTAGGGGGCTCTGGGCCGCCGCCCCTCCCCTGAGAGCTCGGCCTCTCGAGTGGGAATGACACTCACACAGGTTCCTCGCCCTCCCACCCCCACCTCCGGAGCCCGGGTTTAGAGACTATGGAAACGCAGGCCATACAAAATGATAGCACCTAATCTTTTTTCCCAAAGGAACTGACTTCATTTGCAACCTATTTTGGATAAATTCAAGTTTAAGGGCACTCTCAAGAATGCGGCAGGTTGTGGTGAAAGGTGATTGAGAGGAGATTCAAGTACAATCTAAACTGTTGGCTGCTTAGTTTTCAGGAGAGAACCACAGAATAAGACAGCTAAAAGGTGCTCTCCTGTGCTTTAAAAACCCCAAAAGCTCATGTCCAAAACCACTCTTTCAAAGGAACTAGAATTTGATTGGGTTACTTAGTAGAGAAATTTATGTCCAGGGCATTGTTGAAAACAATAGAGCAATCACCCAGCAAGTAGTGAAGTTTAGCAGCTGGGTGCAGTCAGGAACGGAGACAAACAGCCCTACCCAAACCATGGTCATCCCCGGGGCATCCCCAAGGCTAAGCCTTCCTGAGACGCAACAGCAGGGGCTCTACGCTGGCCGGAGGAGGGGGAGGGGACTGGTAGTACCCAGAGCTGTTACATCTTTTCTAAAATGTCCAGTTTCCAACAAAAAGATACAAGGCATATAAACCCATATACCAGGAAAAAAGAAAATAAAAGCCGGCTCCACAAATTCCCTTTGAGGAAAACCAGGTATTATATCATTCAGAAAAAGACTAATTTGTAAGAGCTGGGACAGTCACTCCCTTCCCCAGACTGAGTGACTTGTGGAATAAGCAGCAGGCTTTTCCGAGCTCAGTTACCTGAGAAATGCTGCTGCCAAACCCAGAAAGGCTCTGGGACATGAGCCTTTCTCTCCCCATTGGGAATGCTGCAACTCTTCAAGCATCCTTGGGACCCCTTTCTCAGTTGGCTTTTCTCAGCAATTTCTTAAACATCAGCTAGATCCTCAATTCAGATACTGGGGAGCTGGGCCACAGATCTTAGGCCACTGTTAAGCTCAGCTTGCCCATAAAAAGAGGAGTGCCATAAAGGCACAGGGTCGTATCCTCTTGGAATACAGTCCCAGTGTGGCCTCGGTGGTCCTGGCCAAGCACACCTAGCTGTAAGATCAGTGACCACATGCTCCCTCACACCCTCTACTCTGAAGGCTTCCAAAAGCCAATCTTATTCCCACACACCCACACAAGTCATGTCTTAGCTCCTTTAGCACTCCCTTGCCACACTCCTTAAGAGCAGGGACTGTGTCTTTTCAATTTTTATTTTTCTTTTCTCGGTGTTTAACATGGCAGTTGTCATACAGTGATGTTTTAATAAAAATATTTAATGTGTTAAATAATTAAGTTACCACAAAAGGACCGGAGGCCTGAGAAGCTGGCTCAAATGATACTCAGCTTACATGCAGACCTTCTCCTACAGGGAAAATAGAAAAGAAGACTTCTAAGAAATACAATTCAGGAGGGTGGGGGAAACAGTGTGGGGGATAAAAGCAGAGGAATCAGAACAAATAGTAACTGTGCATTTGGAGAAGGATAAAAAGACTTAATTTATAGCCTTTTGGGACACATGGACCAGCCAGAGAGAGATGTGGAAGCAAAAACACGTTTGGGGCTGCCTTGCTGTTGGCCCACACCCTGCAATTATTCACCCTGTATGTCTGTTCAGCCAGGTTCCCAGGACGTCTCCCTCAGGATACTGTGCTGATGACACACCTTCAGTGGGATGTCTTATGATGTGTGCAGGTCCAACTTTGCTGTTATGACTTGCACTTCACTTTTCATTTATTTGTAAAAGTTAGCACAAACAGAATCACCCAGCTGCTGCCTGAGGTGCTCTGCTGAGATAAATATGCATATTTATTGGTTACACTGCCTAAAATATTGCCTTGCCCATGCAAATTCCCGCTCCAGTTTGTTTTAATTGATGGAATAAATAAAAAAGAAGACACAATAAATAAAGAGAGCCAATGATCATATCACTACACTTTTTAACAGTCTATTTAGGAACAGGATTTGAGCAGTGTGTTACTGGATACATCAATATATAGATGAAATAAATTCCTTTCCTTTTTTATTTGCCTGAGCTGGATCTAATAAACATTGGCCACATGAGAATTCAATGTCTAATTGAGATTTACCATGATGGTGCCTATCAACAAATGATTACTGGGATGCCGTGGAGTTAGAGTGAATGGCATGTGATTTATACATGGGCTCCCCTACCATCAGTGGGTTGCATGATCAGCAAAGAAAGAATCATTGACACTTGTACAGCCCCAAAGCTAGTGTTGTCCCTGTGGCTGTAATCACTTCATCAGCTCTCTTAGGGCAGATAAATCTTCTAAGAAAAGATACATGTCAACCCATTTTTGGTCCAACCTCATGAAACACTACCATGTTAAGTGGCTACAACAACTTTACTGTTAGGATTAATCATAATACTAATACCCTGGAAGCACTGAAGTATGGGAAATTGCTGAGAAAGAACCAATATCACAAAATAAACATGGGAGATAAATAAGAGTATTTAGCTACATTAGAGGAAGGTGTGTTCAAGAGAAAGTTTGCTCTGCAGTGGCTCCATCAAATCAGAGCCTTTGGAACATCGATCTTAGAAGATCCAAGACAGACAGCTACACCTATAAATGTACTGGAAAAAATATCACTACAAAATACATTTTGGAATTTGTTACTGACTGTTAACATTACATGAGCCAATTTCAATAGTAGAGATATGTCTGAAAATTAGATACTCCAGTTGCAGTAAAGCAATAAGAATATACATTATACATATATATACACATACATATATATATAAAATGTATATGTGATAACAAATATAACCTATATATGTTAACATTACATAGATATATAATACACAAAATATATAATATGTATTACAGATATCCCTAAGATACATACATATATATAAATCTTATATAGAGAGCTACATAGATCCCTCACATATATATGAATATATATATATATATGAGAGAGAGAAAGAGATCACTAAGCAAAGAGAGATACAAGGATGAGAGGGAGCAGACACAAGGATAAACTCAATAGAAGCTGACTTCCCTGTAAAAGCTCTCCATCTGATAGAACTCTTGGAACACTGATTTTAAAAATATTTGTATTTTAAAAAATTACTTATTAATTCTTGTTATTTTTAAAAACAAATGTGAGTTTAAACATTGATCCCATTTATTTTCCTCACCTACCCATTCACGAGTTCTTTACAGGAAGGAGGAGCATCCTAGATCTGGAGCAGGGTTTCATGGACTGGGTCCCTTGGAGAAGTCTCAGGTTGCCAACGTGTCACCCAATGCTTTATGCAAAATTTATTTTATTAATTTAATTCAATTTCTTATTTCAGTTTGTTTGAAGAGACTGTCAGTCACTATTTTTCAATGTTAAGAGGTTTTAAGTGAGATGAATCGTTGTTCCATTGCCAATGCATGACTTATGCTTCCACCCACATAGTGCTTCCATTTGTGAATTCCTAATGTTCCAACTTCCAACCACAGGGGAGATCTGGGCTTGCTTGTTGTAGGGGATGTTGATAGTATGATATGAGGTCTGAAGTCCAATGTCATCTTAAGGATTTTATTTTCTCATAGGCTCTATAGCTACAGAAAGCAGGCATTTTTTTCTATCCTGTTTTCATCAGGCACCCTGTGACTTTTCAGGATGAGGTTACAAGTTATCTAAAGCTGTGTGTGAGAGTGTACAGGCACAGAAGAATCCCTCTGCCTCTCTGGTTAACCTGGGTCTGCCTAAGGATCCTTTCTCTCTCTCCACCTGCTGTAGCACCTGAGAGTTTTACTTACTTATATTGGACCTGGGGAATCACCAGTAATTTGGTTCATGTATAGTCATCTCTGCTTAGTGAGGATGGAAAGGCACAGTAGCAGATAGATCCATAGTTTGTCCAAGAACTCATCCATGATTTCCTGAAGCAAGACTGAAGATCCCCCTGAGCTGGTTTCATTCTGCCCTGGTTTCTTTCTTCAGTAGTCCTAGACTGTCAGCTTGTGGTCATGACTGTTTTCTTGTCCTACTGTTGTATCCTCAAGTCCTGCAACATCCAAGGTGCTCAGTATAGATCTGTGGTTGTTCCACTGGTGTTGTCATTGTTGTTTTCTGTAACCTTCTTTCCACCTGACTTACTGCAGAAATTGCATAAAAGCTGAACATGAGATTTCTTTGGCTGGCTTCATGAGATAAACAGATGTTTCTGCTAGACAATTCACTCCACATTAACATAAAACCAGTGGGAAACAAAAATGATATGTTTCATTAAGTCATGGCAGCCTGCCTCTGTATTCACTAATTTACGTTTTTCCAAAAATATCTGTCAGCCAGTATGTAGAGATGGTCATAATAAATGTTAATAGCTTCTAGCAGTTTATCTTTCCCATCACAGTCATCCCTTTGCACTCATTCCAATTTCAATCAAGATACACAGATGGGAATTTATTGGGATGAAACAGGCTGGGGATTTATAGTCTCTATACCTCCTGCTAATTAAAAGGAATTACCCAAATAACTCTCATCCACAATGATTGAAATCTAGGCATATTTGATCTGGAAGTAAAAGTTTTTATGAAATAAAAACACAATTACACTTTTCTTTATGATCAGTCAGGTTAGTATCTTGCATTCAGAAAGTACTGCTGGTGAACACACTGCTCTGTTTCATCTGACTGACCAATGGTGCCCTCTGACACCATTGTCATTCCATTGTCAGTTTATTGGGAAAATCATATAAGAAAATAGTAGTTATGCTTCTTCAAGGCTGAGTTCAGCCCTAGAGCTTAACATGTATTTACAAACAGTTGGTAGGAATGTTAGATGAATGGCTTTAAAAAGGATATAAGCTGAACTTAGGAAGTTCAGAACAAATGTACACTAGTAAGTCTGAACAAATTGAAGGAAAAATAGATATGCTTGGTAACAGTGAAAACATCCTGTCCCTCTTCTGGTGCCAGCACCCTGGCTCATTTCTCTGTTCACATGGTACTCATGGGGCTGCTTCTGACCACACAGAGAAGGTGAGCATGTGACCAGCTCTGGCTAGAGTGACGTGTCCTCCCATTAGGGCAACCAGTCATGCTTAGTTATTACCCAGTCAGTACTCAGTGAGGCGCAGTCTTAGAACCCTTGAATCGCGTAGTCTACGGAAGCTGAGCTTCTGAGTACAGACAATAATCTTGGAATAACTGGCAGCCAAATTGCACTAAAGTGAGGATAATATGAAAATGGATTAAAACAGGAAGAGGAGAAGTGAGGTTGAGAAACTAGTAATCAGGATTTTTATTGAATCCCTGAATGCAGCGTGCTCTAAATTAATATCCTAAGACTTTTTAAAAATGTATTTTGTTTTTTAAAGTTTTCAAAAATTTTATACAAATGACATATATATATATTCTTCTAAAATATGCACATAATACAGGGTAAAGTATAGTATTCAAATAATACAGATTTGTATTTACAGATTATTTAAAATATTCAAATAATACAAAGTAGAAACCCTAAGGACATTCCTACCTGTGTCTCTCTCCAAGTTTTATGCTGCCAAATAGTCAATGAGTTCAGCTAAGGTCAAATAAAATAATGACTGACCATTTTCTTTGAATTTAGAAATTTAGCAAAGGTCAGCAGTGACTATGAGATACACAGCATTATTAGCATTTTAGTAGGGGCCAAATCTTGATTGGGATGCATCTAATAACAACTGAGAAGAGAGAAACTGAGACAGGAATTAAGTGATTTTTTTTTTAGAAGGTTTGCTGCAACAGAAACACACAAATAGCCTGGTGGTTGGCACAA
The DNA here is from genome assembly GCA_032199065.1 of Smutsia gigantea. Lineage (NCBI taxonomy): Eukaryota > Metazoa > Chordata > Mammalia > Pholidota > Manidae > Smutsia > Smutsia gigantea. The sequence continues at coordinate 11,953 of JAVSCE010018840.1, forward strand.
GTGCAGTCAATAGCAATTACTCTCTAAAGGACTCGGAGTGCATATGACTGAAATTATACATCTACCTGGCCACAGATGATTGCCCAAGCATGAATCATTAATGCAAGGTTAGCCAAATATATAGACTGACTGATGGCAAATAATGATCTGGCATGAGAGCCCTGACTTACAGAGATGATGGATAATAATCAGCCAGCCTTACAATTGAAAAGAATCTGAGTCAGAAATAGCTGAGTTGCTGGTGGGAAGACAAAAGCAAGAAAACATCAAGTCAAGTAGAAGCAGACAATGTAACTTAGTGACTTTAATAGCAGCTCATAGAAGGATCAACAAAATGCTGTTAAGCCAAGTAGACTCTGATCTATTGTAGTCACCTCAACAATAGTGGGTTCTGAAGAACTTTCATGCTTTGTGAGGCCCAACCCAAATTCCTTTTTAAAAACTCAGAATTTGCTTTTTAAAAAGCAATGCATTCACATGGTACAAAATTTCAAAGGTACAAAAGGAGGGTTTATAGTGGAGCCATGAATATACAACATGGAAAACACAGCCTGTTCCACAACTGGCGCTGGGAAAATTGGACAACTACAAGTAGGAGAATGAAACTGGATTACTGTCTGACTCCATACACAGAAGTAAACTTGAAATGGATCAAAGACCTGAATGTAAGTCATGAAACCATAAAACTCTTAGAAGAAAACATGGGCAAAATCTCTTGAATATAAACATGAGCAACTTTTTCCTGAACGCATCTCCTCGGGCAAGGGAAATAAAATAAAAAATGAACAAGTGGGACTACATCAAACTAAAAAGTTTCTGTACAGCAAAGGACACCATCAGCAGAACAAAAAGGCATCCTACTATATGGGAGAATATATTCATGACTGATTTATCTGATAAAGGGTTAACATCTAAAAAGTATAAAGAACTCACATGCCTTGACACTCAAAAAGCAAATAACCCGATTAAAAAATGACCAGAGGATCTGAACAGACACTTCTCCAAAGAAGAAATTCAGATGGCCAACAGGCACATGAAAAGATGCTCCACATCGCTAATCATCAGGGACATATAAATTAAAACCACAATGAGGTATCACCTCACACCAGTTAGGATGGCCACTATCCAAAAGATATGAAATAACAAATGCTGGTGAGGATGCAGAGAAAGGGGAACTCTCCTACACTGTTGGTGGGAATATAAATTGGTGCAACTGTTGTGGAAAGCAATATGGAGTCTCCACAAAAAACTAAAAATAGAAATACCATTTGACCCAGGAATTCCACTCCTAGGAATTTGCCCCAAAAAAACAAGACCCCTGATTCAAAAAGACATGCACTCCTATGTTTATCACTGCACTATTTGCAATAGCCAAGATAGGGAAGCAACCTAAGTGTCCATCAATAGATGAATGGATAAAGAGGTAGTACATATACACAATGGAATATTATTCAGCCATAAAAAGAAAAGAAATCCTCCCGTTTGCAACAACATGGATGGATATTATGCTCAGTGAAATAAGCCAGGTGGAGAAAGACAAATGCCAAATAATTTCACTAACTCGTGGAGTATAAAAACAAAGCAAAACAGAAGGAACAAAATAGCAGTAGACTCATAGACACTGAGAAGGGACTAGTGGTTCCCAAGGCAGAGGAGCTGGGGAGGGTAGAGGGGAGGGGAAATGGGATTAAGAGGCACAATAGTTCACAATCACAATATAGGTTGGTCATGGGGACAGTAGTACAGCACGGAGAATACAGTTAATGATTCTGTAACATCTTACTGCGTTGATGGACAGTGACCGCACTGGAAGGAGTGAGAACTTGATAATATGGGTAAATGTTGAACCACTGTGTTGTGTATTTGAAACCAATATAAGATTGTATACCAATGATATTTTTAATAAAAAAAGAGTTTATAGTAAAAAAATCTCCCTCCCATACCAGTCCCTGAAAACCCAGAGTTTTCTATCCAGAGGGAACAACTGGTAATCAGTTTTCTGCATATAGCTCTGGAGTATGTTTATATATACAATATGTGAATAAATGTATGTACATGGATATACATATATATACACTTTCATCAATAAATCATGAAAATTAAATTAGTACATAAAGAACTTCCTCATTCTTTCCAGTGGCAACAGATGCAGCCTAATGTATTTAACCAGTTCCATCCTGATGCACATTGGATTATTTCCTATCTTGTAACAAAACTGCAATAAATAGCTTTGTACCCAAGTCATTCTGTATATACAAAGTTCATCTGCAAAATATGTTTCAGATGTGCAATTCTGGGGTCAAAAGACACGTGTTATAATTCTGATAGATATTGCCAAATGGCTTTACACAGAGGTTACAATTATAACAAGTTTCGATTCTATAGGAGTTCATATCTCTCCACATCCTGGAAAAACCAGTTCATGATAAAAAATGTTTTAAAATATTTTCAGCATAAAATGGTACTTTGATATAGTAGTTTTACATTACAATTCTCTTAATGAGTATGGTTGGGCAGCTTTTTGCATGCTTTACAGCCACTTCCATTTTCTTTCCTATATATATTTATTCATTTGTTCTTTGGGTGTTTTTGCCTTTTTCTTATCAATTATAGGAGCTCTTTTTTGAATTAAAAAATTAGCTTTGTCTAGTATTAGTTGTAAATACCTTTTACTGGTTTTCCCTGTGTTTTTATTTTTCACAGTTTTCTATAAAGTTTTGTATGTGTGTGCATTTGGTTGTTGAATTTGTCAAAATGGTTCTTTTTTTATGGCTTCTGGGCTATATTTAGAGTTCTCATTCAAAATTATAAAGCAATTGTTTCATGTTTTCTTTAAATATTTTATATTTTTGTTTTTTCAGTTAAATCTCTGATTTCTTTAATTTCATTAAATGTGTAATTTCTCTAATTTCATTTGCAATTCTCATGTAAGTTTGGAAAAAATCTACTGTATCCAATATTTTCCTTTTTATCTTGATGAATGTCAGTTTTCCAATACTTACTAAATTAAATCTTTTCACACTGATTTTCACACTTATCATATACTAAATTCTCATATTTTTAGACATCTCTCTGGAGTTTCTAATCTAACCCATTGATCTGTTCACTCACCAGTAATATACTGTTTTATTTGGTGTTGCTAATTAATGTATGCTAATTAATATAACTACAATAAATTGCAAATATATAATTTTATAATATATAGTTCTCTTTTTGTTACAGTTTTTGCATGGCTGTTCTTTCCTTTCTTAATTCATGAAATTTAGAATTTCAGCTACACAATATTAATCACTTCTGTTTCCTAAGCAAGAGTGCAAAGTTTGGTTATGACAAATCTATGAGAGAAAATTTCCTCAGGTATGCATGTCTCTCTCTCTGTCTCTCTATCTTTTTCTCTGAGTATTGGTGACCTACTTCCTTTTCCTGGCTCTAAAGGGCTATAAGTTCTTCAAGATAAATGATGAAAGAACACAAAGGTAGTGGGGATTTGGTGTCAAGAGGATCTGTGTTCAAAATCTACCATTACACCTTTTTAGCAAACTAAGTAACTTAACCTAAAGGAGTTTATTTACTCTTACACAAAATAGTGTTGTTGTGAAAATCACATGGTAGGAAGTAGGAAAGATAATTTTAACCTGTAAAACAGTACACGTCAGTCAGTTTTATGAGCAATGACCAGAAACAACCAGAAAAATAAGTACATAGTACATAATAAGAGCATCTCTCACACAGAACAATCATTCAGGGCCCTCAAAAACTGTTCTGTTTCTTACCCCAGCTTTGCCTTCTGCTCTCCTATCACTGGTATAAGTAGTCACGCTTAAAACCCTGAAGAATCTCACAGAGCCTTCTGGTTGACTCACATCTCATTGCATTGGGCCTTGTGTTCTGACTTGCTCTTCTCCCCTGGATGCTCTACTACATGCAATATTATGGGCCCAATGAACATATGGCCATAGCTTCCACTTCCTTAGGGTCTCTGCTAATGCACTCCTGTCCTCATCACTCCCTGCCCAGCTGAGGATCAGAGTAAAGTCCACCTTATACCAGCTCCCTGGGTACATCACTGCAGTCATCGGCTTGTATACCAATTTGCATTCACTGCATTGGAAGCTCACTGAGATCAAGGCTTTTGCTTTACTTATCATTACACCCATAGCACTTAGCAAATAAGGCAGATAGCAGATAATAAATGGCTTGCTAAGTGAACATAACAATATTGAAGAATGAAATAAGATATCACCCATATAATTAAAAGCACATACATAGAAACTACAGAAGTGTGTGGAATGTAACAGGCCAAAACATTGCGTCTATTTCCTTGTTGACTTTTTCTCCTCAACTCCAGGAAAATGACATCAAGTGTGGACATACTCTTTCCCTATTGACAGACTCTACATTAAATAACAATTGTCGTGAAACAAATCTACACCACCCCAACATTCCCCATTTATGCTAACTTTAAAGTCCAATACATTAAAACCCTATAGTGAAAAACTGTAGTGTCATAGGGCAGATTTACAGAAATAGGAAAGGCAGAGAGTGATGCTGTCACAGTACTGCTCACCTGTGGGTGCACTTTATTCCTCAGTCTATGTATATTTATGTGTGTGTGTGTTTCTGTATTCCTAAATTTGGTCATTTTGTGTATACTCACACCTGGTTGGTGCTAACAGAGACAGAATTTCATACTTTTTTCCCTTTATCATTAAAAAAAACTTTAAAAAGGTTTTCAGACTTTTTATTTCAAATTTTATACATCTTTCCCTTCATTGGCACAGGAAATGTATGGCACCTGTGTATGTGTATATGTGTGATGTGAGAGAGAAAAAGAAAGAGACAGGGAAAGAGAGAAACCCATCACCAGACCCTCTAGACCCCATATTCAGTGTAATAAAGCTTCAGAAAAATTTAAAAGGCTTGTGTGTTTTTGTTTTCATAAATACATCCCTGAGAAAATGAATCAGTAATGAAAGAAGGTGGGCCAACGATGGAGGTTCAGAAAGATTCTATTCTAGCCTAAGGCACCAAGAAGATGCAAGCAGAGGCATTCTCTGATACTTCTTAATTTCCCTTGTTACTTCTAAAAATATACCTATTTATTGGTGTAGACCCTGATGATACACATATAAACACCATTTAAAAATATGTTTGTGTGTTTGTTGTAACCATGTACCCTCTGTCATTCTTTGCAACACTTAGAAAAAGTGTCATTTAAAATTTTGTCCTTTCTTTAAAGTACACATCCAACATGCAAGAGGGATAGTCTGAATTACAGAGCCATTAAAGCACTAAATTACCAAAATTGGTAATCCTGAGAAATGGTGCACATTGCTCTACTAGGCTAGGTTCAGAGTGAGTTAGATGAGATAATATTATTTAAAGAGAGGTGTGACTCAGGACTATAAAGCCTAAATCTGTCCTTGGGCCAACCACCAAAGGCTAAAATATTCCTCGTGTACATTTATCCTCTTTCCACAGTGATTCTCAGTGAGGGCCACCTCTCTCTCCCCTCTCTGCCTCACCAAGGCCAGGCACTGTCTGGCAACTGAAAAGACGGTGGGTCTTATGGTCATCTAGTGGATGGAGACCTGAGATGCCACTAAAGATCCTATGCCAGAAAGACATCCTACAGCAAAGAAGGTTCCACTCTGACACATCAATAACCCCATGGTTGAGGAACCTTGCTTGACTGGAGCTCTGTTATTTGTGATCTATGATTCTAGGCAACACATTCCCTGAAAAGGTATTTTTTGTTGCTTCAATTTCAGCTGGAAAGAATCACATTCCAGTTGGTTTATGACCATGATGAAATATTAACAACTTGGTGACATAATAAAAATTACACTATAAATATTTTTCTTGAATGATTAATCACTAAGAGTTTAGGAAGTTACCAAAATCCCTACAGCTGGTATTTACTATTTCATGCTCCAATTTGCTAATGCCACAACATAACTTCTGGTAAAGCTCTAAATATGAGGCAACTTTACAATGAAATTGGATATGAAGCATTCCATTGTCAGTATTTTCCCATGTTAAGCCCCTTGTATCTTTATATGAAATATTTTTTATGAATTAACCGAGTTGTGGTTATTTAGTCCCTCCCTTTTATTGGAAGCAATTTAAGATTTATAGAGAGACCTTTGTAATCATTATTATAAAATATCATTTCTGCTGCTCAGCATTGAAAATGAACATAAGTCCAAAGAACTCCTTTCTAAGAAAAACAAAGTGAATACTTTCCAGTTTTAAGGCCTCTCCTCATTTGATTGCCAACTTCTTAATTACCTGATAAAGGGAACTGTAGCCTACATCTCTAACTTTTTACTTCTCTGAAAAAATGGCAATAGTCATGGAGTTTGCATATTATGATGGTTTTCTGGTACTGGAAAATTGGCAGTTACCAGGTTATTTTAAAATGGGAAATGCTGATAAATCAACCATACCAGTCAGGGATCTTTTTTTTTTAATCTATTAAGTATCATTCTGTCCCTAAATGATCTCATTCTGTCCATCCTACCCTGGCCTTCCACAGGATTCTAATGGGACAATCCAGGGTTAGGCTCCTGATCCTCTTTTCTCCCTCCACTTCCAAACTTAGAGATGCTGCATGCTATTCCTTAGTTTCCTTTTTGTTCTGATTCTTTCTTGTGAAGGGGAAATTTCCTATGCTTAGGACTTACTATCTCCTGCCCTCTAGAGAACATATATACTCACTGTAGCAGCACCTACAAGGAGGCACAATATTAACCCAAAGAAATGTGTGACCCTCACATGGGTAATTTCAGACTCTAGTATTTAGTTAGCTTTGTGAAAGACAAAGGGAGTTAAAGAAACTCATGGTTTATAATACCACGTAGACACCTGCCAACTTTTACTACAGATGTGTCTGACAAGGAATGTGTCTATGAGTTGGCCCTATAATAAGAACCTCTTGGGACTTCTCACATTCAAAAAGCTTAATTTTTATATTAAACCTCTCAATAAAATTGATGTTTATATCATATAATGCATTTTCAGGCTTAAAAACAGAGGATCCTCTAAAATCCCATGTTCCACAGTATTTTTGCTTTATAAAAAGTCATGATCCATTGCTGTTTCTCACCTATAAACAAACTGTTATAGATTGAATTGTGCACTCCAACAAATTCAGCAAATTCATATGTTGACACTCTAACCTCCAATATGATGGTGTTTGGAGATGGGGTCCTCGGGGGGAGGTAATTAGGTTTCGATGAGATGATGAGAGTGGCGGTCCTCATGATAGGATTAGCACCCTTATAAGAAGATATTGGAAAACTTGCTTTCTCTTTCTCTCCCTCTCCCCAACCCCTCCCTCTCCCTTTCTCCCTTCCATGTGAGGACACAACAAGGTGACCATCGGCAAACCAGGAAGAGAGCCCTTATTAGGGATCTGAATTAGACTTCCCAGATTCCAGAACTATAGGAAATAAATTCCTGCTGCTTAATTCACCCAGACTATGGTATTTTGCTATGGCAACCTTGAACCAATTAATACACAAACAAATAAACAGAGAAAGGCAGAATAAACTGGTTTCCTTTGTTATCTTATAGATATTAGGAAATAGAACTATATTTTCCTTAAAAAATTTTATGGTACAAATGACATCACAATGACAGTATCAGAAATAAATTACAAAAATTTGCCATAAGAACATCACCCAAACAAATGACCTCTTTTCTTTTACAATATTCTTTACCAAATTAGGTTCTTCATGCATCAGCCTAAAGTCTTTCCCCAAGAGGACTGAAAATGTTAGCTATAGGAAAAGTTCTTGTAACTTACTGGGCAACACGCATTACCACTCTGGCTATAGTCTGCATCCCTGTGAAGTGGAGATGATAACATTGATATGCCACAAGGAATTGTAGTAAGGAATCTGGTAAACATCACCGTGACCGTGAGTGACACCAGAAGACTGCAGTGTAAATCTTGAGAAGAGTTGCTGTGTGCACGTGTTTATTTATGTTAATATATTTCATTCTGAGTAAGACAAAAATCACTAACAAAAGGCATCTTGCCCACTGAGATTCAAGTGACAGAATGAAAAAAATTTAAATCAATAAAAACACGTGAAGGCCCTTGCTATGTTCTATGACTGTTCCAAGTGCTTTGCAGGTAAAACTCATTTAATCACCAAGATCATTATGTGAATGTGGTATACTATTTGTGTAAATTATTTTGATCTCCTGTTTTAAAGATGAAGCAAATGAGACTCAGGAGCATAAATAACTTTACCAGGGCACTTGGAGAAGTAATAACAGAGAGAGTCTGGCTCCTGACTCTCCACTCTTAAGCATGAAACATAGCTTCCTCACCAACCCAAACAGCTTCAGCAAAAGAGGTCAGATTCCCAAAGTGCAACATAAAGGCTACAGGAACCAACAAACTCCCAAGCTAACGCACAGTCTTGCCTATTTTCCAGTTACCTGAGCAGAGATATTAAGAAATCCTGAGCCTCACATATCATTGCCACAGTAACGATGTGCATGCAGACATGAAGAATGATTATACCTGAGATGTGAGAATTTGTTGAACTGAACAAGAAGTTGTTGAAAAGTATGACTCTAGACATAGTTCATATTCCTTTTGCACAGGATTCTCAGTTCAGCTGAGATTGACTACATCTCAATTGACTATGCAAACTCTAGGAGTTGGAGATTTTTATTTTCAGTTGTGTTAAGAATTACACTTGAATCCAGTGTGCCAAAACAGTCAGGCTGTATGGAATGGCCACAATCCATCAGGCAACCAAATTATCACAGTGGGACAAGCATTAAACCGTCAAATAATCTTGGTGTCATTTTGCAGCCAATCTAAACAGCTAATCAAATGAGATCACAGACTGTGGAAAGCAATTCTCACTAATCCTGGCTGATTCTCATCAATCAACTTCCTTGAGAGACTGGGGAAAGGCACTTAGGTTCTTCTGTAGAGATTGAGGTCAGTCTCTAGGTATCCCTATTTCAGATTTGTGCTGCAATACTACAGGATGAAGCCAATGTTCTTTTAAAGCTGTTCAGATCATTTCTCTGACAGCTTAGATTTTTTGTACTTTCTAATTCTTACAAATCTACTTAAAAATGCTAAATATAATGTTCATTTAAATACCAGCATAAGCTACCGAAATATTGAGAAAGTGAAAATGTAAAATTAAAAGGATGTATACAAGATGAAATATCCAAACAAAAGAAGAGAAAAAGAGATAATGGGAATGGGCAAAAGAGAAAATACACACAAGGGAGAAACTGCAGCCACTGGCTATGGAAAGAGGGCAGACAGATTTCATTTCATTCTTGCATTTCTCATGAAGCTATGGAAGATAGTCCCAAATGCTTAGCTAAGTCTGGGGCAGGAGAATCTGGGTCTCTATGGGAACAGGAGAAGCTTACTGACATGGTATATATATTATAAGTGTGAGCTTCTGCAACATCCTTTATTTCTGATTCAGAATATCATTTGTGTTCTTGGTCTCAATTATTACACCCCAGAGAACCATGAACAACAAGCATGCATCTTTAGTTCCTTGTCCTGTCTTCTGAATTCAGATGTGTATTCCTTCCAACTGTTTGTCTTTTTCCCCCTGTAGTTTGCCAGGCTGCTTCCTTTCCCACATTGTTCCTATAAACAGTCAGCACAGTGTACATATTATGTCTAATACACAGAACTGCAGAAACTCAAAAGATTTGTCAATGGCATTGGCCAAAACGCCCAACTATCGCCAGCAGTGTTTACTCAATCATTGGAAACACATTGCCTGTAGTCATCCTTTGTCATCTGCCTCTGAAGGCCAATAAACAAGTCAACACCATCCACTAACTAAAGACAAATGAGACCTCTTACTTAGACTGTAAATTCTTCCTGTCATCTATGTAGACATTCTAATATATTTTGCTTTTTCATTATGAGACTACTGTTGTTAATTTTTCAGCTTTATCAGGCTAGTGAGACAAGTTTGACACATTATTTTGCAGGTGTATTAAGGCTCCTAGATACTCAGTTACCTTTTCATGCTTGGAAGTGCTTATTGAGTAAGAGATAATGGAGCAAGCATCTGCTTTTTTATGGTAATGGTTCCCAAAATAGTATCTGTGGATTATCTGCACTAGAATTCTGTGGTTATTAAAAATAATTCCTTATCAACAGAAGAATTTTAAAATAAGTTGTGGTACATCATATGATGGAAATCTACTCAACAAAAAAACAAACAACTGTTACATTTTACAACATGGATGGATTTCACAGATGTACTGAGAGAAGACTGATGCAAAAAGTACATACTATGTGATACATTTATATGGATTTCTAGACTAGGCAAAAGTAACCTGTGGTTATAGAAATCAGATCAGTGGTGGCTTCTGGGAGGGAGTAATGACTAGACAAGAGCATGGAAAGCTTTCTTGGGTGATCGAGATGCTCTGTATCTTGATATGTACTCATAAAAACAGACTGATTGGAACAAGTAGGAGCTTGGTTTTCACTATATGTAAACAATAACTTGGCTTCTAAAAATTCTGGCTCTTGTGTGCTACCACCAAGTATCTGCATTATCTGCATTTATTAAAATTAACTGTTAACTTTAGAACTGTTTTAGGTTTACAGAAAAGTTCCAAAGACAATACATAGAGTCCTTGTATACCCCATACCCAGTCTCCCACATTGTCAACATCTTACATCACTATGGTACATTTGTCATAAGTAATGAATCAATATTGACCCATTATTTTAATTTATTTGGATTTCATTATTTTCCCCCCAAGTCTTTTTTCTGTTTCAGGACCCCACCCAGGACATCGCATTGCATTGAGTCACCAGGTCACCTTTGGTTCCTCTACCTTGTGACAGTTTCTCAGAATTTTCTTATATTTGATGACCCTGACAATTTTAAGGAGCACTGGTTAGGTATTTTGTAATATGTTCCTCAGCTAGAGTTTCTGTGATATTTTTCTAATTTGAGTGTGCTTGTGGGTTTGGGAGAGGCAGACTACTGGGGAAGTGTCATTCACATCACATCATACAAGGGTACATACGCATACATACAAGGGTACATACGCTCAACAAGACACATTATTTATGGTTTTAACCTTGATCACCTAACCAAGGCTGTCTATCTGCATTTTAAAGGAAGCTCCTTAGATGTTTCTTGTATTCACTCATTTTTCAAAGTTCTCTCACTTGTTTATTTTCTGTCCAACTGGAATGTATATTCTTTGAGAGCAACTTTATATATTTTTGTTCACTACTGAATTGTGCTGGGCACAGAATAGCCAATAAATATTTGTTGAATAAATGAATGAATTCTCTATCCTAGCTCAGTGTTTACAAATGGCTGTTGACCTCCATGAAATCTCTTCACTATTGTCAATGAATTCAGAGCCAGGCTCTTCTTGATCCTCTCAACTCTGGTCTCTGTTACCTTTGATGATTCGAATGTCAGCACATTTGCTTATCTCAGCCACACAGCTTCCATTTCTTCAGTGTCTCAAACTACTTAATGAAAAAGCTATACTTGAAATTCCTCCCACTCGTCAATTCCCTTCTTTGAATATAAACCGCCTGCATTCTCACTTCTCCCTCCCCTTCTGACCAACTGTACCAACTCTACCTTGATGACAATTTCTAGTTACTTAACCTCACTCTGGTCTCCAGACTGTTAGTCCATTTCTTATCCTTCTTTCCCATTCAGTCCTTTCTTTCCCGGGATGGATTCTACAGTCAGTCATTTTGGTAACATCTGCGTTATTGCCCTTGATTCATTCATTCTTCGGCAAACCTTTAGGTTTCTAACCTTTCCAATCCCTAGCAGTGGGAAATGGCTAATATTTATTGCATCTGTTCAAATTCATTGGTTACTGGTGACTAATTCTATTGTTTTCCACTACATACTTAAAATCCTCAAGCTGAGTCCTTGTTACTACTTAGTAATCCTTTTCTTACATGTCACAGTTCTCGTTGTCCATGTTTCCATTGTCCGTAGATTCCATTATGCACAGTTTAAAATCACTTCTATGTTTCTCTAAACATAATTCCTATTTCCTTTCCTTTTATTCTGTAGGCAACTTCATATTTCATTCTATTAAATGGTCATTTGATGTGAGATTTTCAAAATTCCTCCTTAGCACTGAAAATACACCCCCATTTGTTTTCATCTCTTCCTTAACCCCAATATTAAAGAAAGAAATACAGTCTTGCTATCCTACATCTGCAAACTCTACACCTATCTCCTCATATCTGAAATATTCTCCCCATATTGCAAATGAATGCTTTTCCCCAGGAGACTTAATTAACCTTGTCTCTCTTTTCATAACCTTCATGACTCTCATAATTTTATGGTAGCCATTTTTTTATTTGTCTGCCTTGATTAGTTGGGAATTTCTAAGGACAAAGATAAAAATCTAAAGATCCTGAGTGTTTTCCATATTCTGGAACTGTCATTCTATAAATATTGGAAGGAATGAATAAATGAATGTTTATTGTTTATGGCTTTTAAAAGAGCCTATGGGGGCAGGAGCTGGGGAAAATTGAAGTTATATAGAATGTTGGATGCTTTTCTCCATTCACCATACCCAGAACTACCATAAGAACAATGGCTCATTATTTGAAATTCTGATATTAGTGCTAGCAGTATGCTATTTAGCTAAAATATTTCAAATTTTATGGCAATTACTTTGAAACATTCCAAAGTCTAAGACTGACCTGAAAGTCTTTTTTATTTTTATTTATTTATTTATTTATTTTTATTAAGGTATTATTGATATACACTCTTATGAAGGTTTCACATAAGAAAACAATGTGGTCACTACATTACCCATATTATCAAGTCCCCACCCATACCCCAATGCAGTCACTGTCCATCAGTGTAGTAAGATGACACAGAATTACTATTTGCCTTCTCTCTGCTACATTGTTTTTCCCCGTGAACCCCCACACCATGTGTACTAAACATAATACCCCTCAATCCCCTTTTCCCACCCTCCCGACCTGCCCTCACACACCCCTCCCCTTTGGTAACCACTAGTCCCTTCTTGGAGTCTCTGAGTCTGCTGTTATATTGTTCCTTCAGTTTTTGCTGTGTTCTTATACTCCACAAATGAGGGAAATCATTTGGCACTTGTCTTTCTCTGCCTGGCTTATTTCACTGAGCATAATATCCTCCAGCTACATCCATGTTGTTGCAAATGGTAGGATTTGTTTCTTTCTTATGGCTGAATAATATTCCATTGTGTATATGTACCACATCTTCTTTATCCATTCATCTACTGATGACCACTTAGGTTGCTTCCATATCTTGGCTATTGTAAAAAGTGCTGCGATAAACATAGGAGTGCATATGTCCTTTTGAATCTGAGAAGTTGTATTCTTTGGGTAAATTCCAAGGAGTGGGATTCCTGGGTCAAATGGTATTTGTATTTTTAGTTTTTTAAGGAACTTCCACATTGCTTTCCACAATGGTTGAACTAGCTTACATTCCCACCAGCAGTGTAGGAGGGTTCCCCTTTCTCTGCATCCTCGCCAGCATTTGTTGTTCTTAGACTTTTGGATGCTGGCCATCCTAACTGGTGTGGGGTGATATCTCACTGCGGTTTTAATTTGCATTTCCCTGATGATTAGTGATATGGAGCATCTTTTCATGTGTCTGTTGGCCATCTGAATTTCTTCTTTGGAGAACTGTCTCTTCATATCCTTTGCCCATTTTTTAATCGGGTTATTTGCTTTTTGGGTGTTGAGGCGTGTAAGTTCTTTATATATTTTGGATGTTAACCCCTTGTTGGATATGTCATTTACAAATATATTCTCCCATACTGTAGGATGCCTTTTTGTTCTGTTGATGGTGTCCTTTGCCATACAGAAACATTTTAGTTTGATGTAGTCCCATGAGTTCATTTTTGCTTTTGTTTCCCTTGCTCGAGGAGATGCGTTCAGGAAGAAGTTGCTCATGCTTATATTCAGGAGATTTTTGCCTATGTTGTCTTCTAAGAGTTTTATGGTTTCATGACTTACATTCAGGTCATTGATCCATTTTGGGTTTACTTTTGTGTGTGGGGTTAATCAAAAATGCAGTTTTATTCTCTTGCCTGTAGCTGTCCAGTTTTGCCAACACCAGCTGTTGAAGAGGCTGTCATTTCCCCATTGTATGTCCATGGCTCCTTTATCATATATTAATTGACCATATATGGTTGGGTTTATATCAGGGCTCTCTAGCCTGTTCCATTGGTCTATGGGTCTGTTCTTGTGCCAGTACCAAATTATCTTGATTACTGCGGCTTTGTAGTAGAGCTTGAAGTTGGGGAGCATAATCCCTCCAACTTTATTCTTCCTTCTCAGGATTGCTTTGGCTATTCGGGGTCTTTTGTGGTTCCATATGAATTTTAGAATGATTTTCTTTAGTTTGTTGAAGAATGCTGTTGGTATTTTGATAGGAATTGCACTGAATCTGTAGATTGCTTTAGGCAGGATGGACTTTTTGACAATATTAATTCTTCCTATCCATGAGCACGGAATGTGTTTCCATTTATTGGTATCTTTTAAAATTTCTCTCATGAGTGTCTTGTAGGTTTCAGAGTACAGGTCTTTCACTTCCTTGGTTAGGTTTATTCCTAGGTATTTTATTCTTTTTGATGCATCTGCGAATGGAACTGTTTTCCTGATTTCTCTCTCTGCCAGGTCATTGTTAGTGTATAGGAATGCCACAGATTTCTGCGTGTTAATTTTGTATCCTTCAACATTGCTGAATTGAGATATTAGATCTAGTAGTTTTGGAGTGGAATCTTCAGGGTTTTTATGTACAATATCATGTCATCTGCAAACAGGGACAGTTTAACTTCTTCCTTGCCAATCTGGATGCCTTTTATTTCTTTGTGTTGTCAGATCGCCGTGGCCTGTACCTCCAGTACTATGTTGAATAGAAGTGGGCCAAATGAGCATTCTTGTCTTATTCCCAATCTTAAAGGAAAAGCTTTCAGCTTTTTGCTGTTAAGCATAATGTTGGCTGTGGGTTTATCATATTTGGCCTTTATTATGTTGAGGTACTTGCCCTGTGTACCCATTTTGTTGAGTGTTTTTATCATGAATGGATGTTCAATTTTGTCAAATGCTTTTTCAGCATCTATGGAGATGATCATGTGGTTTTTGTCCTTTTTGTTGATGTGGTGGATGATGTTGATGGATTTTCAAATGTTGTACCATCCTTGCATCTCTGGAATAAATCCTACTTGATCATGATGGATGATATCTTTTATGTATTTTTGAATTCGGTTTGCTAATATTTTGTTGAGTATTTTTGCATCTATGTTCATCAGGGATATTGGTCTGTAATTTTCTTTTTTGTGGTGTCTTTACCCAGTTTTGGTATTTGAGTGATGCTAGCCTCAAAGAATGAGTTTGGAAGTATTCCCTCTTCTACTTTTTGGAAAAGTTAAGGAGGATGGGTATTAGGTCTTCACCAAATGTTTGATAAAATTCAGCGGTGAAGCCATCCAGTACAGGCCTTTGTTCTTAGGTAGGTTTTTGATTACCAGTTCAATTCCATTGCTGGTAATTGGTCTGTTCAGATTTTCTGTTTCTTTCTGGGTCAGCCTTGGAAGGTTGTATTTTTCTACAAAGTTGTCTATTTCTCCTAGGTGATCCAGTTTATTAGCATATAATTTTTCATAGTATTCTCTCATAATTCTTTCTATTTCTGTGGTACCTGTAGTGATTTTTTCCTTTCTCATTTCTGATTCTGTTTATGTGAGTAGACTCTCTTTTTTTCTTGATAAGTCTGGCTAGGGGTTTATCTATTTTGTTTATTTTCTCAAGGAACCAGCTCTTACTTTCATTGATTCTTTCTATTGTTCAATTCTTCTCGATTTTATTTATTTCTGCTCTAATCTTTATTATGTCCCTCCTTCTACTGACTTTGGGTCTCATTTGTTCTTCTTTTTCTAGTTTCGTTAATTGTGAGTTTAGACTGCTCATATGGGATTGTTCTTCTTTCCTGAGGTAGGCCTGTACTGCAATATAGTTTCCTCTTAGCATGGCCTTTGCTGCATCACACAGATTTTGTGGTGTTGAATTATTGTTGTCATTTGTCTCCATATATTGCTTGATCTCTGTTTTTATTTGGTCATTGATCCATTGGTTATTTACGAGCATGTTGTCAAGCCTCCATGTGTTTGTGGGATTTTTCATTTTCTTTGCGTAATTTATTTCTAGTTTCATGCCTTTGTGGTATGAAAAACTGGTTGGTACAATTTCAATCTTTTTGAATTTACTGAGGCTCTTTTTGTGGCGTAGTATATGATCTATTCTTAAAAATGTTCCATGTGCACTTGAGAAGAATGTGTATTCTGCTGCTTTTGGGTGTAGAGTTCTGTAGATGTCTGTTAGGTCCATCTGTTCTATTGTATTGTTCAGTGCCTCTGTCTCCTTACTTATTGTCTGTCTGGTTGATCTGTCCTTCAGAGTGAGTGGGGTGTTGAAGTCTCCTAGAAGGAATGCATTGCATTCTATTTTTCCCTTTAATTCTGTTAGTATTTTTTTCACATATGTAGGTGCTCCTGTGTTGGGCTCATAGATATTTATAATGGTTATATCTTCTTGTTGGATTGGCCCTTTTATCATTATGTAATGTCCTTCTTTGTCTCTTGTGACTTTCTTTGTTTTGAAGTCTATTTTGTCTGATACAAGTACTGCAACTCGTGCTTTTTTTCTCACTATTAATTGCATGAAATATCTTTTTCCATCCCTTCACTTTTAGTCTGTGGATGTATGTGTTTGGGTTTGGGTTTAAAGTGAGTCTCTTGTAGGCAGCATATAGATGGGTCTTGTTTTTTTTATCCATTCAGTGACTCTATGTCTTTTGATTGGTACATTCAGTCCATTTACATTTAGGGTGATTATTGATAGGTGTGTACTTATTGGTTTTGCAGGCTTTAGATTCGTGGTTACCAAAGGTTCAAGGTTAACTTTCTTACTATCTAAGAGTCTAACTTAACTCACTTAATATGCTATTACAAAGGTTCTTTTTTTTTTCTTTCTTCTCCATTCTTTATATATTAGGTATCATATTCTGTACTCTTTGTCTATCCATTGATTGACTTAGGGGATAGTTTATTTAATTTTTTATTTGCTTTGTAATTAGATGTTCTATTTTCTTTACTGTGGTTTTATTACCTCTGTTGACAGCTATTAAACCTTAGGAACACTTCCATGTATAGTAGTCCCTCCAAAATACACTGTGGAGATGGTTTGTGGGAGGTAAATTCTCTCAGCTTTTGCTTATCTGCAAATTGTTTAATCCCTCCTTCAAATTTAAATGATAATCTTGCCGGATAAAGTATTCTTTGTTCAAGGCCCTACTGCTTCATTGCATTAAATACATCATAGCACTCACTTCTGGCCTGTAAGGTTTCTGTTGAGAAGTCTGATGATAGCCTGATGGGTTTTCCTTTGTATGTGATCTTATTTCTCTCTTGGATGCTTTTAATAGTCTGTCTTTATCCTTGATCTTTGCCATTTTAATTACTATATGTCTTGTTGTTGTCTTCCTTGGGTCACTTGTGTTGGGAGATTTGTGTACCTCCATGGCCTGAGAGACTATCTCCTTCCCCAGATTGGGGAAGTTTTCAGCAATGACCTACTCAAAGGCATTTTCTATCCCTTTTTCTCTCTCTTCTTCTTCTGGTACCCCTATAATGCGAATAATTTCCCGTTTGGATTGGTCACACAGTTCTCTCAATATTCTTTCATTCTTAGAGATTCTTTTTTCTCTCTATGCTGCAGCTTCTTTGTATTCCTCTTCTCTAGTTTCTATTTCATTTATCATCTCCTCCACCATATCCAATCTGCTTTTAGTACCCTCCATTGTGCTCTTCAATGATTGGATCTCTGATCGGAATTCATTCCTGAGTTCTTGAATATCTTTCCATACCTCCATGAGTATGTTAATAATTTTTATTTTGAACTCCCTTTCAGGAACAGTCATGAGGTCGATGTCATTTAAATCTTTCTCAGGAGTTGTATTAATAATTTTACTCTGAACCAGGTTCCTTTGGCGTTTCATATTTGTATATGGTGCCCTCTAGTATCCAGATGCTCCACTCCTTTGAGCTGCTCACCCCCTGAAGCAATGTTGGGGGTTGCAGGGGAGTGGTATTGGTGCCTGGGGGGAGGAAAGAGCTGTTTCCTGCTTCTGGGCTGCTATCCCTGTGTCCAATGCCTGAACTCGTAGGCTGAGCACACAGGTATAAGCCTCTATGCTTTGCGTTTGTAGTTGCTGTAGACAAATATTCCCTCTGGCTTGCTTAATGCCATGTCCTGACAGTCTTACCCCTCATTTCCTTTACCCTGAGTTCAGAGTGGCATTGGATAATTAATGGAACTCTTACTCCACTTCCATTGCAGTTTTGAATGATCTATTGAATCTCCATTGATTCAAACCTCACCCATCAGTCATGTTGTCTAGAAGAGTCTCAGTAAATTACTTCTAGGAGTTCTAGATTCCTCCATTTGAGAGAGAGGGAGAGACTGATCTTGAATTTGTACTATGTAACCGAAATGTCCACTTACTATTCTTTTTCAGTTGTTATGAAAACAAAAGAACCTCTAAGTATGTCATTTTTAAAAGATAATATTTTTATTGATCTGCTAGAGTTGCATATTTAAAAATTGAAACAAAGGCCTAAGTTTCATAATTTCCTGCAATGTATTTCACTTTGGCAGTTACAGGAGAGAGGTTCTACATTGTGTCAGCATCTATCATGGTCCTTTCCTAAAGTTTGTTCTCTCATTGAGTTTCAGATCTGGTAGCAAAGATAGCCAAAACATGTTATTTATATATTTTTTAACTTTTAAAAATAGTTTAAGAAAATATATTATAGCCTATCTATATAGCTTCCTCTGTAAGAATAGGTTTTAGAATGTCCCTTTAAAATATTCTTTAATATGACTAAAGGAGTAAAGTTTTACAACAATCTCCACATCCATGTCTCTTGTCATAAATAGATGGCTTGATGCAGAAAGAGAAGTGGAATGGAATGAGGAGCTCTGTGTAAGTTCTCATTCTTCCACTAGGATTCAATGAAATTTTTAAAAAACAAAATGCTTCACCCTAAAAAGTTATTGAATTATAAATCTGGATCTTGTAGACCAAGCAGTGGGTGGTAGGCCAAAAAAAATGGCCTCCTATGAAATGTCCGTGTCTTAATTCCTGGAACCTGTAAGTGTTACCTTTTATGGAATAAAGGTCTTCACAGAACTGATTAAATTAAAGATCTTGAGATGGGGAGATTAATCTGAAATATCTGGGAGGGCCCTGAATGCCATCATATGTATCTTTATAAAAGGGACACAGAGTAAGATGTCTCACACACACACACACACACACACACACACACATACACAAGAAGTCACTGTGAAGATGTTGGCAGAGAATAGAGTCCACAACCACAAGCCAAAGGATACTGGCAGCTTCCAGAAGCTGGAACAGGAAAGCTCCCCTAGAGCCTCTACAGAGAGTGTGGCTCTACTAACTTAATCATTGTCCAGTAAAACTGATCTCAGACTTATGCACTTCAGAATTATGAGAAACTAAATGTCTATAGTTTTAAGCCATCAAGTTTGTGGTATTAGTTACAACAGCCATAGGAAACTAATAACAGTGTGAAGTCTTTGTCTAGAGAAAGAAACAGGTTCGTGGAGGTAATATCACTCACACGAAATTACATAGTTATGGGGAAAACTAGGGTTTGAAACCAAGTTTCCTGATCACCAGTTTGGGAATATTTCATTCATCATACCAACACTTTCTCTTCAGGTTTCATTTGGGTATGAATAAAGGTAGCCATGAACTTTTTACATTGAAACTCCTAAAATTAATCCTCTTGTTACACTCATTCTTCTTCACTGGTTCTCTATTCCCATTTAAGCGGTTTTATATTGAATAAGGATGTAGTGTTCAACTGGCTCCTACCAAAGAGCTAGAGATGTCTGATGCCAAAGATACAAAAATATTTCACATGCTTTCCTTTCAAAATCAAGTTAGGAACCATGAATAGAAAGCATATCCAAGCTACCGAGGGCTGGGAGGTTTTGTAATTATCAACCTGCCTGTCTTATCTTTTGGGGAAAATAATCGGGGTTGCTGCTCTAGGGCTTTTCCTTGGGAGCTTACCATGCAATACTGAGACTTCCTTCTACTTTCTGAACATCATTTAGATGAAGTTTTGAAGTGTCTGTCTTTAACGCTATTGCAGTGGACCCATGGAAGTGGCCAGCAGTGTAAGCCACCTTCTAAAGGGCTGCAATAATCAAGTTGAACTGGCCTCGTTCTTTTCTAAGAAGCCCTGGCAAACTTCATATTTCATCTCCCTTCCTCCTCTTAACTCGCCCACCCTTGGCCCTCTGAACAGCACTCATGTGTTGGTGAGTCTGGCGTCAGACATTTCTACGAATTGAGAAGAGCCTACTCACTCCTTGCTTTTTCTTCTCCCCTCCTCCTAATGTGCACACATATCTTTGAATTCAAATGTGTACTTTGAATATATTGAAAACAATTTGCTTCATCCAGTTTGTTGTACTAGAGTCTCCATAAGGTATAATAATTGAAGGAGAGACCTTAAAATCAGTGTAAATCCTTAGTATTACACATCAATTAAATAGAACCCAAAGGAGTTAAATAATTTGCTCAAGGTCTCACTCCTAAATTGTAGGAGAGGCATAACAAGGAGACAGATTTCCTGTGAGTCATATTTATCGAACATTTACAAAATGCTCGACCTCTGCCAAGCTTTCACAGTTAATTTTCACTGTAACATAACAAAAGAAGAAATTAAATGAGTTATCCAATGTCTCACAAATATAAATAATTGAGTTGTGTCTATTTTTGTAACTTTTATTTTCCCTTTATTATGTAAAAAATGGGTTGTCATTGTAGAAAAATTAGAAAATACAGAGAGTTAAAAAGGGAGGAGTAAAAGAACGTTGTAGTCCTATCACACTAAATTGATCCCTACTTACAATTTTGTGTTTATCATTCAGATTTTACCTACATATTCAAATCCATTTACCCTTGCAAATATAGTATCATATTTTACATATTTAGAAACATGCTTTTTCATGTAACAATAGATGATGAACATATTTTTGACCGTGATTATTTGTTTATTATTTCTAAAGGCTAACAAACCTTTTATTACATAGAGCTATTATTTATTTAACTCTTCTATGATTGAATATTTGGGCTATTTTCTTTAAAAAAAAAAGCTGATTGTTATAAGCCATACTGTGGGAACATTCTTATGCCTAGGTCTTTGAGCATTTCTCCATTTCCCCTTCTAACATAAATACTTCTAAGTAAAAGACAATGCACACTAAGGTTTTCCCACTGGATGCAAGGCCCCCAGCAAGTCATGAGTGCCCTCATTGCCCCAACATCTCCCAACATAAAATACTGCTATTTCTAATCTTTAAAAAATTGAACAGAAATAAAAATACATTTGATTTATTACTAGACCCATATCTTCTGACTCCAGAGCTTCTTCCAGGGCCTGTATTTCCACAATACTCTTAGTGATTTATTGTGAATTAGTCTTTCATGGGCCAGACAAATAAATAAGTTTTCCATGGCTTCAGTGAAACATTTAATTTTTAACCAAAGAATGACTGTATTTTCTATGGATTAAACAACCAATTTAAGAATCTGTGATTTGTAAGTACCTATTCTCTGGAGCTCACAAAGTCCCTATTCTCTTGAAACACTTCATTTTAAAAAGCAGGGATTTCTGTGTGATGGCCTTATCAGTGGCTAAGATAACAGTTTCAGTAGATAATTTACCCGTAATGGTCTCCTGAGTTTCTGTTGGGGTCTGACTAGATTAAATTCCTTCCATTTTCTGTTTGTACTTTACCTTCAGTCAAGAAGGAGGAAAAGTCATTAATTTCATATTAGCTGGAGGGTCACGTTGCAATACCACTTTGTCTAAATATAGCCACATTCCTTCCTCTTTAAAATGTTTGTTTATAGGAGCAAAAAGTGGCTATAAAATGCTAATGGTTGAACTATGAAATACAGATACTAAGATAATTAGTTGCTTTCTAATTTAAACTTCATAATAGAAACCAAATGACATGTTAAATCTGTTTTAAGAAAAATTCAAGTATGACAGAATACTCTGTCCTAATCCCACCCACGTTTTTTGATTTCTATCTCAGCAACACCTCATAAAAGGATAACGAAACCCTCTTTAGCTTTGTAGTAATTAAATACCCTCACTACTAAAAAAATGTGAAGCCATTTCTTTCAGTCACTACATAAATAATAAAGTGAACAAATATGTCATATAAAATAAGGTTATTTAAATGAAAGGTTTGTAGTCTATAGAAATTCTTATTAAAAGAAAAATGCATCATTTTATTAATTTTTGTGGTTCTGGAAGTATTTTTATGACACTGAGTTTTATTGAAATTATAATGCCTGAAAAAAAAAGAAGCAATTCTGAAAGCAAAAATTCTGCTCTCCAAAACATGACCACTGGCAAACAATAGTCCAAGCTTCCTTCTGGGCATCCGTGTGCAGACAAACTCTGAATGTGCTATGAACATGTAGGTAATGTGTGAGGGAAAACTGGAGAGAGGTGGGAATTGAAATGGAAGGTACGGATGGAAAGAGTACAGAATGAGAACAGAAAGCTGTGCATAGCAAAGAAATGCTGATAGTACAGAGGGCTAGGTATAGGTAAACTGAAAAGTAAGCAGACTTGCAATTTTCTATCTAACCTCTCCATCTTTCCAATATGACCTCCCTTTATCTTGTCAGCCCTTATAAACTGTTCAATGAATTCATATTGCTGCCCATTCATTTATCAAGCAAAGGTTTACTGAGCTACTTGTATGACTACAGACTATTGTGTATGCTAAACACTCAGCAGTGAACAAGACAGACATATTCTCTGCTCTCATGAAATTTGATGTATCATATAGTGAAGAAGCTAAGCAGTTTATTAAAATAAGGTGACATGATAGGATGAGAATGAATGACTACCTTGGTTTGGGTGGTAAGGGGTGGCCTCTGAAGAGATTACATTTAAGCTGAGATTTAAGGATAAGGGGAGGCTGCCTTTGGGTCATCATACAGAAATATAGTCCATGAGCTTTATATAGGTTTTATAAAGCTCATCTACCCTACAAAGACAAGCCTGTGGGCTCAGGTAGCAGAGAGAAGGACTGTGTACCTATAAAGGAAGAGTGCTGGGAGATAAATTTGAAGGGGATAGTTGAATACCCAAATATGTAAGGTTTTGTAAGCCAGAGGAAGAAGTGAAACAATAAATAGGTAAAATAGTAAGACTGTGGAGAGTTTTAAGCAAAGGAATGACAAGACCCAATTTATGTTTTAAAAATATCACTCTGGCTTCTCTATGGGCAATACATTATAGCAAAGATAGAACAGAAGCAGGGAGACCAATTAAAAGGCCAGTGCTATAATGCAGATAGAAGACATGGTGATTTGTACAATATTGGGAGATGTAAACAGAGAGAACTGAAGAGTTTTTGATATAATATGGAGGTAGAGCTAACAGGATACACTGAAGAATTAGATAAAGAAAAGAGAGGTATCAAAGACGACTCTCAGATGTTAGGATTAAGTAGCATGAGTGGTGCCATACACTGAAATGCAGAATATTGAGGGAAGAGCAGATTTAGGATTGGGAAATCAAGAGTCCCATGTAAATTTTTACAAATCACTAGATGCTTGTGTAGAAAATACAAGTCTGTTATTTTGTAGAGTCAGGGATGGAGAGGGAGGTTTTGGTGCATTGCATGAAGAGAGCATTGAAAACCACAGGACCTGGCGAAGTAGGGGGTATGGATCCAGAAAAGAACATTTTATGGGTACAGTGGAAGAGCCTGGGGAAAAAAGAGCCTAAAAAAGAGCAACTGATGAAGTTAGCGAAACTGGGAGAGTATTGCGGAAATCACACAAAGAAAGGTTCTTATATTGGAGCCATGGTCATCTGTGCCAAATATTGCTAAGTAAATAAAATTAAGAACAAAAGGGAGCCAGTGGTGACAACCGTGACCCCACCTTTCCCACAAATACCTCATATTCCAGATACTTGGTGATGCAGCTTACACTGAATTTACCCATTTTGTGTAATGTTCTCTCGTCTTTCATTTTGACTTGTTACCTGACCAAGTTAAGCTTTGTGACATGAAGATTGGAACAATAAAATAGGGACAATTTGAGACTTTAAAAACGTTCTTGTTTATCAGCCAATATTATCCCTTTGTCCTAACCTCTAGACTGCTTTAAGTATGAAAGGTCCTTAACTAAATAAACCTTTAAAGAAAATAAATCTCAAACAATTCTTCAGTTCTCATTTTCATTCTTGAATTGAGCATGACCTCAGGGGTTTTCCCTGATGTTTCAAGTTTGCTATTGAAGTTAAAATTTTCTCATCCAGATTGGTAAAGAAGAAGTCAAATTGTCACTATTTGCAGATGACATGATATTATACATAAAAAACCCTAAAGACTCCACTCCAAAACTACTAGAACTAATATCTGAATTCAGCAAAGTTGCAGGATACAAAATTAACACACAGAAATCTGTTGCTTTCCTATACACTAATGATGAGCTAACAGAAAGAGAAATCAGGAAAACAATTCCGTTCACAATTGCATCCAAAAGAATAAAATACCTAGGACTAAACCTAACAAAGGAAGTGAAAGACCTATACCCTGAAAACTACAAAACCCTTCTAAGAGAAATTAAAGAGGACACTAACAAATAGAAATTCATCCCATGCTCTTGGCTAGGAAGAATAAATATTGTCAAAATGGGTATACTACCTAAAGCAATCTACAGATTCAATGCAATCCCTATCAAAATACCAACAGCTTTCTTCAATGAACTGGAACAAATATTCTAAAATTCATATGGAACCACAAAAGACTCTGAATTGCCAAAGCAATCCTGAGGAGGAATAAAACAGGGGGAATTATGCTCCCTGACTTCAAGCTCTACTACAAAGCCACAGTAATCAAGACAATTTGGTATTGGCACAAAAACAGACCCACAGACCAGTGGAATAGAATAGAAAATCCAAACATTAACCAAAACATATACAGTCAATTAATATATGATAAAGGAGCCTTGGATATACAATGGGGAGATGACAGCCTCTTCAGCAGCTGGTGTTGGCAAAACTGGACAGCTACATGTAAGAGCATGAAACTGGATTACTGTCTAACCCCATACACAAACGTAAACTCAAAATGGATCAAAAACATGAATGTAAGTCATGAAACCATAAAACTCTTAGAAAAAAACATAGGCTAAAATCTCTTGGACATAAACATGAGTGACTTCTTCATGAACATATCTCCCCAGGAAAGGGAAACAAAAGCAAAAATGAACAAGTGGGACTATATCAAGCTGAAAAGCTTCTGTACAGTAAAGGACACCATCGGTAGAACAAAAAGACATCCTACAGTATGGGAGAATATATTCATAAATGACATATCCGATAAGGGGTTGACATCCAAAATATAAAGAACTCACGCACCTCAGCAAACAAAAAGCAAATAATCTAATCAAGAAATGGGCAGAGGACATGAATAGACACTTCTCTAAAGAAGAAATTCAGATGGCCAACAGGCACGTGAAAAGATGCTCCACATCACTAATCATCAGAGAAATGCAAATTAAAACCACAATGAGATATCATCTCACACCAGTGAGGATGACCAACATCCAAAACACAAACAACAACAAATGTTGGCGAGGATGTGGCAAAAGGGAACCCTCCTACACTGCTGGTGGGAATGCAAATTAGTTCAACCATTGCGGAAAGCAGTATGGAGGTTCCTCAAAAAACTCAAAATAGAAATACCATTTGACCCAGGAATCCCACTCCTAGGAATTTACCCTAAGACTGCAGCAGCCCAGTTTGAAAAAGACAGATGCACCCGTATGTTTATCGCAGGACTATTTACAATAGTCAAGAAATGGAAGCAACCTAAGTGTCCATCAGTAGATGAATGGATAAAGAAGATGTGGTACATATACACAATGGAGTATTATTCAGCCATAAGAAGAAAACAAATCCTATCATTTGCAACAACATGGATGGAGCTCGAGGGTATTTTCTCAGTGAAATAACCCAAGCCGAAAAAGACAAGTATCAAATGATATCACTCATATGTGGAGCATAAGAACAAAGAAAAAAACTGAAGGAACAAAACAGCAGCAGACTCACAGAACCCAAGAACGGACTAATAGTTACCAAAGGGAAAGGATGGGCGGGAAGGGAGGGACAAGGGGGAAAAAGGGGCATTATGATTAGCAAACGTAATGTTGGGGAGGTGGCGCAGGGAGGGCTGTACAACTCAGAGAAGACAAGTAGTGACTCTATAGCATCTCACTATGCTTATGGACAGTGACTGTAATGGGGTTAGTGGGAGGGACCTGATGAAGTGGGTTGTTTAGTAACCATAATATTGCACATGTAATTGTAGATTAATGATACCAAAGTAAATTATAAAAAAAAATAATTTTCTTCAGGTTTCAGATACTCAATATCCTCCATCAGTCAGTACTATCCTCAAGAGTAAAAGGTAAAATTGATGATGAGATTATAATCCATGCTTTTGGCTATGGTGCATGGCCCCTTTCTGATTCAGATGATTTCCTATTTTCATAGCCATTAATAAACAAAATGTCCACCACAGAAATATACAATATATAGAAGAAATAGAAGACAGAATTTGTTACCTCCTATTGTTATGTGGAGACTCCCCAAAGCTCTCTAGATTTCCTCACATGTCAAGCAAAGATGATTAGGTTCCTACTGTTTCCAAGCTTCATTATGATTGGTACAGTTCATCAGTAAATTGTATTTTATTTGAACTCTTGTACCTATGAAACATTTTTTATCATTTTTGCAACAAATATCACATTAAAAAGTCATGTCATTGTTAGGAAAAACTCCTTATTTTAACTGATCCTAGACAAATATCAGGTTGATGTTCATTAGTTCTGGAAGACAGCACCAGCCCTTGGTTATTCAGCTTACATGTTGTGAAGTGGGAACTTTATCCAAGCATTCCCTTCAGGTACAATGCTTAGTTCTTTTAGAGAACTAGAATGCAGCATTTATTTTTACAGGGGACCAAAAATATAAATAAGGGAAAGTGATTACAATTCACTCAATTCCTCCACCCTACCAACTCTACTAAAACCAATAGTGATCCCTTACATAGCACATAAGAAGGCTATGCTCTTGAGGTTTCATATGGATTACCTTCTTTAATACTCAGAACAATTAAGAACAATTAAGTGTTATGATTATACTCATTTTGCCAATAGATACATTGAAATTAAGAGAGACTAAGTAACTTTCTTGGAGTCACACAGCTAGTAAATGATGGAAATGGCATATTAACTTCAAGTCTGTTACTCTAGAGCCTAATTCCTTAACCAGTAAATTTGTAACCCAGGGTCATCCTACTTGATTTTCCACTAAGTGATTCTCTTGAAAGTTAAACATAGCTAAATAGAAGTTTGGTATAATTTTTTTTTCTAAATATACAGACCTAAAAGTTACTAAAAGGTAATTCAGGGCTGCAGTAACTGGAGATGAAATTGTCACACTTACCTTCTTTTCAACAGGACGATCCAATGCAGTTTCAGGGCTTATTTTCAAAATCCAAAGCTAATGCCTGTATCATTTAGGCACAGAAGTATTTCAGGGTCAGGGGGTTCTCCCTCCTGTACAATATGAAAATGATACAACATGGTCAGTCGAAGCCTCTGTGTTTGTGCACTGTTCTCATCCACGAGTGCAGCAGAGCACAGGATACTTTGGAAATGGAAGCTCTATTTCCTTCAATACAATTCTGAATTGAGTCAGCAAGATTATTCCAATCCTGACATTTTTAATGTGTCCCAGGAGGAGTTTGGCTACACTAGAAGGTCCCCAAATGGGAAGGCCAGAGCAGGGCAATGCTGTGTGATGCCCTCAGCTGGGTAAGCTGGGTGAGAGGTGAGCTGGAGGCCCAAGCAGCCAGTGCACCATGGAAAAACAAACTGAAGCAGAGAAAGCTAGTTGGGCAAATCTGAGCCAGAATCCTTAAAGGAGATATGAGAAGATATAGAAGCCCAAGAGAGAGCAGATGCCAAAGTCAATTCCTTCATGACATTCTGACATAAAACTGGTGCATTGCAAAATTCTTTAGAAAAATGACTCAACTTCATAAAAACATCTGATGTTAGCCAACTGGAATGAAATTATGTAAATATTTTACCAGTCATCTTTTTGGGTTTAACTGATGACAATCAAGCTCTGGTGGGTTTCTTTCATTCTGACCTATATTCTATAGTTTGGATATTAACCTGAGGCTCCGAATCTCCAGACTATGGACCTACAAGATTGGACCGGATCATTTTCAACAGCCATTTGTTTTTTCTGGCTAGACTTGTGGTCCAACATGTTTCCTGCTGGTCAGGAAATACCAGAAGTACAGACTTTCCTGAGGAATTTGGCCATTTAGCCTTCCCATTTTTTTTTGCCAGAATTTAAACATGTTAAATATAGGGAGGAAGGGGGTGCAAAAAATTTTTAAAAGAAATAGCACAAAATTTTAAAACTAGGAAAAGGACAATTGAATTTTTTTGGAGTACCGAATAAAGAATCTAAAAAGAAATAAGCAAGAAAGTAAATGTTTTATGAACAATCTATTTTTAAAAATGTATATGCTATAATTTAGTTTACCATTCTATAAGACAAATGATTAAAAACAATATTAGAGCATGTATTCCTTAAAATTGAACAGTGAAATCTATCACTAATGTATGTTTGACATACTGGATCAGTTTTGTCGGTTCTCTTTGATGAGCAAGATGGTCGTTATAGGATGCTTCAAGATGAAATGAAAGTGACAATTGGATAAGGCTGACTAAATATTACTGCCAAACTGATATTACATTAGATTAGATGAGAAAAGTCAGATGTAGAATTATGAACATTTCCTAAGCATATACAATATCTTTCCCTTTATCTCATCTCTACTTGGAAGCAGTAGAGAACTATAAGTAAAACTGGTTCTAAGCCAGTATAAAAAGAGCAGATTTCTAGAAAAATGTGGATGGCAGACATATCTGGCAGTCAGGGGATGAGGAACCTGAGAATGCCTGGATAAGGTAATGGGCTTTGGGCTAGACACTGTTAAACGCAGTTTGGCAGTACTGCAGTTGACTTGGGACTTCGTTAAAATCCTGCAGTGGGTGGTTCTGAAAATAAAAATCCAGTTAAACCATCTGGCTCTTCAGCTATGCAAAATATAAAACAATTTTCCTGGCTTCCCTCTTTCCATCACTCCCTCTCTGATGACTTTCGATGCTGGATTCTATTTTTGGCATTTTTATTATTCTGAAAAACATTCTGAGCATGCTGAGTGCCCCTCTACCAACTGACATTGATAGCAAAACATTTCAAAGCATAAGGCATTGACAGTCATAGTCAAATTATCTTTTGAAATATAAAAACACAGACATTAGACCAGATAATATTTCTCCTGCTTCATTTTACCACCATATAGTTTTATTTTTTGAAATGAGGTTACATATAGATGCAATTTAGTTCCTGCTCCAATGGCTGTTTTTTAAGGTTTTGTAAGCTCTCAAACCATTATCTAACCTACTCAACCAATAAATCTTTTAAAATGGAAAACAGCCAGTCATAAAAGGACAACAACACAGAGTAAGAAAATGAATTCAGGTACAAATTCATATTTAATGGATATAAACCTCAGTAGCTGTGCAAGTGAATGCTAAATATAGTTAATATAATTTACTAGTGATGTCCTTTAAAGCAATCCATACTTTCTCAGAAAAATAAATAAGGTATTATATACATCATTTTTGGAATACATATCTTTCTTTTGTAAAGTGTGCCTAGAAAATATACAAATAAGGTTAATCAACATATGAAAAAAAAAGAAATGTGTAGTTTATAGAATCAGCCCTTTAATTTTAGTCACATTCCTCATTTGCCCTGGCAAGTGTCTCTTGGCTCACAGACATAAAAATGTCTAGTATTAGTTATATTCAATGAATTAAACATCTAAGAAATGAAAACACTTAAAATAATCAACTTGAAAAAAAACTAGAGTTTCAATTACTCAGTATTACTGAGGCAGTGTAAAAATATGTATTTCTGTACATAATTGGTAAGAGTATAAGAGTAGGAAATTTCTGGAGTGTTATTTCACAATAAGTAGAAAAATATTTTAAAAGAGTTACTCTTTGACCCAGAAATTCCATGTGTAGCAGTTTATTCTAAGTCACAATTGGAACAGTGTACATTTATATATATATATATGTTTTAATATATATAATTCATATATTAAGCAGCAAGAAGGGAAATGCCTTATGATGTATATGTGTATATGCATATCATGTATAGATATATGTATATACATCAGGGCAGCATTATTGATTTATTTTAAAAATTTGAAACAAGCTAAGATAAATAAATGTGGTTAGGTATGATATAGCCAAAGAATACCATGAAGTCATAAAAAAGTAATGATTTAAATTCATTTTTTTATTAACACGGCAATTTATTAATGGTCACCTATGAAGAGGACATTTATGGAATTTTTGGGTGGTAAGACAGTCTTTTCTGTTTCTAAGTGTGTGGAAGAAACAAGAATGGTAGCATATTGAAGCTGAATGATGAGGATGTTATCATACTAATCTTTCTACTCTTGAGTTTGAACAGTTTTGGAGCAATTTTTTAAACACAAGATTTCACACGCCTTTTTAATAGTAATACCTTTGGATGGTGGAATTGTGGACATTTTTCTCTCTTTGGCTTGTCAGTGGACATATATTAGCAACTATTTTAAAAGTAAAAATGAACAAAATTTAAATCTACACAAAAACATGCTTTGCTCAGGTTTCCTTAACTCTGCACTCCGTCTCAAGAACTGTTCACAATTCCCCCTCTCTCAGACCTACTTCCCTCCAAAGCCAGTTCTTACCACAGAAAACCTTTGGTTCAGCACAAGTCTTCTTTGTTGTAACACCTATTGTCAGTCTCCTGCTATTTTGATTCTTGCTATTACCCAGAACAGATTCTAAAGTCCCAGCAATTTCTTGGACTGAGTCCTTCTTCTCTTGTTATTCTAGTTGGTACTTATGTCTGTGTACGGGGGCCTGCACATCTGCCTGCTCCTCCTGACCTTAGTCAATCCCATCCTCTCCAATCTGTCCTCAGACCTGCCTCTGGCCTTCTGCGCTGGCCTTTGCCCCTTCTCTCCCTAGATTCATGGCATCATTTGTTTTTTCTCTTGTTAATTACCTTCACCCATCTGGTTTGCCTGGCATGTGGTTCACATGTGCTCTGTCCCCTGCCCAGACCAACCACCTCTGCGCACTGCACAGCTCTGGTGCTGTCTAAATAGCAGTGAGACAGATCTTAGCTGAAAAAATAACATCAGAGTGTGTCAGCTGTGAACGATCCAGTCAAGAATTTTTTGATATTTCTATATTCTCAGAGATGAGGACATGACTGGAGGAAAAGCCTGACTCTGAAGCTAGACCACCTAGACTCCCATCCTGGATATGTGGCTCAGCAGCTGTGGAACCTTAGACAAATAAGCGCCTTAGTGTTACCATCTGTAACATGGTCTACAGGATAAAATGAGCAAATATACATAAAACCTTTAGAACAACACTCGACACATAGAAATACAATTAATATTTGTTCTTATTACTAACTTCAATATTTATTATTAACTCTTTTGGACATAGTAATTACTAATCAAATACTGGTAGGAGAAATTTAGAATGACTATTAAATAACAAAATATTAACAAATGTACAAAAATTACATCTTGAATGAATGTGTAAATCAATACATTCACTCCTTTAGTAAATACTGATTGAGCTTCTGTGATGAGGCAGGCACTGTGCTAGATTCTGAGCATTAAGGTCTAGAACCAGATAAATGTAGCCTTAGCCCTTACAGCATTTACACTGTAATGGAGCCTAAATTTGAATTGACAAGTGAATATATCAATGGCTTTGTGGATTCCAAGGAATGTCACTGTAACCTTTGTTCCGAAGTGGCTTTCCCTTGACCAGATAAGTAAAGCCCTGCCATCTCCAGGTAAGTTCAACTGTTTTAGAAATTTTGTCTGTTCTTTTTGACCTTGAAAGATGATTCACAACTGTGTATTTATTAATCAAACTGAAGGTTGCTTACTCATGTTTTAAAATTAGATCTAATTTTAATTACATAAGGGATTGAATAGAATTAAACATACTTTGAATCAACATAGCAAGTAAAATATTAGGCCTGATAAAATATTCAGCTCTTTTTTGCTTTCCTTTATTTTTTACAAGAGAAAAAAAGCTCTATTATGTTTATTATATATTTTCACAATGCATGGTTACTGACCAACTTTCAATAATTAAAAGAATAAAGCAAAACATAATGGAAATCCAACCTCCTGAGACTGGATTATAGCCATTGCTATTTTTCCTTCCTCCTCCCCTTTTCTTTTCCTCTTCTTCCTTCAATTTTGCCTCTCTAAATAATGTTGAAATAACATTACATATGAACATTACATATTGATGCTTTCATTTCTATAGGTTAAATTCCAAAAATAGGATTTCTAGGACAAAGTGTACATATAGCTTTTTTTTATTGAAGTGTCATTAATATACAATCTTATGTTGGTTTCAAACGTACATCACAATGGCTCAACAGTCACCGTGATTGCAAAGTGTCCATGTAGTTTTAATGTTTTACTGATACAGCTGAGTTGATTTCCAGAGGAGCCATATGAACTTAGAGTCTACCCACAGTTTATGAGGGTCCTCATTGCTCCCCTGTCTTATCAACACTTGGTATGTTCAAGCTTTTAAATCTGTTAACACTGTGGTTTGTATAGTATTATCTCATTTTAACTGAGATTTATATTTCCTCGATTTGTTCTCCTCTGAATTGCCTTTCTGTAGTTAGGGTTCACTGGACATTCTAAATATATGAGATTTTTGTCTTTCATAAAGTCTATAAAATTTTAGCATTTTTCTCTTCTAGTGCTGTTTCTCATTTTTCTTCTTGTTCTCTCGTCTGGAATACTCTGATATACAGAACTTTTCACTCAATCCTCTGTGTCACTTAACCTCTTTCAGATTATCATTCTTGTCTCTCTGTCATGTTTCTGTGTAATCTCTCTGTAGCAGTTCACTAATTGTTTCTTCATTTATATATAAGAGTACCACCTCTACTTAGTTTCTAATTTTGATTCTCTATTGCTTTCTAGTAGATGTACGTGACTTTTTTTTTAGATCAGCTAGTTTATTTTGGTACACTTTTGTGGGGTTTTTTGTATTATTTTTAATATCCTCTTTTATTCTACCAAGCTCATTGGGCATATTTATTTTATTTTACGTTCTGTATATCTGCTCATTCAAAATTGGCAGTCTATGTGCATCAGATTTTGCAGAGATATTTTTATTTGTATTTGTATTATTATTATTATTTTCAAGAATGGAAACTTTAGCATTCTAGGTATATGGTCATATCACTAGCAAATAGAGGTAATTTTTTCCAATATTTATACCAGTTACTTCATCTTTCTTGCCTAATTGCATTTACTAAGAAGTCTAAAACAATGTTGTACATTATTGAAAATGGTAGCATTCCTGTCTTACTTCTGATAGTTTTTCAATGAAACATGTCTATGTCCCCCACAACAAATGCTAACAAACTTGGCTAATAAACAGCCAAAGTTCATCAAAAACTCAAAAACCTACAAAATACAAACAAAAAGATACATTTATCGCCCAACAGTCATTGTCAATGTATCACACGTACAAGGCATCAGGAGGGCACCTTGATGAGAAAACACAAAGATGTGCAGAGGATTAAAAAGGCATTAAGTGTATCTCTTACCCAGCTTCCACAAAAAATACAAGATTGAAAGATTGAAAGGACATTAGCGCACAAGGATAAAGGATAAAGAAAATGTGAAAAAGAAGTGACTAGAACACAGTTTGGGAAATTAGGAAGCTGGTGGATGGCTGGTGTGTTAGTTCCCTATGATTGCTTTAAACAATTACTACAAACTTGATGGTTTAAAACAACACATGTATTCTCTTACAGTTCTGAAGGCCAGAAACCCAAAATGGTTTCACTAGCATGAACCAGGGCACTGGCAGGGATATTCTTCTACGGGAGGCTCAGTGGCCTGATCTCTTCCCTTGTACTTTTCCAGATCCAAGAGCTGCGTTCATTGCGTTCCTTGGCTTATGGCCCCTCCCTCCATTTTCAAACCCAGCAGTAAAGTATCTTCAAATCTCTCTGTTTCCACTGTTGTATCATCTGCTTCCTCCTCTGTGGTCAAATCTCCCCCAGCTGCCCTCTTGTAAGGACACTTGCAATTACATTTAGTGACCGAATGATGATTATATATAGTCCAGGATAATCTCCCCATCTCAAGCTTTTTAACTGAACCACACCTGCAGTGCCCCTTTTTGCCATGTCCACTCCCAGGTTCCATGGATTACGTTTTGGATGTGGTAAAGTACATCAAAGCTGAAAGCTATACTGTCACTAGGAAAAACAACAGAAGCATATTTTGTCACAGAGCCCCAGCAAGTCATAGGAATTGAAGGCATCAGCCAGCTACCCCTGCAACTGAGGGCAATTGGTGTGGTAGAAATCAGGAGGATCAGTTAACCACAGGAAAAGGCATTCAATTCCTCAAATCATCTTCCCAGACGTATGTAGTCAGGTCACTGCCTCCCCTGTAACGCGATGGACTCAGAGTCACTGCACATTGCTCAGGACAGTGAAGCCAAATGGAAAATAACGGTATTCATTAATTGCCATTGAAACCTAGCCACCTTTTTCCAACTGACTCTGTGAATGCTTCTAGATGGGCTGATATATCCCAGGCAGGAGGATAAGTGACTATCCTCTGTGGAAATGCCCAAGGAGACTAGACCAGAAGGCACTGACCAATGTGAATCTCTCAACCCAGCCAAATGAAGCACACACAGTAAGTCCCACCAGGAAACAGGATCCATCAATACCTTCACATCCACATTAACGGCTTTTTCTTAAATATGAATTCAAAGTCATGTATAAGCAGACATTAGAAAACCTCTCACATAAAGGAGAAAGACCTGAAGAAAATGAAAGGAAAAAAGGTGTCATCAAAGAAGCAGAAGAATTTTTTTTAACTGGCACCTCAGATCTTCATAAGGTTAGAGTCATTGTATTCATAAAATGAAAAAATGAGGTAATTTTTTTAAATGCCATGGACATAAAAAAATAAAAATCTTGGAAAGTAAAATTACCACAATAAAAAAGCAAGTCCAATAGAAAAGTTAGAGACAAAGATGAAGAAACCACTCAGAAAGCATGAAAAAGGGAAGAGAAAAGACTTCAATATTATTCTAGGACTTGCAACACTGACCATTTAGAATTCCAGGAAGAAAGATAAGGGAAGAGAAAATTATCAGAGCAAGTGTTTAAATTTTTTTTCCAAGCTGAAGCACATGAATTTCCACATTGAGAGGGATTATCAAGTGCTCAGCACAGAAGTTACATCAGATGTACACAGAAGTATATCAATGAAATTTCAGGACACAAGGAGACATAGAAAGTTCTAGAAGCTTCCCAAGAGAAGTAACAAAAGCCCACATTCAGAAATCAGAATGACATCAGACTTCAGGAATGCTGGAAGCTAGCACACGGTGGAACAATTTCTTCAAAATTCTTACGGAAAGTCAGAATTGTGTATCTAGCCAAGCTACTAAATTAAGTAGAAATAGCCCAAGTTAAGACATGAAAATTTTTGGTAATTCTACCACGTTCTATCTCCAGTTCATACATTTGATCCCCTGCATTCTATCCTCAGCTACAGATTATAAGATGAAGAGGTTTACCAAGAAAGGAGAAAGCAGGGAGTCCAAACAACAAAAGAGCCATTTAAAAGATTCTTGACAAAACAATAAATGATGAGAATCCCCCCGAATATGATCATGAGACACCAGGACAGTTTCCTCAACTGAAGGTGATTTTGTCTCCCAGGGCATATTTGACAATGTCTGGAGACAAGTTGTTATCACACCTGGGGCAATGGGAGAGTGCTACTGTCATCTAGTGGATAGAAGCCAGAGATGCTGGTAAATGTCCTATAATGCACAGGACAAACCCCTACAAATAATCATCCGGCCCAAAATGTCAGTGGTGCCAAGGTAGTTGAGAAACCTAGTTCTCAGCTAGTAATTGTGCAGCAGAGCGAAACAGGAACCAGTTCAACTTAAATGAAGATTTTGAATTCATTCTGTGGTCAGTTTAGAGCCACCAACACATTACAGCTAAGTTTCAGAAAGTATCTTAACAGACATAAAATTATGATGTAAGGTGAGCAATGGGTTATAGAGGCAGGCAGAACGTACTTGGGGACACAAGTGAGCCATTTTCCTTCACTCTGATGGCCTCATTACTAATTTGTTGCCAAAATAAAAGACTTTTCACACTCTTGCCACAAACTAACAATGGAACTTTATCTCTTCTCAGTTTCTTCTGCTTTGCAACTTGTGAATTTTTGAACACACATCAGTTTAATTGTCCATCCACGGCACATACTGCTTCTTCCTCTTGAGTTTCTCCACCTTGTCCTCCCAAGGAATTTATTGCCAATATCCAACACTAAGCAGCAGGAATCAATTAAAAATGAGTAAAACAGCCCTTACGTATCAGTGCATTCTTAATTTTGAATCATATTTATTTATCATGTAATTGGTACATGTGTTAGTTGAGGTAACGCCAGCTACTGTAATCTGTAACCCCAAAAATCTATACTAGCTCAAGCACACTGGGCACTTCTTGCTCACTCATATGAAATCTAAAGCTCAGATTAGTAGATGTCTCTCCTCCCAGTAGTGATTGAGAATTCCAGGCACCTTCTATTTTACAGTTCTGCCTTCTTGGCTTCTAATGTTAATGTGCTCATCAGCATTAAATAGGTGGATGGGCAAAAATATGCAGAGTAATCCATAGGCGGTTTTATGCTTTGGGCCTGTACATGGCATACATCACTTCCACTCACTTTGCATTGTCTAAAACTCAGCTCCATGGCCACACATAATTGTAAGGAAGGCTGGGAAATACTGCCTACCTGTGTGCCTAACAAGAAGGGGAAATGACTAATGAAAAAAACAGCCAGTATTTGCCACTCCATGGCTCTGAAAACCTTTCTAGTAATGTTCAGAAACAAATAGAAACAAAAAGTACAAGGAAGTTTGATTATTTGTAAGGCACACATATAATCATTGATTATCATATAACTATTGATATCATAGAGCAGAATGACAGTGAACAGAAATATTAATATAAAAATATTTTAAAATATAGGAAAGGTCCCTGAATTGCAGAGTATGAAAACAAATGAAGCAGGTCAGAGGAACAAGTAGTGTCAATCCCATATCAGCACAGGCTGTCAAGAACCAGTGGAGAGCAAGGAGCTGAACATTGTCACAGAGGGCAAAGAGGAAGCTCTTTCCTTTGAGTCAGGATTAGAAGAAAGAGCTCTGTTGGTTATTAAAAAAATTAAAAGTCAATTTTGTCAGGGATGTTAGAAAGATGCAAAGATGGCTTGGGAAAAATAGGAATGCTGAAGGGAAATTTTCTTAATAACTGAGGGATTTCTTCACCTGGTGTTGAGTGGGTAAGGTGAACTGCAGAGCTGGATAGGCAAAGATTCTGAGTGTGAGTCTCTTATTAAGGGCATCATTTGTTTTCACAAGGTTGGAGGCAATAACAAAAAGGAAAGGGAGAATAATTCACATTTATTTTAATAGTTTAATTGCGTAACCTTTTATTATGATCTTTGTGCTAGGCATTTTGCTAATTACCTTTTGAATGCTTACAACACATTGAGATGGATGCTACTATCTCGTTTTCTGCAGGAAATAAATCAGTCGTTCCACATCACATAGCTAGGTAAGAGGTTGGGCAAGATTTAGAATCTTGGTTGGGTTACCTCCAGAGTCCTTTAAACATTTACTCAAATTCCATGCTATCATTTTTTGTTACTTATCTATTGGCCAGTTTGTTTTTTCACACCAAGTCTACGAACTGTTAGAGAAACTGCATGTAGTATTTAATTAAAATAACACCGTAAAATTTTTACACTATAAAACAATTTTTCAGTGTTCATTAACATGGTATCAATCTAATGGCAGAAAACAAATGCAAGGCTTTTGTGGTAATTTTGAAGAAGAAAACAGGAATGATAAAGTGGAAAATAAACGGTTTCTTGAAGTTCTTTCCAGCTCTAGCATCCTATCTTTAAACTTATGGTTGTTAAGAGAAAATGTCTTTAAAATTTATCTCAGAAATTTAATTTAGAATACAACAGTGGTCACACACCACCCAATTTGTGCATTTAAAAAACTTTACTAGAAATATTGGTAAATTTATTACCAACCTCCACTGTGTGAAGACTCCTAAGAATTGGCATTAGGACATATATTTCTTAAAATGAATTTTTATGCAGCAATTAATTTGGCATGTTGTCACAACTAACATTTAATTGCTGCAACATATTTAGGAATTTTAGCTCTTCCTTTTACAAATCATGTTAGCAAAATGTCATTAGAGAAATATGTATTAAGAAACTCTACACTCTTATTAAGGGAAACTGGAACTTAAAGTAAGTCTCCTAAGCTTCTCATATGTAACATATTCTTTCACCTTGAGAACTATGAAAATAAAGGCAAAGTTACTTGAAATAAATAGTGTCACTTAAGTGTAGATTTTGATTATGGTTAAGGAGAAGTGTCTGCAATCCTTTTGTACGCTAGTTCTTCTAGTGTTCAGGGTAAAAATACACAGATTATAAGTTCCTTAATAACAAGAAGGGCATTTATCTCTTGTGCTTGCCCAGAGCCTAGCACAGAGCCTGGCACATAATAATCAGAAGGTACCTGTTGAATGAATTAAGTCGATAGATCAGTTGCTTAATTCCTAAGGCACAGTATTCTTCTCCTTATTGTGGTTGCTAATATATTGCTTTTATTTAATAAACCACAAGATACTTTCAAATGAGATGTTCCACTTTGCTTGATCATTTTGTGCAACATTGTAAAAAAGACACTACTTCATTTAAATCGCTTTCCAAATCAAAAGTCAATGTTATAGTAGACAAGAAGTTGAACATTTCAAAATCTCAGAGAAGGGTCTACTTTATTTGAATTAATGCAAAAGCCATGAGAATCTGACATTTTGATCCATCTGGTCAGACATAAATGTCCTTATAATGATACTTTGGAAAGTTACTTTTGAAATCCCATTTGGTTAAGATGTGTAATGAGAGTGCCACCAAGGGTTGGACAGTCTGTACATCCCCACTCCCCAGAGATGGATCATCTTTTGAAGCATTTGAAAACTTAAAAATAAACTTTTGTATAGAAGTCTTATTACCCTTTACCAAAGACTGGAATCTCATGTCCTTTACCAAAGACTGGAAGCTGCTGAAATCGGAAATTTTGTGGAAGCATTTTACTCAGATTCGTGCATAATAAACTGAGACTGGAAGTGCCTTTGCGAATGTGAGGGAAAACATCACCCACTCAATGGGCAGAACTCAAATCCAATCCCCTCCCACTGGGCAGATGTTTACTTCCTTGAAACAGTATGATTAATTGCTATTTTCAGCTGTAAAACACCAGTGAGGTGTTTTTAGAATTAATATTTTCCTATTTCTAATCAACACTTGAACCCATGTTCTCAGAGAAGGCACAGAAAAGAGGGAGAGAGAAAAAAAACTGTCCTCCCTTTCCCCCCTCTTGAGCTGTGTCATCTCTACAGTTACAGACTTCAGTTTATTTCCTTTGCAAATCAATCTGACGCCACTGAAGTCTGGTGCCTTCACTTGCCTATTCAATTACTTCTTTAGAACCCAAACTCAAACATAAGCACTTTTGGAGAAAATAGCTAAACAAATCCATCGGCCACATTATATCAGATTCCTTCAGGCAGAAAATGCAGTCAACAGAGATCATCCTACTGAGTTGCAGATGTTGCAAATGCCACTTCGACTGGGTATTTCCCTCCAGGAGAGATTTTGTTTTTCCAGAGAGAAAAGTGCATTCCCCAAAACCTTCCTCATGGTTACATGCATTTTATATCAAAGGCAATGTTTGTGCTGAAGGGGCAATGGTGGCTCCCTCTTGTTAAGGGAACATGGAGATCCATAAGTGGCTCTAACGAATGGAAAGTCCAGCTTGAAGCCTGGGGCTGGATGACTTTTACTCTATGCTGTGTCAGCCAAAGGCTGTGTTGCTTCAGTGAGCTCTATTTTTGGAATCATAGAGCCGATGCTACAAATCATCATGAGGTTATTTTACCAACTGTACTAAAATTTCCATTCCTCATATTACTCAGGAGCTGGTTGCCCTTCAAACGTAGCAAGGCTGTTTGTTTGGCAAAGGCCAACATAACTATGGCCATTAATAATGGAACTATTTTGCAGAAAGAGGAATAGATTCAATACTATCGGGGAACTGGTAACATTTTTTGGATATTTTGCTTTTTGAGTTATGGTTAGGGCACAAACCAGAGTTTAAATCCTGCTGTCTGATATGTAAACTAAGGAGTCTTCTGTTTAACATCTTTGGGCCTTAATGTCTTTATGATGAAACAGGGAAAATATATCATTTCACGAGGTCACTGCAAGGAGAAATGAGGTCATGCATTTTCGGGCTATCTGACATATAAGGCACTAAAACTCCATGAGGTCTTATCTCTTCCTTGATTGTTTAGAAATCACGGCTCACATTCAAAAGAGCTCCTTACTGGACAGGAGATTTCTGAAGTCATTGATCATTTTTAATGGTGCTGCTTTGTTTGTCTCTGGTGTTTTCTTCTTGGCTTTCTTTCCTAGTCTGCAGTTCTGGTAGATCAAAAAAGTAACATGATGCTTACACCATTATTCTTATTTTGACAGTTTGATACAGTTCTGATCAAAATTTGAAGTAATGTGAGGATCAGGGAAACAATGTGTGAGTTCACTGATTTCAAGAAACTTTCATTTCTAAATTAACTATTGAAACATACTAAACTAAAACTTGGGCAGTCAGTCTAGTTCACTCTGTGCAGGTCTTAGAATTTACAAGTCATTTCACAGGAAGTTGTTTTCTCACTTGATTCTCATAACAGTATGAGGTTATGCAGGGATTTTTTTTCACTCCTAAAGCAAGTAAATTAAGGATCCAAGTCATAAAGTCACTTGTTTAAGAACAAACACTAAATAAAGACAGGACTAGAAACTCAAGTCCCCTAAATTGAAAAAATTGTTTTTTCTTTTGGTGTTCTCTCATAGCACACAATCTGTCTTCCCATGTACCTGGGTCACCTTGAGCAGGTCACATAATCTTTCTGTATCTCAAGGGAGATCATTATACCTGAGTATTTCACTAGAGTATTAGGAGGATAAATGAAGATGATATATATGAAAGACTTAAAAATGCATAAAGCTATTATCACTATAATTCAGGAAAGAATTGTCAACATATCTCCCTATGACCTCTTTCCAACACTCTGGAAGATGACAAATATATTTGACATATTTATCATATATACAGTATATGACAAAGAAGAATAGAGCAGCTGTTTTCTGAAACAAAATTCTAAATGGTTGAAGAGTATGCAGCTATACATTCTCCCTATGAACTACCCTTTTGATAATGAAAGAAATAATAAAGATCCTAGAGAAGCACTCATATTTCACATCCCTGGGCTGTGAACCTGTATCAGACATCTACTGCTGCTTAACAGCTGTGTGAGAGTTCCCAGAGTAACAGAACCAAGAGGAGACGCATCGATAGATATAAGAGGAGCAAACACCAATGGTCAATGATTTATCCAAAATCTGTAAAACCTGTCTTTTCCTTTCTATTTGCTCCTGTGAATCATGCATTTACTTGATTTCTCACACTGTCACATCTTACTTCCAATTAGTATAAATCAAGGCATGTTCTTAACATTTTTCATTGCCTAGAGTAAAAAGTAGAGGTATATTGCAATGTTTAAAGGCGTTTAACATTCTGGCATTTTTTTCTCAAATTTGGGTGTTAGGGTGGGGGAGTGAGGATGAGCAGTAGAAAGAATACCTACAAACATCCTCTGAATGCACCCACCTCAAGGGTCTGTGTGTAAATTCATGCTCCATATTTTATTAGGAGGGCTACTCTGGAAATCTCACTTAACATTTCTTAATTACCGTTTTTTACATGAGAAATGTTAAGCTTGCTAATTAGTCATGTTTTATAAACTGAACATTTATAGAGTTATATTAGTATATATGTATGTACATATATATTTACATATTAATTTATATATGGGTAATAAAATGTAATGTACATAAACATAAGCACACACATATATATATATACATATATATACACATTTATATAAACATATAAAATATATCAGGCATTTTTGAAATGTGTTAAAATACCTCATTTCATATGAATTTAACTTATCATTTTCCCAAATATAAGAGCCATTGGAAAATGTTAAGTAAATAATGGAGAAATTCCCCAAATTTAAAATTGCAAAGGAGTGTCTTGAGTGCTGGGTTAGGAGTCTTGGTGAATAAATGAAGCAATGGTAATGGTATATGACACCTTTCATGTAATTTCCTCACATAGCCTTATTTTTCTTTCCTGAGGCAGGTGAAGAGCTTGTGATCAAACATATCATTCTAAATCTAATTATTTTTAAAAGCAGTCAACTGCTTTCACTTACATCTGCCTTACTTTGCTTCCCTAATGAGCATTAGAGGAATGCCTAGTTTAAAGTTTTCTTAAACCTTTTAAAAAACATCTTTCCCATAGCTCATAAAGTGAGAAAATTTAGGAAAGTGTGATTTATTTTACTCTTTAAAACTCAAAAATATGCATAGTCATTTGTCTATATTCAGAAACTCTTACCTCAAACTGAGTTTAGGCAGTTTGATACCAAAGACATTTGGGAGTGGGATAATCCGAGACAGATGATTACTATGGGTCAGAAAATCAGAATGAGTATTTGTTCAACACATTCCTTTTATGGTCCCAAATTTCTGAATGGCTAATATCACTCTATGAACTGTTAAATTTCTCTTACATTAATCATGAGAATAAATTTAAAAAAAACAAAACTCAGAGTAACAAAGAAAAATCCCAGAGGGCTTAGACTTCCTTGGGAGTTGAAGGAGACAGAGCTGGTGAGAAGCTCCAGTCACTCCCAAGAGTACAGTCTCTAACAGGTTAACCGAGCCCTGGGTGCACCACTCTGGGAAGATGCTGAGGCACCAAACAGAAATACATGTGAGGGATTTGAACGCAGCAGCTCAAGAGGAAGGCAGTTTGGTAGGTAATTCTAAATAAGGAAAGAAACATTGCTAACAGGCTGGATGAAGAAGATATTATGGAATTTCTTAAGTACTCAAGAAAACCTACTTGAACTGGAGGGTTGTGTAGCAGGCATTAAGGCCTCTTACATGCAGTGGGTAGGAAGACTGCTAATGAGCCCCAAATGAAGGAAGTCCCACTTTATGAACTATTTAGGGCTCTCTTGTCAAGTTCTGGATCAACTTTTTCCTGCATAATCAAGCTATCCTTTAGGGCGTGCAAATCAACATCACCGTTCTTGACAATGGAAAATGTTGCCTTTCCATTTTGAATAAAAACTTTGTGTTTGTTTGCATAAGTTTTAGTCTTACAGCAAGCATTCAGGTAAATGAATAAGGATCTGGTTGTATATAATATTCAGGGTATTTTTAATAATTTATTGTTCTTCAGCACCTTGGGAAAACATGAGGGTAATGTTCAAAGAACCTGATGAAAAATGGGTTTTACAGGGTGTTATAAGACTCTAACAAATAGAAAAACAAGGCTTGAAAAGCGATCTAGCTTCCC
This sequence comes from Smutsia gigantea, assembly GCA_032199065.1. Taxonomy (NCBI): domain Eukaryota; kingdom Metazoa; phylum Chordata; class Mammalia; order Pholidota; family Manidae; genus Smutsia; species Smutsia gigantea. Next base: position 55,953 of record JAVSCE010018840.1, read on the forward strand.
TGTTACAGAAATTGCTATCTAAATGTTGCCCACAATGAGGGACCCAAAAAAGATGTGTGCTGAATCAATGTGAATCAAACAGTAAAAAATAAGCAAGAATAAGAAAAAAGGCTGAATAAGCAGAGATTAATGTGTAGATGGCCGATTAATTTCCTAAGACCTTAAGAATGCTTAAAGATTAAAGAAAAGGAAATAACATGTATTGAGCTTATTATGTGGGCCAGGCACTCTGTTAGGTACTTTATATATGTTATAATGTAATCGTTCTTTTGACAAACATTTACTTTAAATGCCATACAAAACAAGTTTCCACATACCCTGTACCCAGCTTCGCCTGTTATTAACATCTGCCGTTAGTATGACATGTTTGTTGCAAATACATGTGCTTTTTAAAACCCTTAAATCATTTATCATGTTTTCTACAGATGAGAAACTGAGGTTGAGAGAAATTAAGCCCCCCAAAATACGTGGCTAAGTGTTTTATGCACAATTCTACACAGCAAGAGATCTTTAACTGTACCAAAGAAGTGCAAAGTGCACACAAAGACCTAACAGAATATCTCTGCCTTCTGCACTTGTACTTATTGTAGTAGCATATTTAATGCCCTTCCCTAGTCCTCAAGAACACTCACACGTGATGTCACTTTGTTTTCAACAGGGTGGGCGGTAATCGTAAAGAGAACGAGCTAACCGCAGATCCAAAATTCTGGTCGGCTGTGACTACACCAGTGTGTGCCTAGCAGGAGCCCCACCCAATGAGGTGGCATTTTTTGGACATTTTGTCTGCATATTGAACCTGGGGTAGCATCGATGCCAAAAGCCTGCAAAAGATAAACTGGTTTTAGCTTCCTTATCCAAGGAAGCTACTTCCTCAGCATGTCCAGCAGTGAGAGCGCAGCGGTGCCCCTTCCCTGTGAGTCCCCATACTTTCTTTTTTTTTTCTTTGCATCTTTCTCTTTTTCCTTTTATTCTTTTGTGTCTTCTTAACCTATTCCAGGGATCTTCCTACATTAGTATAGAGAATTCTTTTATTCTTTTTTCTTACTTTTTTTAAAAAAGACTTAAAGACATTTTATCTGGGGGACTTTTGTCATGTGGGGAGTGCCTGCCTGTGCCCTTCAAGTCCCTGTGGTCCCTGTGGCTTCATTTACTGATCCTCTGAGTCATCTCTGGCCTTATCCCATGAGCTCCTTGAGTTCTTGGTGGGTCCCACCCTCTTTTCATCCTGCTTATACCTGTCTTTCTGTCTAACAGGACAAAAAAACGAACAGAGGATATAAAAGAAATTAATATATCATTCTCGATTAATGAAAAGAAGGCAGGCAATGAGAAATGAGGGGACAAAGAATAGACGACATTATTAGAGTACCAATAGCCAAGTGGTTTATTTATGCCCAACTAGATCAATAATAACATTAAATATAAATCAGCTAGATGATCCAGTTGAAAGACAAAAGTTACTAGACTGGATTAAAGACAAAGCATAACAAAACCTAACTCTATTCTGTTTAGTAGAGATATGCTTTATTAGTGTGTCAACTACTAATACTGTATTAGTTTCCTAGTGTTGCTATAATAAATCACTACAAATTTAATGGCATGAAACAGATTTATTATTTCACAATTTTCAAGCTCTGAAGTCTAAAAACTTAGTTTTCCAAGAGTAAATATCCCTCTGGAGGCTCTAGGGTGGAATTAATTTCCTTGCCTCTTCCAGCTTCCAGAGGCTGCCTGCATTCCTTGGCTAACGGCTCCCTTTCATCTTCAAGTCTCTTTTGGACTCTGATCCTCCTTCCTGCCTCTTTCACTTATGAGGAGCTGTGTGACTGCACTTGGCACATCCAAATAATCCAACCTTCCCATACCAAGACCCTTAACTAATTATAATTTTAAAGTCCCTTTTGCCATGTAAAATAACATACTCATAGGTTCCTAGACTTGCTGCTCTGGAGAGCTGCACTGGAGAGTCATTTAAATCAACAGAAGACTGCATGAATGGGAAATACACTTTGTTGTGTTAACTGACTGAGTTTTCCAGGATGTTTACCAGAACATAGTTCAGTTTTCCCAATTCACCTAGTTCAGCAGAATATCAGCATAACCTAAGGTCAAGAAATTCTATAACTTGTTAATACACCCTCAAGAGGTTGGAGAAGAATCCACAAGAAGTGGTTATATCAAAGTGCCATTTACTGCTATCTGTTCATCATTTAAATGCCTAATTGAAATCATCTCTCCTTAATAAATCCTTCACAAAAACACAGGAGGTGGTGATGTCTTCTTGAAAAACAAGACTTTGTTCTTCACCTTGATGATGTGCTTTCCTTTTTGCATATTTGATCCCATATAACTTTTGACCATAGTGCTTTCGAAGAAAGTTTTTTCAGAATTATATCAATCCGCTGTGTCTATGTATGACATTTATGGGAATGAATTAATGCCCATAGAACAGGAACCTGTACCACATTAACAAAACTGTTAGGATGTCGTTTATGAGTCAGATGCATAAACTGAGGTCTCCTTAGTTTGTTGTACAGTCTCTGTCATCAGAAATATGTTGGCAAGTCACAAAAATATGTGCAGTCTTTTCCACTCCTGATTTTTGTTCACAACAGCATTAAAGATCAGGACCTTTGTTTTAATTTCTTAAAAGCCACCTCTTAAGGACATCAGTCCAGATTCCAGGGACACAAAATAATAATTTGCTGAATGTATTTTGATTGTTAACTGACAGAGGACAGGAGCTATGTTTTCATCATTTCACATCTCTGACATCAAAGGAGGTCTCCATAAATGTTTATGTTTAAGTGTATATTTAAAGTGACTATTTTCAGTTCTCTCATTGAATACATATGCCATTTTAACTGAGGATGATGTAATAAAGATGTTCTATTTCCTCCCTCCAAGTTTTCATTACCTTAGTGATGGAGGCAAACCCATGAGATACTTGCCTGAAGAGAAATGTAGTTACATCTGCATTTCACTGAGGTTTGAACGGGTACGTCTGCCCTCTAGAAATGTTTTTGTGAATTGATAAGCTTCTTTAGAAGACGGGAGTTTCAAAATAGATTCTTTTACTGAGAGAAGAGGTAGAAAAATAAAACACAGTTGTGAGATACTTCATTTCTATTCTTGCCAGCACAATAAAGGGATCAGAGGAAAGTATCATCGTGAGGGAAACAGATAATTGCTTTCCATATATTGATGTTATGTTCTGAAGTTCAAACACAGTCCTGAGCCTTAAGCTGCAGTACCTGAGCTCATAAGACAAAAATATATCTGTCTCTAGTAATTTCACAGCAGTCGGTATCTGTGAGAAAATTGTCTCATAGCCTCTGTGGGGTAGGAAGGGAGCAGGATGAGCATCTTTACTTGAAATCTGCTGAAACTGAGAACAAGGGGATTTAAATAACAAGACTAAAATTGCTTTGCCTGTGGTGTGGCTGCAATTAGAATGTAGATCTCCCAGTTCAAGGTTGGACTGCCCCCACCGGGCCTGGGAGAAATCCAAGTGCAGTGATAGAAAATAGCTCTTGCCAACTTAGTACCTCCTGCTGCCCAGTATGCAAAGAACCCAGCTTTTCATTGTACTTCCTTGAGAGGGAACAGGACTTGAAGAAGACAAAGTCTACTTTTCCATGGATAATTTCTAACCCTACAGAGCAAATAAATGACAGTGACTAAGAAGGACCCTGATGGTGTGAGGCTAGGGCAAAAGATGAGAACAACTGGGCTTAGTTTGTGTGGAAGTGATGAAAGATGTAAGGAAGGGCAGTCTAGCCAAACACCTTGAGCCTTATACTAATGATATGTATTGAAAATAAAATAAAATAGTAATGAATGTGTATTATGCTTGAAGTTTTTAATTAGTTTTTACATACTTGGATTTTTTATATGTAATCTTGAAAACTTTCCCATGTGGTATCACCATTTCTAATTTTATAAATGAATATATGGACTCAGAGAAGCTAATAACTTGCTCATGATTACCCAGCTATCACTGAATAGTGAAGAAAGTAAGAGTAACAGTGTTACTAGAGAGCTTAAATTTGCATCTTTTATTTCCTTTTCAATTTGCAATAGGAAGGGCAAGCAGGGGACAACTGGCAACAGTTGTGGTTTAGAGCAATGTGGGTAACTTCAAGCAAAATGTTTTCAATGCTAGGAGAAATTAGGTGTCGCCATTAAAACAAAATCTACAGAAAATAGAATCCTTCTTTTGGACCATTTCTAGGCAAGTGAGAGTACAGAAAACTTCATGTCACACATACCAGCCCAGATGGATACTAGATGATCTCAGTACGCTCATATTTAGAAATAGCTTCGTTACCAATTGCTCCAGTGGCTTCCAAGACGTTTTATCTAAACTTGCTTAGTAATTACTTCATCTTTGAGATGTGGAACTCCTTAATTGTATGATATGCTTTTAAATGATGAGAATAAAGACTTCAAAGAAGAGAAAAACTCTAAGAGCACTGAGAGAAAAGAATTGCGACTGCATCACAACCATCTAGGTAAATAATAAAGGCTCTGACTGAGCCTTGGAAAAGTACACCATCAAGTAGGAGACCATCCTGACAGCCAATGTACAACTGAAATAAGTCACAGGGGATCTTTGATGAACACTTACTCACAAATAAACAAATATTTACATCACAAAGGCATATTCATGAACCAAGCTTTCTTGAATGAATACTGAATGAATGGCTACTATTTTTGTAGGGCAAAATCTGTTGAATATATCTGGGCTATATAGACCTTTAAGTATTGGAGAATTTTACCATTTCTAGCTCCTGTTTTCAAACTTTATAAATGTCTGTTCTTTCTGACCCTTGTTACACATTATATATTTTTTTCTAGTGTCTGCTTCTCTAAATAATAATAGCTACTGTATTTCAAGCTCTGGACATTTTGTTGGGTAGTTTTAGACAGTTTCTCATTTAATTATCATATTAATCCAGCAAGTTAATATTTCCATTTTATAAAGAACTCTGTATCTCAAAAAAGCTTAAGTAACTTGCTCCATACAACCTAGTAGCAAAAAGCAGGTCTAGGATTTCATTCCAGAATTAGACTCCTTGAAGATGAAACAACATCTTTTGTGGAACTTCCATATCAGTGGTGCCTATATCAGTATGTGCACTGGAATCACCCGGACAACTTAAAAACAGTTTCCCACTTTGTACTTCCTGGAGATTCTGATGCAGTTGGTCTAAGGTGGAATATTAGTCTACATTTCTAACAAGTCCTCTGGCATGATTCTTATACACCCAGTTGAATGATGTGTGATTTAGGGTCGTCCTATCAATGCTTTCCATAGGGAATAAATATGTATATTTTACATTTTTATAGTGAATTCCAGATATCAAACTGATGTTTCTTTGTGCTTCATAAGATTTAAAGTTTCTTTTGACGCTGGGACATAACACACTAGACACATGGGTAGATGAAAGGCGACTGTTCGCTCCAGAAGAGGGACTGGGCCCCACGGACATAGCAGGGAAAGGATAACAAACTGGAGATTATGGACGGCAAGCAGGGTTGCTAGTTTTCCAGGGCTTCCTGTGGTTTGGCTAATTTGCGTAATTTTGCAGGCCCTGGGGCATGGGACTGTTCCTAGTTGTGTGCACCTGGCCATGGGGTGATCTTGCAGAGTAACCTGCATAATATCCACATAGTAACCTGGTGGGAGAGCCAGATAAGGGAAGTTGTGGGTGTGGACTTAATTGGCTGCTCAAAAGGGGATCTGTCTTGCCTCTAGCTGGGGCCTCAAAACAGAGTTCAGATAGCACACTTAAAAAAATAAACACAAAACAACAATACAAACTATATTTTGTTCCTTAGGATTATTCAAGATTGGTTCAGACCGCCAATTCATAATGTGCTGGAATCACCCCCAATATGCCTTTAGTTTCCAAATCCACAGGAGTGGAGGTGTCAGGTTATGCCTTCTGGCCATTTCAGGCTCCCACTTCCAAACCCACTGAATTCTTACTCTCTATGCTGAATTTTGAGTTTGTTATCCTCTGTCCTGGTGAACCTCACACTTTACCTTGTTTTGCACATTAAAAAAATATATCATAAAGACATTCAGATACACAGATACAACATAGAGAAGCATGTAAAGGAGTTACTATGTGTGTAGCACACTTTGAAGAAGACTTAGAGTTTAAATTAAAAAGCGTTTAAATCGCTGCAGCAATAACAATTTAACAATAACCATTAGACACAGTGCTTCCAAACCCAGGCACTGGCTCTTTCTCCTTTAACTTTCTACTCCCTGTGTCTGCACATTTCTAATTCAGAAGGACTTACTATCCCTTGTGTCCTGGGCTGCCTCCTAACCCTTTTTTTATGGTCTCATATTTCACTCCATGTTACCTATCTGGTATTTTCCTAGAGAGAATGTTTCTACTGGTGCCAGCTATTAATATTATTAATATTTATTTTCACTGTGCTACTGAAGACATTTACCTTCTCATGGGAAATCTTCATTTCACTGAAAGATGTCATGTAAGGTCCTTTACTTAAATTATCTCCCAAGTAGGTTTTGACTATATTTTTTTCCATAATAATTGTAAAATAATCATCTTGATTTCTACTCAATAGCCTCTGGGAATAAAATAGACTGGCCAGATTATAACTATTGTCCTGTCCACTTTCACCAGTAAATTCCTGTTCACTGGGGAACATAATAACTTAAAATCAATTTCACTGAATCCTATTTCACCATTACAGGGCCAGAAGCAAATAATGACTCAAAAAAATGTCAAAGCATGTAACTACAAGTTCTAATTAGTAAATAACAGGTAAAGTAGGGGTGGGGGGCATATAATGAAACAACATACAGTGTTGTTTTATTTTGCTAGAGTGGAGAAGAAATAGAATCCCTTCCTTAAGCTTCTCCTCTCCGAACCTCGCCATTTTGGAATGCTCCAGGGCTCAGCGTGGCACTGCTCTCCACACACACTCCCGAGGTGACCTCTTCTCATCCTATCTGCTGATGTCCAAAGAAATCTCAGTTTCATTCCTCCTTGAAGTCTGCCCACTCCACGTCCCCTTGGGTACCTAATAAGCACTTCAAGCAAACACAGTCAAAGCAGAGCTCTTCATTTTCCCTTCCAGCTCCCCCATCTTCCCAAATCAGTGTCACTTCCAATCCCTGGATGAATCCAACTCCTTGCTTTCACCTGCATTCGTCCAACCCATCAGAAAATCATTGGCTCTGCCTTCAAAACACATCCTGAATTCTATCATGTCTCAAGGCATCTGCCACCAGTCCAGGCTGCCATCATCTCTTGCCTCAACTACTGCAATAATGATCCTCTGTTCTGGCCCCTCTACAGTCTGCCACACAGCTGTCAGAATAAATATTTTTTTAAATGTCAGATCGAGACATTTTCCTATTCAAATCCCTCTAATATCTTTTTTTTTGTTTTGAAAATGTATAAATGTTTTGTCATAGCCTGTAGCTCTACATAATTTGGCCCTTGATTCGCTCTTTGACTTCACCTTTGACCTCTCATCCCTGTCTTTCTGAATTGCAGGCCTCACTAAACTGCTTCTAAATCCTTGAATATTCTAACTTGTTCCTACTTGAGATTTTATGATTCCTGAACCCATGACCTACCACGAATTTCCCAAATCATTTATTTTGATCAAAACAAGCATCGCCACTTTAATCTACCCTTCCTTCTTTCCTTTTCTTTTCTTTTCTCTCTCTCTCTTCCTCCCTCCCTTCCTGACTGTCTTCCTCTTCCCGAGTAATTTACTGGATTTCTTCCACTAAACTGCACACATCGTGATGGAATGGACTTTGTGTATCTTACATTATAAACCCAGTGTATAGAAAAATGCCTAGCACATATTAAATGAATGAATAAATAATTGTTAAATGAGTACATGAATAAATAGATCTATTTCCCAAATCTGAAATATTAAGAAAATTAGAGATGTCAAGGAGTAAATATATAGATGCTTAATTCTTAAAAAAAAATTCTATGTTGATAATTTCTATAATTTAACCATAACGAGCAATATTTATTGAGTATTTAATATTCTTCCAGGCATTAACCTAAGTCCTTCATGGATGTCATGTCATTTATTACTTACATAACTCTGCTCTTAGTTTTCCTATATAACAAATGAGTACCCTAAGGTTCATAGAAGTTAAGTTACTCATTTTTCCATGTTCACACAACTTTTAAATGCTGGAGTTGAGTCTTGAAAAGATTCATACTCCAAAGCCTATGCTTGCAATAATTATATTATACAAAATATCTGAACTTACGTCTATATTCCTTGAGGATACTGACTAATTCAAAAGTTCTGAAAGAATCTAAAAACCCTGCTGAAGAACACATGAATATACTGTAAACAGCATAAAGAAAGGTAGAAGAACTCGAGAGCAGAATTGCTGGGTTCTAGTTTGTGCAGGCTGTCTTCAGTGCTGTAGACTAACATTAAAGTTTTAACATGGAAAGTTCTCAAGCAAAACTCAGTTCTCAGACATGTTTTCTTAGGTTCTCACTTTTTTTTCCATCTTTTTTGGTAGGGAATTTAGGAATTTAGTTCACTCCCAGATTGTCCAAGGAGTCCCTGGTTGTTTTTTATCCAGTCCACTTAACTCATTAAAATTTCCTACCCTGGTCCTTGAGGGCATGTGATTTTGTGACCTATGAACTAGACTTAATGGTATTGCATCCTTTTTCAAATCAAAGCATACTGTCCATGAGGAGCCAGCTGCAAGATAAATACTTTAAAAAGTTTAATGGTTGCACCTGATTTTCAACTGTCACTCCAAGCATCAATTAATGCATAAGTTAATGCTATTTATAGCTTGCACAGCTGTTAAAGGACAAAAGCATAATAAATGTAAACTTATAATAAATCTCTTTAAATACTTATTTTCAAACATCATTTTATTATCTGTGGCTTGACTGATACATGGAAGATATGTAATTTGTTCCACTGCTGTCATTTTAAAATTGACTCTGCTCTAAGAATCATGACAAGAAATGAACATTTCATATAAACAGCCAAGAGAATGTCTGCGGCAGTAAAACATCCAGATGCAAAATGGAAAAATCAGACATGTGATAGTTCCTTAACAGAGTGCCAAACATCTGGGAGTTTGGGGAGAACTTCACAATTACCTAAATATTTCACTTATCTGAATGTTTATTTCCCTATTATACCTGCACAATTTGGCACATTGTCAATAAGTAAGGAGCAGAGGGAAGGGAGTGTTGGATCTTAAGGGAAAAGTTGCTTTTTCCCAAAGAACTATTTATTATTTTTAAATTTTAAAAAAGCTTTGGTTTAATCGAAGGCATATCTTGTTTGTCTGTATTTCATACAGTACAACCCTAAATCATGGACCTTTCAATTCACTTTTTTTTAATATAGTGAAAAACATGCAATTGCATAATAAGTCTTTTCTTCTTGTTAAACTTGTATTAATTCATCATTAATCCAGTTACAATGCGAGACACAGCATATGTACGTTAAAAATGCTGGGAGGAAATAAACTAAATGTGACAGTCTTATTAGGATATTTAAGATTGGAGAGGGTTTTCTTCATTTTTTTTCTTCTCCATTTTCTATAATATTCTAACATTCATTTTGAAGAAGTTAATTAAGCCTTTCAGTTTAACACAAACATTTATAAATTTATTTTTCAGAAAAAAGCCCTCATGTTTCCACAATCACATCCCAGCTTGGATGCTTGATCGACCTGGTTCCTATGAGGAGTATCCTGGAAACCTGAGCAAGTGGGAGGTTGCTAACAGAGTGCAGTGATTGACATTGTATCAGGTAAACAGCTAAATGCAGTTATTTCTCACTCATGAATGGAGGCAAGCATCTGCAGGAACATCAGACTCTCAAAAGATTACATGGACAAGTTACCCAGCAATTTTATATTAAAAGGCATCCTCAAGAAAACTAAAGAATTGCCATAAGTAGCTCCAGGGATGCAATCGGTTAGCACACAGTGCTTAAAACAATTTCCATGAGACCAGCCTTGACTGTTTATCTCATAAAAATGAATTGTGGTTCTAAATGTATTGGGAAATAAACAAACAAAGAAAAATATTAGAAACACTTGAAAATGGCCCTCCAGAAAATCATACTTAAATATTCAATCAAGTAGAATTAACACACATAATTTTGTTTTAATATTTTGCATAACTTTTATATGTTTATGGACAGAATTTTCTATCTTCTTTTATACAGTTCTTCTTAAGCCAAAGGCTATTATCCATTCACTATAATAAATAATGTCTTAGCAAAACAATGCCTAATTTTAAGAAGGGCTGCATATTGTCACACTCTGGGAGAAGATGTCATTTAAAACACTGCTTAATGAGTTGCAGTTTGATGGTCCTGTGGTAGTAATGATAGTATACCCAGCAGTAAACCAATGAGAAAACACCAGGATCAGCAGAACAGGCTACCTGCAAATGACTCCCAAATCTGCCGGAGCAATCAGCAAATTCACTGTATGCAGCAAATTAAGCAACTATATAACAAAGAAAACTATAGGAAAAGTGATGAGACTTGGCTTGTGTATTAGTCTACTCAGTCTGTCATAACAAAATACCACATATACAAAATAGCCACCATGGTGGCTTAAAACAGAAATTAATTTTCTTACAGTTTGGAAGTCTGAAAGTCTGAGATCAACATGGTTGGGTTCTGGTGAGAGCTCATCTTCTTGGCTGGCAGATAGCCACCTTCTAGCTGTGTGCCCACATGGCCTGTTTTCAGTCTATCCTCATTCTTTCTGTACTTCCTTTTCCTACAAGGCCATCAGTTGTATTGGATTAGGTCCCCACACTTATGACCTCACCTAAGCTTAATTATCTCCAAAAGATCCATTTTCCAAATACAGTCACCCTGGGCTTAAGGCTTAAATGTATGTATTTGGGGCAGGAGGATCCATAATTGACTCCATAGCAGCTTGTTTGGTGTGTGTGTGTATGCATGCACATGTGTGTGTGTTTGGGGAAGGAGGTTTGAGAAAGAATCAAAGGCCTAATATTGCTAAAATACCTATAGTGGGACTCTCTAGAGTGGGTGAAAATGTGAAGATGTTACTAAGATGCTTACCATACCAAGTGGTAAGGTTTTCCATCAATTAGTGGACTCATGTAACTCCATAACTCATGATATTAACAGTCTGGTTTGAGCCATCTGTGTGTGGTCAATAGCAATAGCCAAAGTATAGGTCTTCTTCTTGAAGCTTTCGTTTTTTTCACAGAAATTCTCCTGACCCCAAGCTTAAGTTTCCTAAAAAACATTTAAAAACATTTACAACTTTTCCTTCACCATAAGCTTCAATGGGAAAGAATAAATGGGCAAAAGTATGAATAAGTGAATCCAACAAAGATTTTAGGGATTGTCTTGAAGACAGTGAGTTCTTTTGTGTTTGCCCTATGCACCATATATTTTTAAAATATTATTAAAAATGACACTCTAACAAATTCTCTAATGTTAAGAATACCTTGTCAAATAAGCAAAACTAACTTATGTTCTATTAGCAATGAAAAATAAAAACTTGAAGTTTAAAACTACGATGTACAGTAGCAACAAAAACATAAAATACTTAGAAATATCATTGATAAAAGATGTATAAGTCTAAACACTGAAAACTAAAAAAACTGCTATAGTAAATTAAGGATATTCAAGAGGAGAAACATACTGAGTATATGGATCAGAAAATGATATTTTTAAGATGTGTATTCCCCCACAAATTGATCTACAGACTCAATACAACCCCAATCAAAATGCCAGATAGTATGTTTTAAAGAATTTGACAAGCGGATGCTAAAATTTATATGTAAAATGCAAAGGACTTCAAATAGTTAAAACAACTTTGTAAAATAGTAAAGTTACAGGAGGTAAACTACCTTATTTCAAGAATTACTTTAAAGCTACAGTTATTAAGACAATGTTATATTATAGGGTAAAGATTGACAAATAGATCAATGGAACAAAACAGGAAGTCTAGAAATGGCCATCTGACCTTTGACAAAGAGGCCAAGGCAATTTAATGGGATAATGAAGTCTTTTCAAGAAATGGTGGTAGTACAATTGGATAGCTTCACAAAAAAAAAAAAAAAAAGAACAAAAAACACTTGACCCTGCCTCACCATAAACAAAAATTAATCAGTTTTATCATGGACCCTAAATGATACTACATCAAATTTAAAGACATTTGCTCTTCAAAAGACACTGTTATGGAAATGAAAAGGCAAGCTATAGATTGGGAGAAAATATTTGCAAAACTGATTTTCAACTAAAAGGTTGTGTCCAAAATAGAACTTTCAAGTCTCTATAAAAAGAAAATGAGCAACCCAATTGAAAAAGGGAAAAATATTTGAACAGACATTTCACCAGAGAAGATGTACAGATGGCAAATAAGCACAAAAAATGATGCTGTTAAGGAAACGTAAACTGAAACATCTATACAATATCACTATACACTCACGAGAATGGCTAACATGAAAACTAATTATACCAAGTGTTGGGGAGAATATGGAACAACTGGAAGTCTATATACTCCTGGTGAGAATGTAAATTGGTGTATCTATCTACTTTAGAAAACAGTTTGGCAGTTTCCTAAAAAGTTAAACATATATACTAACCCTATGACCTAGCCGTATCACTCCAAGGTATTTACAAGACAGAAATGAAAATGTGTGTCTGTAGAAAAACCTGTACACAAATGTTCATTGAAGTAAAACTAAAAACAATCTAAATGTTCATCACCATATAAACAAATTGTGAATATCAACACAAAGAATACTACCCAGCAATAAAAAGGAACAAATTGCTAATGTACAAAACAATTAAATCATCTCAAAACAGTTATGCTGAATGAAATAAGCCAGACCCCCCTCAAAAGAGAGGATACATACATGATTCCATTTATATAAAATTCTAGAAAATGCAGACTAATCTATGGTGACAGAAAGCAGATCAGTGGTTGCTGGCAAGGAAGAATTACAAAAGTCAGAAGGAAAATTCGGGGGATGGTGTATATACTATCTTATTGTGTGTAATACATATGTCAAAACTCACCAAAAATACATTTTAAATATGTGCAGTTTAATAGATGTCAATTATATCTCAATGAAGTGTAAACAAAAAATATCAAAGAAAAAATATACCTACGGAGATGAAAGTCAAGTAGTAGTTACCTTTGCTGTGTGTGGATAGTCAGAAGAGGGAGAGGTTTCTGGGCTTCCAGTAATGCTCTGTTTTGATCTGAGTAATGAGGGCACATATGTATTCCCTTTCTGAAATTAATTTAGCTGACACACATGATATATATACTTTTCTAAATATATGATTTTCTTCTTTAAACATTTTACACTAAAGTAAATATATATAGAAAGTTTTGCCTTCTCAATGCAGACAGGACCAACATGAAACATAACAAGTAATCTTTTAAAAAGACAAGATGAATTACAGATGGGAACAGAGGAAAAAAGAAACAAAAAGCACTATCAGCTAATATTTAAATCATGCTTTACTGAAGCAAAGCACAGAAACTTCTCTCAAATTCCTGACTGTATAGGAACCTTTATTTCATTTTATTTCTAAGAGTGAGTGTTTTTCAGAACATCATTTTTTTCCTTATATTCCTTCCCTCTAAGACGTTATTTCTCAAAGTGGATTTTTCAGAACTCTTTTTCAGCAGCATGTCAAGGACCTATTGCGATGAAAAGTGTCCCATGGCAAAAGCAGTTGGGAAAGCTGTTCATACAAAGTTCAACTGTTTTCCTCCTGCGATGTTTATACCTAAACTTTTAACATGTTAAAATGTGCCATAAATCCCATACAAGGCATATGCAATTTTCCCAAACTTACATACTCATAGAACCTCCCTTTTCAAATAGCATTCTAAAAGACTAATATTTCAACGACCATACACTGCAGTTTCAGAAATTCAATACCAATTGTGGTTGTTTAGTGTTATAGTTAAAATGTGTGCTTCAAACTAGACCATCTGGATTTGAATCCTGCCTCTGCCACTCTTTTCGCTTTGTGACTTTGAGTGCTGGACTTACCTCTCAAAAGGAGGTGATAAAAACAATATGGTGGTTGTGGGAATAAAATGATGAAACACATGTAAAGCATTTAGAACAGTGCCTGCTACATAGTAAGTGTTCCCAAGAGTTAGCTATTAATATTATCAAGAAAATTTGTCTAAGCAAGAACCACAAGGTAGAGATAATGTTACATTATTCGTTTTGACATAGAACATAGAGACCATCTTATTGCTTATCAGTCCATCAAAAATCTGGCAATAGAATAATATGAGATGTACACATTCTCACCACACCAACACAAAAATACATGAGGTGAAGGCTGTATTAACAAACATTACTGTGCTAATCATTTCGCAATACATATGTGTATCAAATCATCACATCATACACCTTCCACTTACACAGTGTTTCGTGTCAATTATATCTCAGTAAAGGTTGGGAGGGGGAAGAACAATCACATCTCATGTATTCATCGTGGAGACTGAGCAACTCAATATAAATGAAGTGCTTAGTCTTAAAACCTCTAAAAAACAGAAGAATTACATGAGATGCTGAATTTATAACCACATCAGCATGCATGGCTAGATTATAAATTCCCTGATGGCAGAGACTACATCTTTCCATCATCCTCCTTTTTTTGAGGGTTAGTGTTGAACTCAGTCTAAGCATTTTAGGAATTCTGGCATGTCCAGAAGTCCTTTCAGCATGAGGGAGTCCAGGCACTTTGGAGTAATTTTGAAAGGGATTCTGAGCCAAGGTAGTCAGCTCCCTGGATCGACAAGACAAAGATATGTCAGCAAAAGATGGGAGAAGACTGATTTTAACAGGATTTTACTTGGGTGATGCAGATGGAGTCCTTAAATCAGGATTCCATCCACTAGACCTTCACATTAGAAGATAGCTGAAACCGAGCAGGGTGAGGGGAGCAGGGACATTAAAAATCACATTAGCAGAATTGAGGATAGGAATCAAATTCTTCTCTGGTTGTTACTTAAATGCTTGATTTTCCCGAGGCTGATGGGATAAGAGAATCATGGTTACTTGTTATCCTTCACAATACCTAGCACGCACTTGCACATTAACAGGTGTTAATGAACACATTCTTTCGTACGTGTGGTGCAGTTAGAAAGTGTAGTGACAGCTGTAGAAAGGACACTCCCACCTTCCCCACTCCAGCTGAAGAAAAAGAAGAAACAAACAAGGAAACAATAAATGATAAAAATGCATATAACTGAGAGAAAGGAAGAATCTTCAATTAGGTAAATCAGAGTTAATCCACAAGAAATGTGTTTTATATCTTAAAAGAGTAAAGCACAAGAGAAGATAAGATGGTATTCATCTCTCGGGACTTCTTCAAGGGTTAATTTGTGTGAGGGAAGTGCTCTGAAACCAAGGGTAGGAAAACCACTTAAATGCAAAGCCTCACTAGAGGCTGCCTGCTGCATTGTGTAGCTGCTATTTTTAGCCCACATTCATGCTGCCTCGGTCAGGGTTGGGGGACATCTGTGGAGAGAGGAATGAATTGCTTGCAGCAAGACAAGTTTTGATGAATAATTACTGCTGTTATACAATGTGCAGCCAGGCCCAGCTTCATTCCACAGACTGGAAACTACTAAGACTTTCAGGAAGTAATCATGGGCAGGTCCTGGGTGGCTGCTTATGGCTTCCAGCACTAATGATACTTGGCAGGGCTGCCAGGATGATCAAGGACTAATTGATTTGCTGTGAACCCTACTAAAACTTTAGTACCAAAGCTGATGCTATACAATGCAGTTACATTTTCAAAGCACTTTATGATCATTTTTTTTGTCCCAATGTTCCATTGAAGTAAGTAAAAAGTACTTTTTCTTATAATTCTAATGTTTATTTTTGACTTTATATTTCTAAACCCTAGACTGTACTAAGTGCAAAGGCTCCTTCATAAATTCCATGTTTCAAGACCTAGAGTAAAAAGGTCGTCTATTTTCATTACTTATAATAGTTTTCTAAAGCAAGGTGCCAGGTTTCTTTCTTTTTCTACTTTTCTATAACCCAATGACCAGCATTTTCTAGATACTTACGATAAAATAGTAAGTTTAAAAGGTAGGGAGTGGTGAGAGCTGTCCAATCTTCAAGAAGAATTTAGAGAAAATATATGAAGTATCCAAGACTTCCTGGGTTCATAAATAAAACTGTTTCTCTCCAGACAGCAAAAGACTTTCAAAGTAAGAAATGGCCTCAGGGCAAAGATTAAAGTAAGAACACTGTCAGTAAAATCTGGCTTCTGGATAAAGTTCATATCTAATGTATGGCTGTTAATACTCTTTGTTGAGACTTCAAAAATACTTGAGGTGGCTCACAGACCCTCTCAACTACTCAGTAGGGCTTCTAAAATCTTAAGGGTGCTATCTCACAATAGCTTGATTCTCAGCAAAAGATAGAAGTCTTTCTCAAAGAATTAGGTACGCCCTTTGTCTTATGGATTTAACCCCAATAAGATTCTGAAATCCACATATTTTACAAAGAATAACATCAGTAGAAGCACTGTGGACATTGGCTAAAAGGGGTAGGTAGTTCAAAATCAAAACACACCCTGGAGAACCCAGTCTTAGAGGGTAAGAAATAGCTACCCTGCTTAAATGCAAACACATACCATTTCTTATGCATAAAGAAAAATGACTCGGAGGATGGAGCCTCAAGAGCATAGCCAAGTAGGAGGACTGGGGCCTAACAAAGGGTCTGACAACATGTGTCCACCATAGAATTGCTATCAAACAGTGGCTGCTATATATGAATTTATCCATAAAGATAAGTAGGATATAGCGGTACATCCACCCATCCACCCACCATCCATCCATTTCATCTATCCATCCATCTATCCATACATACATAGGATCCATAATAATAACTGAATTATTAGAAAATCAAGTAATTCGCATAGGAAAATTAATTATCCTTTCTTAACTTCACTTAACTATCTGTAAAGTGAGAAGGTTCCTCTGCTTTAGTGATAAGCAATCACTAGCCAATTGCGCACAAGCCACAAATACTCTGCTCAGCTTTACAGCATAACCTGGAATCTTGTTTCAGGATGGAAGATTAGAAAGCTACCTCCATGTGGGCACTTCTCAAAAGCATCCAAAAGTTAACATTTTAATGACAAATTTGCACATGCTACTCTTCTATTCAGTAAAATAGATTACCTATGGTGCAAGAAAATAAATCCTTTGCCACTAACACCCTACCACCATTGAACTTAATAAGACAATTTTCATTTGGGAAAGCTCTTGTAAATTAAAAAAAAAAGCTATGCACTAATTCACCATGGTCTAGACAGTTTCCAACTTTGCTTCTGTTCTACTAAGTGCCAATTTGTGACACTTCTGTGACTCTTTCTCTCCCTTGCCTCTGGCAGATATCACTAATTAACCTTGGTACTATTTTCTACTAGTCCAAATATGGCCTCATGACCTTTTCAGCATAACATTCTGGGCGGTTTTCACCTGCCAATCTGAGTTGTCACACAGCATGACATTATCTACCATTAGTGTCTATGATGTGTGTGTTCTCTGATCTCTGTGAATACATAAATCAGTATCTTAGAAAAGGGATGAGTTATGGATAGACTCTACCACTTCAGCTCCACTACTGAGAGAAACAGTAAAGCTGAGTTTTTGAGATCATGATCCCTGGAGAAGACTGGCTGAGTTTTTATCATAATTTTGCCACTTTAGTTGTGGCAATCGGGCAATTACTTAGCATCTTTGTGTCTCAGATTCCTCATCTATAAATAGGGGTAATAATACTATTTACCTCATAGATTAATATTATTAATTGAGAAAATATATGATGATTAATAAAATATAAGTGCTTAAAATAATGACTGGTACCAAGTTATGCATATTATGTTACTTATTATTATGTTATCATTATTTTCATTATTGTTATCATTATTACTCGTAGCTCTGTAAGTTTGGCAAATTATATAACCTTATTCCATGTTTGTGGGTTAGAAGATATTTATCTAGCATTCATGTGAATATTTAACTAAGTATATCCATGCAATTTAACACTTGACATGCTGGAATTTTAAAATCATTTTTATTGAAATGGAGTGTTAAGAAAAATCTAAACTGTATCACATATTTATCTTGTGTACAGTGTATGCCAAACATTATTTCAACTTTTTTTCATGCATCAAGAACTCTTGCTCTGCTCTCCTACATTTCTTGCCATTCCCTAGAATGGAGTTCCGCATTGCTCCTTGCCTTCAGGTTAGACTTGTAAATCAAATAATGGGAATTGTTCTAGTTTGTCTGTTTTCCTTGTTCCTAACAGACTCATGAATCTTGACTTGTTGTACACCTCTTGATTCATTCAAAATTGTTGATTTTGCCAAATATTCCATCTCCCAACATGTTAGCCATGTTACTTATAACATGTAACATGTTATAACTACAGAATAAGCTTAGGATAAGATATTTAAAAACACAAGAGAAACTCATAAAAGGAATTTCCACTTGGGTGTCTTTTTAGAAGTGTTTATTATGGAGATGCCCAAATATGGCCTCTTTCAAAAGCATGCTAAGTACTCATAAGGAAAGAACCATACTAGCATCACACTGTTTTAGTACAGACATTCTTAAAGTATGGTTCCAGGATCCTATAGAAATGCAGTCTCAGGCCCCACCCCAACTTTCTGAAATTCTGAGGGTGAGGCCACCAATTTCTGTTTCAACAAGCTCTTCAGATGACGCTGATCCACACTTAAGACTTATTATTCTGATGTATAAGCAAATTTATTAATTAGGGTTCCTACTAACATCTTGATATCAAATTTAATTGTTTTCTTCTCTGCACATTTATTACAGGTTATAACATTGTCATCTCTGAGAACACATGTTTTATGGGTTCTTCTCTTTTTCAGCCTTAATCTCTTCTCAGGATCCAAATTCTCCTGATAATGTCACACAGTAGCTACTATAATCCAACAGAGGGTCTTATATAATGAATTTTCTAGTTAATAATAGAACTAGAGCAAACAGTTGAGAACTACCAATAAAAGAAAGTTCTGAATAATTAATGTACTGATTACTCTTCCATGTAATTACTTTTCCTTATTTGTGGGATGACGTAATGAACTTGTTATTTGGTGTTTGCATAGTTGGCGAGATGAAGCAGAAATGTCATTTGCAGCTTCAACTGTCACCTGCAAAGTCTTCTTCCCAGGCTGTGTTACCTTGGTGGAGTGACCAAATTCAAATGCCAAGCTTTGCAGTATGAGAAATAGGAATTTGTCCATATACCCTGATTTTATCAGGCTCTTGGAGCTCAGTTCACTCTATTTAAATTCACAAGAGAACTTGTATCAAATGGAATGGTAAATTATTCATTGACAGTACAGGAGATTTCTATATTCCATCATTCCAATGTTCAATCCTGCTCTCCCTGGTAGTAGATCTCTTAGAAACTAAAAGGGATCAGAAAGCCCCCCTTCCTTAAATGGATTGATTCTTAAATGACTTTTGTTCACTGCTAAGTAACCTTAGGTATGTGTTGATTTTACTTATTTGCTCTCAGAAAAGAGTTTTCATCCAAAACTCTTTAGACTTTCTTACTTTAAAATGGTAACAAAGGGAAATTCCATGCTATTTTGTACAATCTCAGTGAACCTGTTATCAATGACACCATGAGATCAAAATGCCTCATTTGTTACTCTTCAAAATAAGTCTGGGTCAGGAGTTATTCTGAATATAATGAATTTTTTAAAGCAAATGTACTTTGTTAAATGAACCTTATTTTTTAAAAACAAGTAAGTGCAGGAACTCACACTGTATATATAAAATAGTACATTAGAACATAATGAACATTGTTAATTAAGAATCATTTATACATATTCCATAAGTAACATAAAGGAATTCTGCCTTGAACTTTGGAATTAGTATAAGAGTAGCTAAATTTGCTGGATTAATAGAGATGCACCCTTGTACACTTTCTCTCCAATGGACAAGTCAGTCAGTTACAGTAGCGTTTGAATTTTAATACATAATTTCTTGCTGGGGATCTAGATTTTATTGAAAGTTTACATAGCAACTTAAATCAAGACATACGGTTTCACTTTCCTCAAAAACAAGGGAAGTATTTCTGAGACCCTTTAGTTACTGAATTGAGTTATTTTTTGAACACTTACTATCTACAGAATAAAATATTTTTTCAGTAAGAGAGCTTTCAATAAAAGCTTTTCAGACATGAAGACAAGACCTCTGTCACCAAGGAGATAACAGAAGCACAGTAATTCCTTGGGTATCATATCACATTCTAACTTGCTTTGTCAAAAGAGACCAACAGTATTTAAGTATCGAGAGTCTGAGCTATTGCAGGTAGCTGACTTAGAATCTATTGCATATATTTATGCACTTAGAATGCCAACTAAGTCCAAAAATCATGTGGGAAACATCGAGATTAGAAAGAAGAGAAAATGTCAGGTATGGTTTAGGGTGTGTAGAAGATTAAAAGCATCAATAAAAGGAAGGAAACTAATATATCACTGGAGAAGAACATCTCAATAGCTCTGGAGAGAAAAGAAACACGTGATGGTTTTAAGCTTTATTGTTTTAATTCCACATACAGAAAATAAGTTTGTCTCATTTCTTATTAAATAGTAGTTATATTTCTTTTAGCTATAGTAAAAGAGGTATCACTATCCTTCTTTAAATAAAATACTACTTTTGTTAGGCATTTGAATATGTGACTCCCATTGGGTTTAGGACAAAACCATGCTAAGTAAAGCTTTGTAAATGAAAGTCTTAGTAATAGCTAAGGAAAGCTAACTACAATGGTGAAAGTGTTATAAAGAAACAACACTGGAAGGAATATTTTGTCTTTGGACATTGTAAAATAAATGCACAAAGAGAGGACATGCATAGAAACTTTGGATTAAATCATTTTAATCTAATACCTTTACCATAGTGAAAGGAAAGGTACAAAACAAAATTAAGAGCAGGGTAAGTTGAAACAGCTGAAAAAACATTCTTGGTTTTACTAAACTTGTACAACTTGCAAAGTCTCATTGTGTTTAGCTATGAGATGTCAGGTGGCAAATACTAACTCAAAGAAACAAAGGTGTTAGAAGAGTGAATAACACTAAGTAAGTATTGTTAAGTATTGTCCTTTCAAGGGATGGCTTTACTATTATTTTGTACAGTACATCACACACACTCCAGTAATAGCTTCCAGTAACAGAGGGACATTTTCTCCTCCACGAAGGCAGTAAAACACAAAAAGAAAAGCACGATTAAATTACACAGGCAACACACAGGTACAAGGCAGTAACTACCCACACTCTTCCCTGTGCATTTGTATTAAATATTAATTGGTATTGCATCTATATTTTATTCAGGTTCACAAAACCTATAGGAGCAGAGCAACCACACTGAATTTGGAAATTGAACCATATTAAAATAGAAGTGATCTCACAAAGAGTCTTTTATAAGGCATACTTTAGTAGCAATAACTTAGGCTTTGGAGTCAGATAAATCAGGTTATCACAGTCTCCATTCATCAGCAGTTACTTGGAAAAATTATCTAACTTCAGAACTTTGGCTTAAAAGAGAGGAGTTTCCAATGTATACTGATATGATGAAACAATCTGCGTTCAGAGCCTAGTAAAATATATTGTGCATGATACTGCAAAGTAGTTATTATTATGATTTGAAAAGTTGTCTTACTATTGTATCTCAGGATATTGAGGCAAATACTAAACCAATTAACATATTTAGGTAGCTAAAATAGTCAACTCTGTTTAGCCCTATAAAATCTTGCTTTGAAATATGGACAGAAGAGAGAATATGTACAGGAAAAAAAAGACTATCCACTTAAATTTTAGGATTAGAATATATTAAAAGAAAGATTTGATGGGTTAGATCCTTCTGACACAGTCCATGGAAATGAAAAGGATTTTCAAAAGTTACTGCCATTGATCAGAAGTTAAAAGTTAAGGATATGAAGCATGATGTAATTAAAATGTTTATATTCCTGCTTCAGTGCCACCCATCTGTTTCCTAACAATGACCTGGAACTACTAGTCATATTTCATAAATGAGTTTGGGTTTCTCTTGTTTTAGATACTTCATGAAGCCAAGATATCCACACTGGGGCTTAAATCCTAACTCTGCTCATCGGTGACATAATTCTTAGACATTGGGAAGGGTATTTAATCTCTATGAATCTCTTTTCCACACTTCTGAAAACAGTGAATAATGGTAAGTACCTGTGTTAGTAGTTGTGAAAATTAAATAAAACAGTGTTTGTAAAGTGCCCAACTTATAGCGGGGGGTGAGAAATGTGAATTTCCATTCCCTTCTACTCAACTCAAGAGACCAGGAAAGCCTGATTTTTGAAGTCTGAGGAAAAAGCATCTTATTTTTACCAAATAAGACCACTAAAATGGTCCCAGATGATTGCATGGAAGGGATAATAAAGATATTCATTTAATCATTTAAACACTATTTCTTGAATTAAGACATTGGATGGGAATGGGGACAGAACTGAAAACTAGCTTGTACAACTTTAAAAAGTTATTTACTATTTGATATTCATGCAAAACTAAAGAAAGAAAGTATGTTTCCTGTTAAGAATTTAAGCAATCTTACCAAGGTAAAGATTATAAAAAGATAACTATTCTTTCTTGAGTTATAAATAATGATTTCTGTTTTTAAGAGCCACTCTCTGCTTCAGGAAAACCCTTTGCTCCTAATGCTGTCCTAGGTGGAGCTATCAACAGCAAGGTGGCGCATGTCTCCTCCCTTGCCTTCACTTCCACTATATACTTGCGATGCCAAGAAGTGCCCATTTTGATTTGTGCTTAGTTCTCAAGGGAACATTAGCAAACCTAGAAGATGACCACCCAGCAGAGGCAACCTAACATTGGCCTAAGGGGCTGAGGGTTAACACATATTGTCCAGTGTTTTGAGGTGTAGAAAAGAGGAGCCTTCCTGAATACCGATGTGGCCGTCACAAAGCCATTCCTGCATTTTGGGAACACAGTGGTCTAAGCTGACAGAGGATGAACTCCTTCTTTATAAAAATACTAGAAATTCTGGATAATATATAGCAACAATAAAAGTAAATGAGTATTTGACCTGGAAAAAAGAGAAAAAGATAAATCCATGTGTCCTGAATATGCTGGGAACTCAAGTGAGAGAGTTGGGTAGAATTTGGCATTGCGATGCCCTTCAAAATATTCAGTTGAATGGGAACAGATTACAGAGGCTGGGCTAGGATTGTAATTCCACTGAAGGTGAGATGAAACACATGTGATACTGGGTGTTAGAAATCTTACTGCCTCTTCTATGAAAAGTTCTATCTACTGGCTCAAAAAAACAATGAGAAGTTTTCCTTCTACTCAAGGCTTTAGTTGAAGGGATAATATCATCCAAGATAAGACCCCATGCTTATATGCATAGGCAGGATTGCTTATATAAATGGTACATAAAACCCAAGTTGAAAAATCAGCATAAAAACCAGTTCTGGACTAGTGAGCCCCATACACTTTTTGTCCTTGCAAGAAAATGCTGTATAGACACAATTCCATGGCCTAAGGTACATGGAAGATGACAGAAAAAATAATCCCCTACTGAGGAGGATTTCATAGTGACAAAGACAAGGAAGAGGTAGGAGAAGGTAGTGGAGATGGAGGTCATAATAAGGGTGAGATGACAGTATGGGGGACTTGAGACTAGAGATCAGAGAAGAATCTGAAAGAAAACTATAAATTAGTACCTTAGATGAATTGCAGAGTAAAAGATAAAATGCAAATCATAATAAATAAAAAAGGTAAAGTAATAACCAGATTGATTAAAAACCAAATTGAACTTCTAAAAAGGTAACTAATTAGATCAAACTAAGGAAAAATTTATATACTGAAAGTTAAAGTGATTGAAATTACAGAAAGCAGATCAAAGATTTAAGATGTTTGAGAGCCTACAGAATGAGTGAGAAGGTCCAATATATTCAGCAGGGGTTTTAAAAACACAAAACAACAAGAATCACTCTCTTCAAAAGTAATATTTAAAGATATAATGTTAAAGAACTTTCCAGAATGGAAAAAATACAAGTTTTCATAATAGAATAGAAGGATAATCTGAACAGGTTAAATAAAAACAGATCTACATCTATACCGATTACTGTCAAACTTAGTATATCTAAGAAAAAGCCAAAAAACTTAAAACCAGTCACTTACAAAGAAAGATTTGACAGCAGATTTTTCAACAGCAACTAGCTCTTTCCCATTTTTTTCTAGCTCATTTTTCTCTAGTTCATTAAATGGTAGCACAGTTGCCCAAGTTTTTCAGGCTCAAAACCTCTGAGCCATGTTTCAGTCCTCCAGTTCCCTCACAGTCGTACCCAGTCATCAGAGTAGGTCTGCTTATCTATAACTCTAAAGGTCCCCTGAATCTGAACACTTCTGACCACCTTCAGTGCCTTCTCCTTAATCAAAGACCTCATTGCATGTTATCTAGAGGACCGAAATAACCTTCCGGCTGATCTCCCAATGCCTGGCCCCTACAATTAAATTATACCACATCTCTCCTCAAACCATCCAATGGCTTCCATTTCATTCAAAGTAAAATCCATATTCTTTTTCATAGTTTACAAGGTGCTACATGATCTTGCACCTTTACCTTGACTTTTCCCAATCTCTCTCTCTTGGTTAATTGTTTCCAGCCATATATTCCAAGCTCATTCTCACCTCAGGGCCATTGTTCTGGTTGTTCTTTCTGCCTGGAATGACATTCACCCACCCCATCACGTAGTTTGCTCTCTCAGTGTATTTAGATGTAAAGTTCTCTTCAGAAAAGACTTAACACTTTCCATCACACTTCTTTATAATTGATTTTAGCATTTAACATGATGTGACATATTATATGTTTGTTAGTTTATTTGTTTGTCTATCCCTAAACTAGAAAGAAGAGTCCATGAATACATGTATGACACAATATGTCCCAGGGCACAGACAGTACCTGGCAAGTAGCTCTTTAATAAAATATTTCTTGAATAAACTATTCT
Source organism: Smutsia gigantea (assembly GCA_032199065.1). NCBI lineage: Eukaryota > Metazoa > Chordata > Mammalia > Pholidota > Manidae > Smutsia > Smutsia gigantea. The sequence goes on from JAVSCE010018840.1 coordinate 81,059, forward strand.
TCCCAGCAAAGAGAAAGATTGCACATTATTTTCAAACACATGTGGAATATTATAAAAATTTGCCTGATAATGGGGCACAAAGGAAGTTCAACTAATTCACAACAATATCGCTCATTATGAAGAAGCGATATAGATGCTCACTTAAATCTTTAAATTACAAAAGCAATGAAATTTTCCTTATAGAACAAATGTCTTCTCTCTGTCTAAACAGAATCTATTATAAATCTAACTGCCAAAAAGTATCTGAATGATTCTGAATGCTCCTCATTCAGGAAATAATTATTCAGTATCTGCTATTTGCTAGGCTACTGGCTCAAAGCTGGAGAGAACTAAAAAAAAAAAGGTAGTCTAAAGTGACTGAAATAGAGGTAAAGGAAATAACAAACATATATTACATAAGATCAAATTTAATGTTTAAAGTTAGTAAAGGCAGAAGACTAGATTGAGTGAAGAAGTGACCCTTGAACTGGGACTTAATCAATAGATAAAACTGAGCAAATACAGAGGGGGAAGAAAAAAGGAGAATTTCCAAATGGAGACATAGGGAAGGGCAGACCTATGGCATCAGGGAATTGTACAACACTTTTAGGGAAATAGCAAGTCATCCTACTTGGTGGAAATATAGATTATAAGTGCTAACAGTATACTTAAGGCAAATTCTGAGGGCTTTCAGAAGCCAAGCTAATCAATATGGATCTTAATGGACAGGTGATGGGGAAGCGCAAAAGGCTTTAAGGAGAAAATGATACAAATCTAAATTTTACTCTAGAAAATTTTATTCTGGAGATATTTCTGGGTGCAGAACAGGACCTGAATAGTCCATGGGACACTGGTGGGCAAGTTTTTCTGAGGAGAAGAGTGCACATGACAGTGCTTGGATGGGCTGCCATACAGGACCTCTGCTGCACATCAGTGTGGGAGCTGACCACTGCAGAGGTGGCTATAGGTGATGTCACTAACTGGTTGTGGGCAGAGGAGTGGTGACCTTCAGGTGGCAAAAAGATAAAGAAATAAAAACAAGAGAAAGTGAGAGAGAAAATAATTTTGTCTTGTATAGGTCTTAGTCTAAGATGCAGTCCTAGATTCTGATAGAGATAATCCATATTATGCATTCCTGCCCACATCTCTGGCAAAGGAAAGAAAGTGCAGAGTCCCTTGTGATTTCGCTCAGTTCCAACCCATTAGGAAAAGCTGGAGTGTGGGAACTGTTAGCTTAAGAGTAAATAGCTCCTGGATTCCATCATTGAGAATAGAGAAATCTCTGTTTTCACCCCTGAATGGAAGGTCACTAAATGAGATGAATAATGTTCTGCAATTACTGAACCATGCAGTATATGCTGAGTAATATATTTATGTGCAATTTGCACAAATCCTTAATTAGTTTTAAATATCAAGCTCATCCTAGCTGACATCTAAGCTTTAATATTATCTGATTCAAGCCAAATGTGTGGTTTTAAATTTGCTTTGCAAATAGTATGTTCTTCAGGATTGCTTATGCAGCAATATTCTGTTCTCAGTTGCTATATGATCTGTTTTAAGAATTCTGACCAGATAATTCTATTTAGCCACAAAGGTGGAATATAACCCTATGAACAGATTGTTGAGATAATGATTCCAGAATATATTTACCTAACTTAAAAAATTTTTAAATATCACTTCCAGCTTATAATGCAGATCAAATACATACATATAATTTAGCTTCCTCCAGGAAAAGAAAAGAAAAAACCACACATTTATACTTTTGAAAAGGTATTTTGTGAAAAGATAAAAACTCCCAAGGATGAAGTAGGCAGCAGATGGGTCTGTGGGGACCAGGGCTGCCTTGTATGACAGAGGCTGGGATGAGGGCCAGAGGGATAAAAAAATCCAGCTCTTTACTCTGCCCTCACCAAGTGAAGCCTCCTGGAGGGGCCACTTCTAATTCACAAAGAAAGCTGGTTTAGCACACCAACAGGCCAGAATTAAAGTTGGCTGTAGGGAAAATGCGGCAGCAGTGCAATTTGTTTTTTAAGGAACACAGGGCAGCAGTGCTAAATGTGGAAGTAGCCAAAGACTGGAGGGACCGGAGTGAACAATGAGAAGGCAGGTCCTTCTCCCACACCATGCCCCACCCCCAGCAGACAACTGGAGGTTTAGTCTCCAGCCCAGCTGCAAAAGAGGGGCTGAAATGAGGGCCTCCAGAGGACTTGGGAGGATAAATTTCTCAAGTAGGAGGACTGAGATGACTGTTGACATTCTAAATACTGAAGGCAGAACCACCCCCAGCCCTTCTCCTTCAGTTTTCTGCTAGAATTCTGGAACTCAGAACTGTGAGCAACCTCCTTCCCAAGATGTTGACCATAGGGATTCCTCAAAAATAACCCCTTCAGATTAACAAGAGGGTACCTTAAAATCACACAGAGATTCCAGTCAGCTGTCTCCCACTTTTACCCATGAGCAGAATGCCAAGTCTTAACTAACACTTGAGAAAAGGATATTTTTAATGGGGCATATAGTGAAATAAGCAATCTAAAAGGGGACAAATACAAATTAGAATAAACAGAGACTATGCAGGGGTAAGAAAACATTGATATCATTAGTATATGCAGAGACAGGAGAAGATGTTGCCTAGGTGCTTCAGGTTGCTTAAGTAAAACAGACAAGTTAGAATTCCTTAGGAATTAAAAAATATGATAGTAGAAACAAAAAATTCAATATAAGATGGGTGGAAGACAAAATTGAGAAAATCTGTGCAGAAAAGACAGCAAAAGACAAAGAAATAATAAATAAGAAAATTAGACAGCCAGGCAATCCAACAGCTTCTTCGTGTCCTCTTTCCTGTTTCTGTGGTTGGCTTACTGCTGACATGGAATGACATATATTTCAAGAATCCTTGAAAGATATGTGTTGGTTTGGATAGCAATAATCAAAGTTTGTTAGATCATCAGCCCAATAAGTTACACATTATGGCCAATGCTGTTCTTCTACATACACCCTAAACTATTACACACATGCCTCATCCACTTAAAGGAACAAACACATCCATACTGCAAACCATCACCTAATCACAAACATGAGGTTCCTTCCTCCATAACTGGATTCTCTGCTCCCAGAGAGCAGGGGCCCTCTCTCTGATTCACTGCTGTGCCCCACTTATGTCTACTGCCATATAAGGAACACCTAATAAAATTTGGGAGAGGTTGGGACAGAAAATTTCCTTTGATACCAAATTATAATACGTATAAAATTTCAAGATGAAGGACAGACCTCCTGAAGAAATATAAAAATGATGAGAACTAGTAATATGACCCTAAAAATCCATAGAGAGGCTATAAAAAATTAAGTGTGTGGAAACTGAGAACGGGTCTGTAAAGAGATTTCTTTCCAAAGAGAATGGGATAAGGTAACAGAAGACCATCTCACAGCCCCAGGCTAGCACAGTGGCACAGGGGAGAGTGATATGTACTCTCTGAGGATGGGCAATGAAGGGGAATGGTATGTGATTCCTGTCAAAGGAAACAACAAGTGGCCTGGGGCATCCAAGAGGGCTGCTTCTGAGAGGACATGCGGCTCCTCCAGTGTGGAGATGGCACAGGATACATGCGAACCCCATGGAGGTGGCAGCAAATTTGGAGCTGTTTTGGCTTCTATCGGAGAGTACCCTATGAAAAGGCAGGTTCCCCAACAGTATTGAGTGGATCAATACAAAACCTGAGGCTAGGAGGGATGCCTCTCCTTTGAAAAATTAGTTGTAGTCTGAGGAGCCCACAAGGAGTCCCTGCAGAGCCCTGGAAAGAGCCAGACTTACACATCTTCCAAGCGCAGAGAGCACAGAGCTGCCCTATGACAGCACCTGCTAAGTAAGACTTTCTTCTGTCCTTCCCCTCTGCTTCCTCTAAGTGGTATAACCCTTGACAGGTAAGTAAGAACAGCCAGGTAGTGGGAAGCGAAGTGAGCCAGCAGACAAACACAGCCGCCACAGATGACTCTGTCCTACAGCTCACTCCGGCCGAGGGACGTTTTTATTATAAATTTGAGACAATGTTCTCCTTAAAGTGATCTGATGGGTACGTATGAGTTTTCATGCGGGGGCAAGGGAAGGATTGCCCATAGTGAATTAATTATAAGGAGATATGAAGAGATTAGAAAAAAAACTGGGCTCTGATTATAGCTCATGAATCATTCTTATTCATGGTACTTAGATACAAATATATCTAATTCATTTATTTAATGGATATTGTTCAGTCCTATTTAGGACCAGACACTGTTCTAGGCTATTGGTATAAATAAATTAGTGACACCAAATAAAGACCCCTGGAGATCAGAAACACATATTCTAATGTGAGAAGGCATATAATAAACATAATAAAATTGTAAATTATGTAATATTTTGCACGATGATACGTAATAATGTAACTGCTGTGAAAATAGAGTGTAGGGTAAAGGGGGATTATCACATAAGGGGCAGGAATCATGTTTATATAAGGCATTCAGGGGAGGCTTTGTTTAGAAGGACGTATTTGAACAAAGTCTCGAAGCTGGTGACAAGATAGCTTTGTAGCTATCTGAGAGAAAGGTGACTCTGGAAGAAGAAATGGCCAGGCAAAAAAAAAAACCCTAAGAAAACATGAATAACAAATCTGAGGAAATGTAAGGATTTGGTGGTGTTGAGAATACCAAACAAGGAGAAAAGTGAAAAGACGTAAGGTCAGATGGGGTATTTGACTTGAGCAACTGAAAGGTTGAGTTGACATTAGGTCAGATGGCGGGTGATGCAGGTAGAGGGAGAAATGTCACTAGTTTCGTCTGTGCGTATTGATTTGTGATGTCTGTTACACAACCAGATGGAGATGTTAAGTGGACATTTGGATTGATTCCAGATTTGGCTGGAGATATAAATCTGGGAGTCCATAGTGATCAAATGGAATCAGATCATCGAGAGTGTGGGTGTAGGTGGAGAAGAGGTGGAAAAACTGAACCAGGGTGTAAGTCCGGGGAGAGCAAATCCTGGGGCAAAATACTTCTAAAAATCGAAATCAGTCAAAGGGAGAAATAAAGTTTAAAATCCGTTTATTGCTTACAAACTGCAGTCCAGGTCCTTCTCTCTTTCTCCTGCTGGGGCAGAGGCAAAACCGGCCCTCCCTCTCACCTCTCCGGTACAGATATGCCCTCCTTGCCCAGGTAATTACCCATTGATACGGAGATGAACTTCTCTCCAGCCCTGAGGAATGATGCAAATGCACTAAAGCCATTTCACCCCTGAATGCCCATTGATATGCAGATGTACTAAAGCCAGGCGAGATTTTCTGGAAATATTACAATTTTACCCACACAGGGACACGTCAGTCAGGATGAAGTTGTTGGGGAAAATACAAGGAACCAGAAAATGAGACTGTTAAGGAGTGGCTGTTAAGGGAGAAGGACGACTAGGGTAGGGGACTATTGTGGAAGACAAGTGAAGAAAAGGTATCAGTGAAGAGGAAGACTTACCTGTGTTAAGTAAGTGTTGCTGAAAGTTTGGGTAAGATGTGGACTGAGAACTGAATGCTGGATTTAGTGACATGGAGATTTGACCAAAAATGCTGGTGCAGTGGTCGGCATGCAGAACACCTGATTAAGTTAAATAGAGCTTAGTAGAGAAGGAATTTAAACAGTATATAAATAGGGCTACAGCTCACAGGGGAAATGGAACGAAGGTACTATTTTCAAATATGGAAAAATAACTGCATGTTTGGATGCTGAAGTGAATATTCCAGTAGATAGTGAAAGAGTGAGAGTGTAGGAGAGAGAGGAAAACGTCTGGAGATGTACCATCGAATAGACCAGTGGGAATGTGCACAAGTAGAGAGACCACCTTTAGATACATCATCTATAGTAAGAGGCAGGAAGGCAAATTATGGGACTGAAGATGCTCTTTTACTAACATTTTGGCTTTTGGTCAAATTGTTCTTTATTCCCTTTATTTCCTCCACCAAAAAAATCTCTATTTCCCAGTGATGTTCTACCATAAAATGAGACCTTTTGAAAACTAGCTATTCCCACTCTTTTCGTTTCTTCTCTCTACTTTTTGCTTCAACCCCTAAGGGAAATTTTTAGAATCCTTTTATTTCCCATCATCACAAATCTAACACAACTTTTAAATTTTACTGAAGGAACTGGACGCTTTCAATTCCAAGCTATTATTAAAACCTCTGCACCCAATTTGTCCCTTTTATCTTAGGAAACTTTATCAAGGTCAATTATAAACACCCAAACTTTCAATCACTATCTCTATCATTGTCCATTCAGATGAAACCAGATATTGTACAGCTGCTGGTTTACCATGATGGTTTACCACACTCTTTGTCTTTCTCCACAGTGACTATCCTTATTTATCTGCTCTTTGTTAAACAGCTTTTCCATTTCCTGAGATTAGGTAAATAGTGATAGATTTTCTAAAAAACATGTGTATCTGTAAATAATCTTTCCTTCACCTTGGCACGTGGATAGGAAATAGCCACACGGGCATAGGATTGCTGGGCATAGGCTTTTTAGGTTGCATTCCTTTTTCTTCTAGTAGTCTACAGATCAGATCACAATGTTAACTACTTATTAGAAATACCCAGAGAACTAAAAAACACCAATTCTTTGCCCTGCACCCACAAATTCTGATTAAATTCATCTGGGATGGAGCCTCATGTCAACATTTTCTAAAGCTCCCCACCTGATTCTAATGGGCGCCAGGGCTAAGATCTGGTGGATGCTATTCCACCGCAAGGCTGTTCTGCTGCTGGCCGTATTCTACTGTGGTCAGCAGGGGAGATGAGAAGTCCAGTTCAAGCCCGCCTTTGAATTTTACTTGTTCTTTCTGCATAGAAGTTCTTCATGACCAAAATTTGGGAAATTTACCTTGTTTATGTCTGCATTTTTTTCTTATAAATTCTGACTAGAACTTGGAAAGTCCTTTTACCTGAGTTTTCTTCAACTCAGGGGAGTTTTTCTCTGTTATTTAATTAATGTCTTAACATAATCTCCATTCTTCTTCTTTTTCTGGAATTCTTGTTTTGTGACTATCTCCTTCATGTCACTTAACTCTTCCCTTATGCTTTCTATCCCTGTGTATTTTATTCTGTGATATTTCCTCTACTTCATGTTCTATGCTACGAATTCAGTAACCGGCAGTAAATATCTTCTCTTCCTATTGACATGATGATTTGAAATTTGAAGATGGTATCATGTAAGTTCCCAAGTTGTTTTGGATTGTACTTAAATTTTATAAAATACTTTTTATCATTTACATATTCAAATGACCAGCAGAGCCTGTCAGGAGCCTCATTTGAGGGTCCTCTCAGTTCTCTCACTCTCTTTTTGTTGAGCTCTCTAAGGTGAACTATGATTTTCAGGGTTCTGCTCACAGCAGCTAAAGTCCAGCTTTGAGGGAACAACACTAAATGGCTGCACTCCCACGAGAGGTGGGTCTGCTCTGACCATGTGGACTGTCAGTGTTGTCCTCCTCTATGGCAGGACATCTTTCTGTTCCCGGTGTCCACAGGCCTCCAGTCTTCAGGGATAGAAAACTCAGCCTACCTTTCCAACTACTCCTGCACTCATGAAAGGCCAGAGAAACCAAGCACCCTCAGGTGGGCTTATCCTGGCCTCTCTATCCTCTCTCACTCTGACATACAGCCCTTCCCCAACACAGGATCGCAGTAAGCTAAGTGGAGGAATCATAGTCCTCAGACATTCCCCGTGGGTTCTCTAACACTGATTTCTACCTTTTTCCCCAACTTGGAGTTCCATCTGTCAGGGCTCTGAGAGCCCAAGGCTTACACTCACTGGTGCCCATTTGTCTGCTCATTGCAGCAGCAGCTTGGCATGGGAGGGGTGGATGGGTTGGAGTTATAAGTGGAGGACTCAAGATCTGTGAGGTCAATATCTCACCAAGAAACCCTGCTTTCCATATTCTAAACTACTAAGAAATTGGTCCTTGTTCTGCCTCACCCTAGAACACTCTGCACCAGAGTTCCCAGATTAGGGGATGTTGAATGGCACAGGACCTGTTCACCAACCTCTCGTGATGGCCACAGTAAGGAGAACTTCTAAACAATAATTTGCCATGCATCTACTACATGCTAAATACTGGACCAGAAAATAGAAATATTACTGTCAGATAAAAGTTATTTTTCTGCTTTCATAGAGCTCATGAGACAATGAAGAGGAAATGTAGATATTCCCCCTGTATAACTACAAAAGTCAGAGTTGTCAGTAAGACTCACATGAAATAAAAATTTTACTCAACATCAAGTTTTACAAATGATTAGCAAAGGTTATAAGAAAGGAAAATCAACAGAATATGACACAGCAATATCTGTGAGGCCTGAGTCTATCGGGTGCAGCCTCTTGTTTTCTGCACTATGATGGGTTTTGGTTCTGGAGTGAAGGGTACTCGCTCTGCATGTCTTGAATTAGCAAAAAGAAGCCTCTTAGTGTTGTGGTCTCGCAGTTTATACATCTCATCTCACAGTCCAGTTCCAGCCATGTGATTGACTTGCACTCATCAGCAGAGCTGCAGTTCATAAAACCATAAATTACAGATATATTTACAACAAACAGGCCAGGCAGTTCATGTTCATTTTGTTAAAAGCATTCCTAGACCAATAATCAGGAGCTAGTACATTTTATCAGTCAATATTTACAAGGATGTATGTTTGGGGTTAAGAGAAAAACTGTCTCAGGCATTTTCAAGGTGGAATGAATGAGTTACAGACCCACTGATAATCTTTCCTTTCTCAGCACCTGATCAAACAAGTAGCCGAATAAAAATAAACTTACCACAGTGGTGGGTGTCTCAGTGAAAGTGCGAGCTGCTGTGCAGGGGAGAATTAACAGGCCGGGGAAGTCAGAGAAGGTTTGTATGAAAAAGTGGTGCTTGAACTGAGAATCAAAGGAAGGGTAAAGGTTAAACAGGTGACAGAGGGAAAGAGAGAATTCTCCCCAGGCAGAAGAAATAGCATGTGAGTTGAGAAGGAACAGGCCTGTTTGAACACTGAAAGAAGCCAGTGAGACTGGGCTACAAGAAGCAAGACAGAAAATGGGGTGGAAGTGATTCCAGAGAGATCTGAAGGAGCCAAACCATGGGCAGGGCAGGGGAAATCAGAGATCTTTATCTCAAAAGCAAAGAGAAAAATGTTGCAGTGGAGGTGAGAAGAGTGGAAATGAGGAGGTGGGTTAGATGAGTACTGTAGATGGCTTAGCAGAGAGGTGATGGCGTGAATTAGGATTTGCCATGTACGTAGAAGAAAGTGGCATGACTCAAGAGGTGATGAGGAGGAAAAAATTACTGAAATTGGTGTTGGATGGGATATGAGGAGTGAGGAATGGAGAGGCAGCAATTACTTCTCTATGGACAGCTCTGTGGCTTGCCTGACAGGATACCGTTCCCCACAACAGGGAACACCACAAGCAGAGCAGCTCTGGGCCACAGTGAGGGGGCACCAGGAACCAAGCAGGGATTCTGGGCCTCAGCACTCAAGCCCGGTCTAGTTGTGGTTGGGTTGTTTAGAAGGGCCTTACATCGTATTTCCTTGTTAAAATACACCTTCAATGCCAGATGTACCAACAATTTAACAACAGGTTTTATTGGTGGGGAGGTATGTATGTAAGAAACACGACACTAAATGTACATATGTACAGTCATAAACTGCATCCAAATTTCATAAATATTGAAAACTAAAAAATAATGCATCTTAGAAATGAGAGACTGAACATGCAAAGGTCCCTTCCTTAGTCTTTCTTGAAGACCTACAGATTATGAATATTGCACAGAGAACATAAATTGAAGGGCAACTGAAAACAGCATCCAACTGGTCCTGTGTGACTGAGAGAAATCAGACAAAGAAGAGGAACAGAGGCAGCAATGCCGCAGCCTTCAGTGCCCTGTCTCCTCAAACAGCTGAGGAGCACTGACCGGCAAGAGGGAAATGGGAGGGGGTGATGGGAGCAGGGACAGAAAGGAAGGGGATGGAGAAAGGATAGAATAACTTGCTGTGTATGTTATCCAACATTAAAGGGGGCAGTCAGATCAGTTTTAAAATAATTTTTAATGGTTCTTTTAAAATCAGGCATAAAGAAAGGGATAGTTAAGAGCATAAGAAAGGGTAGGTGGGTTTTTCCAAGCATTGTCAAAGCTTTGCCATACCTCAGTTCTGGTTCCCTGGCTGACGCTAAATAGCTGTGTGATCTTCGGTAAGTTTTTTATTCAGTATGTGCCTTCATTTATTCATCTTTAACATAAAATTAATAGAGGATCCAGAGGATTAAAGATGGCAGCATGAGATGTGAGACAGAGGCTTCCTCCTAAAACTGCATATAATATGAAAATATAACTAATACAACTCTCTTGAAAGAGCAACAGGAAAGAGGACTGCACCAAACTGCATACACCTGGAGACAAGAGCGGACCTCATGGAACAGGGTAATGTACTAAAGCTGTGGCCCAGTGGGACCCAAGCCCTTCCTCCACGCAGCTCACCAATGGGAGGAAGAGGAATGGAGCAGAGAGGGAGTAGAGATCTGGGACTGCTGAATACCTAACTCCAGAGATCTGCCCTGGGAGCACAAACCTACATTTCATGGTGCTTGCATGATACTCTCATAATTAGGGGATTGGAAAGCTAAGACAGGCAGAATTCCTGGAGAGACTAAGATTCCAGCTGCTTGTGGAAAGCAGGGATCCATATCCAGCTGCTCGGGGACAAAAGAAAGGCGGGCAGTCTGAGAGACTTCTTAACAAAGAAGCCCTTAGCAAGAGGGCTGCTAAAGGGGCAAGGATTGCACAGAGCTTACTGCTCAGGAGAAAGGACAGGTAGACAAAATTGTCTGGATGCACTCTGCCCAGCAGATTGGGAGCTTTCACGATCTTCAGGTGCTCCAGCTCCCTGGCTGCCTACACAGCTCCAAGATCCCCTTCCATGACAGGCAGACTATTGCGCCTTTCTCCTGGCCAGCCACACCGGGCTTGCAAACCGGGAAACCCTACCCTGGCATTAGGCCAGCCAGAGGGAAGATCTGTCTACAGCAACTAAAAACACAAAGCACTCAGGCTTATACCTGTGTGCTCAGGCCACTGGTTCAGGCAGTGGAGACAGGCATAGCAGCCGGGAAGCAGGAAACAGCTCTTTCCTCCCCCCAGGCACCAATACCACTCCCCTGCAACCCCCAACATTGCTTCAGGGGCTGAGCAAATCCAGAGAGTATGGGCACTAGAGGGTGCCATACACAAATATGAAACGCGAAAGGAACCTGGTCCAGAGTAAAATTATTAATACAACTCCTGAGAAAGATTTAAATGATACTGACCTCATGACTCTCCCTGAAAGGGAGTTCAAAATAAAAGTCATTAAAATGTTCATGGGGGTATGGAAAGATATTCAAGAACTCAGGAATGAGTTACGGTCGACGATCTCATCATTGAAGAGCACAATGGATGGTATTAAAAGCAGATTGGATACAGTGGAAGAGACAATAAATGAAATAGAAACTAGAGAAGAGGAATACAAAGAAGTTGAGGCACAGAGAGAAAAAAGGATCTCAAAGAATGAAAGAATATTGAGAGAACTGTGTGACCAATCCAAACGGAACAATATTCACATTATAGGGGTACCAGAAGAAGAAGAGAGAGAAAAAGGGAGGTGGTGATTGCTGAAAACTTCTCCAATCTGGGGAAGGAGATAGTCTCTTAGGCCATGGAGCTACACAGATCTCCCAACACACGTGACCCAAGGAAGACAACAACAAGACATATAGTAATTAAAACGGCAAAGATCAAGGATAAGGATGGACTATTAAAAGCAGCCAGAGAGAGAAATAAGATCACATACAAAGGAAAGCCCATCAGGCTATCATCAGACTTCTCAGCAGAAACCTTACAGGCCAGAAGGGAGTGGCATGATATATTTAATGCAATGAAGTAGAAGGGCCTTGAACCAAGATTACTTTATCCAGAAAGATTATCATTTAAATTTGAAGGAGGGATCAAACAATTCCCAGATAAGCAAAAGTTGAGAGAATTTACCTCCCACAAATCATCTCTACAGTGTATTTTGGAGGGACTGCTATAGATGGAACTGTTCCTACGGGTTAATAGCTGTCACCAGAGGTAATAAAACCACAGTAAAGAAAGTAGAGTAGCTGATTACTAAGAAAATGCAAAATTAAATTAACTATCCCCAAAGTCAATCAAGGGATAGACAAACAGTACAGAATATGATACCTAACATATAAAGAATGGAGGAGGAAGAAAAAGGAGGTAAAAAAAAACCTTTAGATTGTGTTTGTAATAGCATTTTAAGTGAGTTAATTTAGACTCTTAGATAGTAAGGAAGTTAACCTTGAATCTTTGGTAACCACGAATCTGAAGCCTGCAATGCCAATAATACATACCTATCCATGATCACCCTACATGTAAATGGACTGAATGCACCAATCAAAAGACATAGAGTCACTGAATGGATAAAAAAACAAGACCCATCTATATGCTGCCTACAAGACACTCACTTTAAACCCAAACACATACACAGATTAAAAGTGAAGGGATGGAAAAAGACATTTCATGCAACTAATAGGGAGAAAAAGCAGGAGTTGCTGTACTTATATCAGACAAAATGGACTTCAAAACAAAGAAGGTCACAAGAGACAAAGAAGGACATTACATAATGATAAAAGGGTAATCCAAGAATAAGATATAACCATTATAAATATCTATGCCCCCAACACAGGAGCACCTACATATGTGAAACAAACACTAACAGAATTAAAGGGGAAAATAGAACGTAATGCATTCATTCTAGGAGACTTCAACACACCACTCACTCTGAAGGACAGATCAACCAAACAGAAAATAAGTAAGGAGACAGAAGCACTGAATAACACATTAGAACAGATGGACCTAAGAGATATTTACAGAACTCTAAACCCAAAAGCAGCAGAATACACATTCTTCTCAACTGCACATGGAACAGTTTCAACAATAGATCATATACTAGGCCACAAAAAGAGCCTTGGTAAATTCAAAAAGATTGAAATTCTACCAACCAGCTTCTCAGACCACAAAGGTATGAAACTAGAAAGAATTACGCAAAGAAAATGAAAAGTCCCACAAACACATGGAGGGTTAATAACATGCTCCTAAATAATCAATGGATCAGTGACCAAATATAAACAGAGATCAAGCAATATATGGAGACAAATGACAACAATAACTCAACACTGCAAAATCTGTGGGACACTGCAAAGGCTGTGCTACGAGGAAAGTATATTGCAATACAGGCCTACCTCAGGAAAGAAGAACATTCCCATATGAACAGTCTAAACTCACAATTAATGAAACTAGAAAAAGAAGAACAAATGAGGCCCAAAGTCAGTAGAAGGAGGGACATAATAAAGATTAGAGCAGAAATAAATAAAATCTAGAAGAATAAAACAACAGAAAGGATCAACAAAAGCAAGAGCTGGTTCTTTGAGAAAATAAACAAAATAGATAAACCCTAGCCAGACTTATCAAGAAAAAAAGAGAGCCTACTCACATAAACAGAATCAGAAATGAGAAAGGAAAAATCACTACGGACAGCACAGAAATACAAAGAACTATTAGAGAATACTATGAAAAATTATATGGTAACAAACTGGACAACCTAGAAGAAATGGACAACTTTCTAGAAAAATACAACCTTCCAAGGCTGACCGAGAAAGAAAGAAAATCTGAACAGAAAAACAACCAGCCACGAAATTGAACTGGCAATCAAAAACCTACCTAAGAACAAAACACCTGGATCAGATGGCTTCACCTCTGAATTTTATCAAACATTTAGTGAAGACCTAATACCAATCCTCCTTAAAGTTTTCCAAGGAGTAGAAGAAGAGGGAATACTTTCAAACTCATTCTATGAGGCCAGCATCACTCTAATACCAAACCTGGGCAAAGACACCACAAAAAAAGAAAACTACAGACCAATATCCCTGATGAACGTGGATGCAAAAATACTCAACAAAATACTAGCAAACTGAATTCAAAAATACATCAAAAGGATCATCCATCATGATCAAGTAGGGTTTATTCCAGGGATGCAAGGATGGTACAACATTCGAAAATCCATCAACATCATCCACCACATCAACAAAAAGAAGAACAAAAACCACATGATCATCTCCATAGATGCTGAAAAAGCATTTGACAAAATTCAACATCCATTCATGATAAAAACTCTCAACAAAATGGGTATAGAGGGAAAGTACCTCAACATAATAAAGGCCATATATGACAAAACAACAGCCAACATTATACTTAACAGCGAGAAGCTGAAAGCTTTTCCTTTAAGATCGGGAACAAGACAAGAATGCCCACTCTCCTCACTTCTATTCAACATATGGAGGTCCTAGCCACGGCAATAAGACAACACAAAGAAATAAAAGGCATCCAGATTGGCAGGGAAGAAGTTAAACTGTCCCTGTTTGGAGATGACATGATATTGTACATAAAAAACCCTAAAGAATCCACTCCAAAACTACTAGATCTAATCTCTGAATTCAGCAAAGTACTGAATACAAAATTAACACACAGAAATCTGTGGCATTCCTATACACTAACAATGACCTGGCAGAGAGAGAAATCAGGAAAACAATTCCATTCACAGTTGCATCAAAAAGAATAAAATACCTACGAATAAACATAACCAAGGAAGTGAAAGACCTATACTCTGAAACCTACAAGACACTCATGAGAGAAATTAAAGAAGATACCAATAAATGGAAACACATCCCGTGCTCATGGATAGGAAGAATTAATATTGTCAAAATGGCCATCCTGCCTAAAGTAATCTACAGATTCAATGCAATTCCTATCAAAATACCAACAGCATTTTTCAACAAACTAGAGAAAATCATTCTAAAATTCATATGAAACCACAAAAGACTCCAAATAGCGAAAGCAATCCTAAGAAGGAAGAATAAAGCTGGGGGATTATGCTCCCCAACTTCAAGCTCTACTACAAAGCCACAGTAATCAAGACAATTTGGTACAGGCACAAGAACAGACCCATAGACCAATGGAACAGACTAGAGAGCCCTGATATAAACCCAACCATATGTGGTCAATTAATATATGATAAAGGAGCCATGGACACACTATGGGGAAATGACATCCTCTTCAACAGCTGGTGTTGGCAAAATTGGACAGCTACAGGCAAGAGAATGAAACTGGATTATTGTTTAACCCCTACACCAAAGTAAACTCAAAATGGATCAAGGACCTGAATGTAAGTCATAAAACCATAAAACTCTTAGAAGACAACATAGACAAAAATCTCCTGAATATAAGCATCAGCGACTTCTTCCTGAACAAATCTCCTCGAGCAAGGGAAACAAAAGCAAAAATGAACTCATGGGATACATCAAACTAAAATGTTTCTGTACGGCACAGGACACCATCAACAGAACAAAAAGGCACCCTACAGTATGGGAGGATATATTTGTAAATAACATAAACAACAAGGGGTTAACATCCAAAATATATAAAGAACTTACACGCCTCAACACCCAAAAAAGCAAATAACCCGATTAAAAAATGGGCAGAGGATATGAACAGACAGTTCTCCAAAGAAGAAATTCAGATGGCCAACAGACACATGAAAAGATGCTCCACATCACTAATCATCAGGGAAATGCAAATTAAAACCACAGTGAAATATCACCTCACACCAGTAAGGATGGCCACCATCCAAAAGACTAAGAATAACAAATGCTGATGAGGATGCGGAGAAAGGGTAACCCTCCTATACTGCTGGTGGGAATGTAAGTTAGTTCAACCATTGCGGGAAGCAATATGGAGGTTCCTCAAAAAACTAAAAGTACAAACACCATTTGACTCAGGAATCCCACTCCTTGGAATTTACCCAAAGAATACAACTTCTCAGATTCAAAAAGACATATGCACCCCTATGTTTATTGCAGCACTTTTTACAATAGCCAAGAAATGGAAGCAACCTAAGTGTCCATCAGTAGATGAATGGATAAAGAAGGTGTGCTACATATACACAATGGAATACTATTCATCCATAAGAAGGAAACAAATCCTGCCATTTGCAACAACATGGATGAAGCTGGAGGATATTATGCTCAGTGAAATAAGCCAGGTGGAGAAAGACAAGTGCCAAATGATTTCCCTCATTTGTGGAGTACAACAATGAAGCAAAACTGAAGGAACAAAATAGCAGCACACTCAGAGACTCCAAGAAGGAACTAGTGGTTACCAAAGGGGAGGGGTGTGGGAGGGTGGGTGGGGAGGTTGGGAGAAGGGGATTGTGGGGTATTTAGTACACATGGTGTAGGGGATCACAGGAAAAATGGTGTAATACAGAGAAGGCAAACAGTGAATCTGTGGCATCTTACTACACTGATGGACAGTGACTGCATTGGGGTATGAGTGGGGACTTGATAATATGGGTAAATGTAGTAACCACATTGTTTTTTCATGTGAAACCTTCATAAGAGTGTATATCAATAATACCTTAATTAAAAAAAAGATAAAATTAATAATAACAGCCATATCCACATTAAATAAATTAGTGTATGAATGCACTTTTATAATTTTATAGCAGTTTTGTTTTTATATATAGTGATTATATTTATCATATAATTATATTATGTTATATTATTACTATTAAATATAATTATTTACTCTCAGAACAAATAGCCAAGGCCTTGAAGAAGCTGAGGGAATGAATAATAGACAAGCCTCCTGTGTAAACAGAGGCTGTTTACTCTATAATAATAGTGGCCCTATGCAACTTAATTAGTTTATGAAGATACTTTGAAAATTTTATGACAGTTTTATGTTTATATGTATTGTGATTCTACTTATCATATAATTGTATTGTGTTATATTATTTCTATTAAATATAATTATTAAATCTCAGAACATATAGCCAAGGCTCTCAAGAAGCTGAGGGAATGAATAGTAGATAAGCTTCCTGTGTCAACAGAGTATAAATTCACAGTGGAAAATCTATATAGGGACCAGTATGGTGAAGTTGAAACTGATTATGTTTTGGGAGGTTTTACTGGAAATGCATGTACAGGAAAACTCTACTTTCAAGCAAATAAAAATAATCATGGAATTTTCTTGCCAAGAATAAAATCTTAGAGGAGGGGACTTCCAAGTTTTTGTTACTCAACTGTAATTTTTCTTAAAGGTGTAAGATCTGGGACAGCATTCTATTTCCTGCAAATTGTGTGGAACAAGTGTATAGTGACCTTTTCCCCCCTCAGATTTTTACCCACTGGATATTCCCATGGAGTGTGCAGCAATAAAGACATCAACAATCCTGGGAGCCATCGAAGATATGCGAGAAAGAAAGGTGAATGTGTCATGAGTGTGTGGTGTAGGCATTCCAGGAAGGGCAGGGGCCTCCTGCATGTTTATTGTCTCATTTGTAAGATGCATTATTTTTCAGGTTTTATTATTTCTGAAATTTGAATACAGCTTTTGACTATGTGTATGTACATTTAGTGCAGTGTTTCTTATACACATATACCTCACCAATAAAACCTGTTGTTAAATTGTTGGTACATCTGGCAATAAAGACACACTTTATAGCAAGGAAATACAATATGTTAACTTACAGTGATCACAATTTTTAACCATGTTGGCAGTAAAAACAAAACAACAAATAATTCTTTTGTAAAAATTGTATCATTTTTGGATACAATTGTCCATTCTTCCTTCATTCAATGAACTGTATTAAATGCCTACCCCAGAAAAACTAGTGCATAGGCTCTTGGAGGAGAAAGTGAGGAAGCCATCTTATGCACAAAGGCCACCACGTCTGCATGGCCCTGCACTGCCTCTGCTGTGTCCCAAGGAGCTCACTCAGGAGGCACCACTCCCTCTCAGGTCCTCCTCCAGGCCTTTAATTCTCCAGACATGGTTCATTTTAAAACCAGAACCCAGGATCACAGAATCTCTTGGAGGATATTCTTGATGCCCCTTTGCCTATGGTGGGGGGGAGGTCAGTGAGTCTGAACTTCCACTCAGGAATCATGACCTTTTTAGAGGCTATCCTTCCCTAGGGAGAACAACACGCTTTCCAGGGGATCCCAGGCTGACTCCTGTGGTCATCAGTTCACTCCGATGAAGGCCAAGATTAAGTGTTCAAGAGAGGAATCCCCAACAGTTACCTCGAATATAAGGAATAAGTTTGGTCTCCTCAGCATGGCATTTAAGACTCAAGATCTTGGTGAGCGACAACATTCTCAACTCTCCCTTCTACTTACCTATTATATAAATACATCCATTCTAGTCAAACTGATATAACGTCTGGTTATTTGCTCATTCCTGCCTAAGGCCTTTAATCATTGTATTCTTCAACTAAAAAAAATGAGGAATAAAATACAGTTCAGTGCACAAATGTGTATTGCTATAGACTGGTTTTCTATGACATAGTTTGACTTAATTATTTAACAAGAATGAGACAATGAAAAGGAAGGGTCACATAGACTGGTTTTCTATGACATAGTTTGACTTAATTATTTAACAAGAATGAGACAATGAAAAGGAAGGGTCACATAGACTGGTTTTCTATGACATAGTTTGACTTAATTATTTAACAAGAATGAGACAATGAAAAGGAAGGGTCACATAGACAGTAAAGCATATATTAATTCTTTCCAACTACTTCCCTCTTTCACTAGCCACTCCACGACATACCAAGAACAATGTGTTGAGCCCAGGTCGCCCTTTAGCTATTGCGATGTCTCAAATTAATAATTGCAAAACCTACAGTTTCACTGTTATCTTCATGTCTCCAATTATTTCCCCGGTAGTGTCTGTGAAATAGGCTGGCCAACATGTGGTCCATAAAGAAATTCCACACTGACTTAAAGAAAAATTATCTTCTAAAATGATTCCTTTTATTTCACATGAAGATATTAAGATGTAAAAGTATGTTTGAAGAGATCATGGTAATTTCCTAATAGCATATTGCTGTATGCTTTTGAATTTGGTTACAAATAAGCCTGTAGAATGCTGTTCTAATTTGTGTAATTCTGACAGAGAAGTTCCAGAATGGCATCCCAGCACCGCCCCACAGAACAACCTTCCATTGAACCACTATTCAAGAGACTGAGTCTAATTTCAACAAGCTATAAATTCACCAGCCCTACTATCACTGAACTCCTATTTCTTTGCATTTTATTTAAAGATATCACATGATGATTCATTAAAACCAGATGTGTTATGTCTATGGCATCATCTGCCTGACCTGTGTAGTAATCCATGAAAGAAAAGAAATGAACTTCAGTTTGAAAATACAAATTTCTTACTAAATTTCTACCAAGCGAACCTCATGTCTTTTGATAATAGGCATATTCACTGGGTGATAGCTGTGTGGGGACCACACTAAACAAGAAAAAGGCAACAACTTCATTCTAATGTCAGTTACATTCTTCAGTAGGAGAGAAAAATATGAAAACTACCACTTAGAGTCCTGTCAAGATGAAGACATATTTCTCTACTGAGAGAGTGTAAGTGAACAGAGTGGAAGTTTAGGGCAGATGTGCTAGCAGCCTTCACCAGGTAAAATAAGATATAAGGTCTTAAGTTGGGAACATGCATGGCAGAGAAGAGTTATTTTGGTAAAGGTACCATGGACCTTCAGGTGTCCCTCATAACAAAATATCTAGAACTAAAACACGTCCAAACCCATAAAGCCACTCTACTTCTACCACCAACTGATTGTTGCTGAAGCTCAGAGAATTTAAAAAGCAGAGAGAGAGAATAGCCAAACAAGTGCTATCAGAGCCCGTGTGGAAATACAAGGGATCTGATCCCAAGGGTCAACAGATACAGCAGGAAATAATATTCCAAATGGTCTAAGTCCTCTTTTCCTGCTGATTGGGAAAGAATATCAGAAATTATATAAGATCTCTTTTCCTTTGGGTGGATAGGAAAAAACTTAGAAGTCATCCAGTGTCAGTTAATATCAACTCAATCCCTAAATTAAAAAATTCAACTCAGCATGGCCAATGATACCCTGAAAAATGATGCTTAGAACAATCTGCCTGGAGTTAGGATTCAGCTTCTTTGCTTGTTTCTAGGTGGAGTAGCTGTTAACCTGTGATGTCAAGCTAAACTGTAATCAAAGCACCATACAGGCTAGTCCACACCGACCCCAGAGGGTTTAAGTGCTTATGTAAACATAGTTTATAAGTATTTGTCAAAGAAATATGCATACACACCTAGCTCTTACCATCTCATATCATCTACTGTATGACAGAACACTTTGCTCAGGCATTTGGGCTATATAGATGGTTCTTAATTCATAACAGAAAGGCGAGTTTTCTTTTAAACCTATCTTTTTACATATCTCTTAGGGATATATAACATTCCCAAATGGCTTACTCACATACACACACAAAATTGCTTTTTGTTCTTTTTCCCACTCAGCTGCTCATTTTATTTTTAATGTTTGAGCCAAAGTCATTTTAGCCTTACTCAATGGAAGGAGCTCTCTTGCCTTGACTGTTGCAGTCAGTCCAAAATTGCTTCTTGAGGAAATGCTTATGTTTGCCCATAACAAGGGTGGTGATCTTCCTTCTATAGGAAAACTGATAGTTCATTATTTTCGAAGTCACTCCACTTGAATTTTGAGCCACTCTTAGAAGGTTGCCGTTATGAAACCCAAACTCAGGAAACTAATCGTTGGTCCTAGACTGACACCTGAAGCTGAACAGAATGAGCCTAACGCCCCTTCCATCTACAGACCGATAATCCTTTAAGTAATCCAAGTGAGATGCTTGACTTTTCATTGTTGCTGTTGTTGCTCTGTTTTGTCTTGGTAATGAAAATGTCCAGGCAAAATAGTATTTTCTTTGTGAAGAGAGAGTGCTGATTTCTCTTCTGGTTTTCCATTAACTATCTTTTTTGACCCAAATTCCCCATTTAAGAAATAAGAGCATCTACTTCCTCCCAACTATAGTCTTCACAAATAATACAGGACCAGATGATTATATTTTTTAAAGTCAATTTAGTTCATCCATTCTCTAGCAATAAAAGCAGTTCACATACTAGGATATTAGATGTATCTGATTAATCAGGAAGAAAAGAGATGTGGTTCTACAGAATTCTTGAACATTTTGTAAGAATGAAGGGAAAAGTCACTTTTCCTTAAATACTGGATTTAAATTTTACTTCCTCTGTGGAGTTTTCCCCTTCCCCAGCTTCCTTCAACCACTTGTAATCGTCCGTTTCTCTTTAGTCATCATTTACTTCTCTTCAGTTCTTTAGGTCATGGTCATAGCCCAGATTTGTATTTTGGTTCCATGTGTACAGAGCT
>JAVSCE010018841.1:0-14667 GCA_032199065.1 Smutsia gigantea
AACAAGGTGGTTCTGTTGGCAATAACAATAGAGCAAAAAATACAAAGTTCAAATCCCCATGGAGTTCACATTCCAGTGGAGAAAACAGAAAATAAGAAAAATAAGTTAATTTATAAATTTAGATAAGCACTAAACAATAAAGGAAAGAAAGAGGAGAGTGAATGAATATGGGTGATGGTTATTCTAGATAGGGCAGATGAGAATATTCCTCTCTGAAGACACAATATCTGAGGGGAGAAATACTGGGTTTTTAATATTCTACATTATTAGTTTTATCTTGAATGTGCCCATGAGGTATTCCATATCAGGGTTCTTATTCATTACCTTGCAGTAAATAATAGTCATGTTTCAGTCTAACCCCTGCTCCAGTCCTTTCATTTCAGCACATGCAATAAAGTGAACCAGGATGGTCGAAGTGGGTTTTACAGTAGTGGGACACTCCACAGGTGAGAGAAGAGGAAAACAATTTTCTCTGCTTATAAAGGAAAAAGAGGCATCTGTCCCCATCCCTTTCTGAAAGGATTTCTTCCTTAGTTGTCAAATAAAATCCACTCTGGAACCAGATCATCCTGTAAGTCTTGACTTTTCTGACCTAGCAATGTCTCCAAGTTCTAGGGTTTCTTAATTCCTGACATGTACATATCTAGGGAGATAGTGCAGTAGTCTCCCAGGCTCATATGGCTTAACCCAGGGACAGAGTCCAGGCTGCAAAAAGTTAGCCCTCTCAGAAAAATAAGAGAAGTTCTATTTTACTTTGTATCAGAGCAAGTAACTGGAAAAATGGCTACACATCTAATTCTCAAGGTATGTGAAGAGTCTTAGAAGGCTACAATTTTTTACAGGAGCACTTAGAAATCTGGAGCTTTATTTCTCCACAAGACATGAATGTGTGTGCAAGAATAAGCCATGTGGCAAATCTTGGGGGATAATT
This sequence comes from Smutsia gigantea, assembly GCA_032199065.1. Classification (NCBI taxonomy): domain Eukaryota; kingdom Metazoa; phylum Chordata; class Mammalia; order Pholidota; family Manidae; genus Smutsia; species Smutsia gigantea. Next base: position 932 of record JAVSCE010018841.1, read on the forward strand.
GGAATAGTCTCAGGGAGAAACCCTTTACTTGAGGTATTCTGTGCTGAACACATTTACTTTATGACAACTGAATAGTGACAAAGCTATAAATAATCTGATTATTTTATTGACAGTCTTTTTCACAAAATAATGCAAATTTGAAACAAAGGACAGTACTGTAAAAGCTGTGCCTAAAGCTTAGTTTTCCTCTTGTTAAATATTATCTGAAGGACTTGAAATTATTCAAAAAGTAAACTGGTAAAATATTTTAGTTTGTTAAGTTAACATATTTGTGTATAATCTGGGAAGAAATGCAACTATTTTTTAAATGGCTTATACCACATGTAGAGTGGACAATGGATGGGTTGAGCTCAGCCAAGCAAGGCAGTAGCTGAAAGTTGAAAAAGATAGAAACATCAAGGACTGGGCCCCATTATTGAAATTATCTCAGGAAAGTATTACACCAAGTCATTCATCAAAAAGTCTTGGTTTAAAGATGACAGAACTGAGCTTAGGATGAACTCCATGTATTATTTCAGCAGCTATTTATTGAGAGGCTCCAATGTTCAGGATCCTGCCTGTAAGGAATGAGTTGAGGAGGAGTGCTGCAAGAAAAACAACCCAGTTTCCGAATTGGATTTTTTAAAGATCCATTTATAGGAAATACAGGCAAAGAAATAACAATAGTCCAGAACAATTCTGAAAATTCAATATTTCTGAAATGATTTGTGGAAAACAGTCACAGCAACTTGGTGAACTCAGTTTAAGGGCTGAGGGAAAAACGTGGCATTCATTGCATGATGAATTTAATGAAGTTTTCCTGCAAAGAATGCTGAATTTACATAGTAAATTTAGAAATAATAGGAATTTTGATGTGAGAGAGGAACCCAGTTTTATCTAACACAATGTGAATGTCCCATGGTCAAGGGTTTAAGCAACAAGTTTTTTTTTTATAATTCTAACTTTTAAGGAATAAAACATTACACAGCATATAATATAGCTATGAATAAGGACTTAGGGATCATCATGCATTTATGTATAAATTCTGATGGAAAGAAACCACCCAAAAAGATAACATCTCCAAAATATAACAGAAAAAGGATGAACTCAAGAAGAGCTGGTATTGCCTAATGCATGCCTTATTTCTCAAAATAAATACATTTTGTTAGGCTTTCTTTAGAAAAGATATATATTGTTTTTTTCTGCCATTTATGAATCTTTTTGGTCTTTAATAAAAATAAAGAAATGAAAACTAAGGACTGACATAGTTTATATTAATATATCTTTTTGAATTGGAATGTTGTTCCCTTGAACTAGGTATTTTTAAACCTCTATCAGAGAAGATAAAATATACTATATAAAAATTAAGTTTTTTTCATTAATCTCTCAATTCTTGATTGCCACACCATTTTTATTATAATAAATATCTATAAAAATCTATTTTAAAAATTGAAATAACTTTCTTAGAAACACAAGTATAAGGAAATTCTTTTCTTATTTTGACATAACATCTATAAATAAAATATAAGGCTCTTAAAACGCTGTGAGCTGTGCTTCCATATCTGTGAAAATGGGGGACTAGGGAATTTCACCAGGTTTAGAAACAAATAAAAGATTGATCTAGTGTTAAGAAAAATCCTGAAGTCAAAAGCATGCCAAAGTATGCTCCCTTTAAATACATTTCCGTTCTCCAACCTTACATTAATAAACTTCCAAAAGAATCTTAAAAGAGCCTAGAAAATATGCAATTTACCTGTTCCTAAGCAATTTTTAGAAGGGGAAAAAAAATAAAGTCAAAAAAGTTCATCCTCACTCTGAAATTATCAACAAAGCATATGATAAAATTCTCTTCATCAGCAGGTAAGTCTTATCATCTTAAGGTATTTACACTGGACAAGACTGTAAATTAGATACACCCCAGGGATATGTTTGAATGCACATCAGTAACATATTAATAATACCCTAACAACCAGTATTGTTTGAACCAAAGCTGAAACACAAATTGCTATGATCTGAATGTTTGTATCTTACCAAAATTTGTATGTTGAAATCCTAATGCCTAATGTGAAGGTATTACAAGGTGGGGCCTTTGGGAAGTTCTTAAATAGTGGGATCCCAATAAATGGGATCAGTACCTTATAGAAGAGGCTGCAGAAAGATCCCTAACACCTTGTACTTCAAAAGGACACAGAGAAGGCACCAGCTACAAACCGGAAGAGGACTCTCTCCAGAGCATGTCCATGCTGATTCCTTGATCTTGGACTTCCAGCCTCTAGAACAGTGAGAAATAAGTTTCTGCTGTTTAAAAGCCACCCAGTTAGTGGTATTTTGTTATAGTGGCCCAAATGGATTCAGACACAAACCTAGGTCACCCTTCTAAGCACTAAATTAGACTGTACCACATTTCAAAGTACGTAAACTCTTGCTGATATTATGACTAAAAAGTATCAAGAAATCACTTCCTAAAATATGGTACGTGAAAACTACTTACTATGAACTCTATTTCTTTCCATTTATCAAAATTTATGTACGTAACTATCGTGTACTTCGTTCAATGATTGTGCCACCTTTACACAGTAGTCACTGCTTTATTACCAGGCGGGCACCCTCCAGGGACTGGTTTTAGCAGCCCCACAGACCGCAGTGGCACCGACACGAGCCCCGAACCCATAAACCAGCCTTGCTGCCTGAGGGCTACAAGGCTGCCAGCGGCGATTATTGCCCCTCCTCTGTGTTTTGAAGTAGAACCAATCCCGGAGAAGCGAGTTTGGTTTTAAAACAGCCAGGCCTGTAGGAGGGGACCTGTCCCTTATTTGGGGCGGGGCTGGGACTCCGATTACGTCAACCACCGCGTGGGCAGGGGAAGTGGCCAGGAATAGTAACTTGGCCGAGAGCCACAGGGGATTACCGACTTTTGACTTTCTTGCCAAGCCGTCTCTCTTGCTCTTTGGGGCTCTCGCAGTCAGCAGAGAGTAAACAAACTCAGTGACATAAACCAGTGTACAAGACACTAGAAAGGCAGAGTGGAGAAGCAGTGTTGCTGGGCTGGGAGTCAGGACGCCAGGGTTCAATTCCCAGGCCCATGTCTGTCTCATGACTCATCACACATAGGTCCACTTCCCCTCTTCACAGATAGCGAGATGCTCTCACACAGCTAAGATATAAAACAGCCCTTCCCTTCAGGAATGTTTTCTTTGGAAAACTAGAAGCAGCAACATTAGCTTACCTCAGGTGATCGTTTCAAGGGTTCAGACCTGGTAGAGTCCATGGCTTTCCCTCAAGACCTCAGCGAGGGAGGCGATTCACCGATCATGTAGTTGTTGTCCACATTGCACAACCCCAAAGCAGATGGGAGCAGAAAGACCAAAATCTGCTAAAGAGCCTAGCAGGCCGAGCCAATTATGTGGTCTTCTGTGGTTGAAAACACATTTGACTTCTCAATCCTGTTCAGAAAAAGGAAGATTATCCTGCAGAGGTCAACCCTAGCCAGGGGTATAACCCTGCCAGGAACACTGCGCCTTAGAGGCTGAGATCGAAGAGCTCAGTAAGAGATCTCAAGAAGGATGGGGATTGGAAGGGAGGGCTAAGACTGTTCCCCTAATATTTTCACCACAACCAGCTCTGGGTTCTCCTGATAACCAGAGCCTGCTGCACTCTCCTGATAACACTGGTCTTCATCTTCTTGGATCTTTTAACTACTCCAGTGCACACAATTTCACATCATCCATCCCAATCTCCTTGACTCCTAAATGGAGAACTTCTTTTCAGAAATAGGAAAGGATAATCTACTCTGATATCCCATTCTTGAATAACCTTGCTTACCACAGACAGGAGAGAAGGCTGGCAGAGGAGTAGGCTGAACAGGGATGTCTGTCCAGGAGATCAGGGTTCTGGGAGATGGAAGGTGGTACATGTGTTTAGCTTCCCAGAGGGGTTGCTTATGAGGTAGTTGGCAGTGGAATACAGGATATATGATGTATATGTGCTCGTGCACACACACACACACACACACACACACACACACACACACACGTTTTTCCTGTCCTGGTATGTAATTAATCACTTATTCTTTGTGTAGTGTACCTTTATGTAAGTTTTAAACTCAGACTTAGCAATCTTTCCCTTTGTACTTTCTTGATTTTGTGTCATGTCTAGGCTATGTCTAGCCTAGTTTATGAGTTATTCCCCAATATTTTTTTCTAGAAGTTTTGAGGTTTATTTTTGTTCAGATCTTTAATCCATTTGGAATTTATGTAGGCTGTGTGGTAGGAACTAATTTGATTTTTTTTCTTCTAAATGGATAGGGAGTTGTCTCAAGTTATTTGCTTTGAAAAGTCACCCTCAACATATACTAAGATCTACATATACCTGGCTGTTTGTGGGCATTCTATGTTATATTATTTATTTCTGAGCCAAATACCACAGTACTTTAATTATCGTACTTTTATAATGTTTTGATCTCTGATCCTTACTTCCAGAAACATACCCTTTTCTTGGCCTCTGACATGACACTTGTCTATTTTTCTTTATACTTCTCTGGCTACTCCGCAGTCTCCTCTACAGGTTCTCTCTCTGCTCATCCCCTAACCACTAGTGTCCTCAAGATTCTGGCTTATCCTCATTCTGTACACCCTCCGTGGATGATCTTATGCACTCCCATGCTGATGACTCTCAAATACATATCTTTATTACTAACGGTTTTCCTAAATATTTCCCCACTATCCAATGGAACAGCAAACTCAATCTATCAAAAACTGAACTCATCTTTCATCCTTACACACCAATGAACCTCTTATAGTGTTCTCTCCTTCACTGAATGGCACAACTGGCCATAGAGTTGCTGAAGTAAAAAACCTCCCCTTCCCGAGATCAACTGCCAAGTCATGCTCATGGGATCTCCTAACTATCTCTAGGCTTCACTCAGTTCTCTCCACCCCACTGCTGACAACTCTAGTTCAGGCCTCTTTCACCATGCACCTGGGTAATTGCAGTCCCTCTGTGTTTGTTCTGATATCCCATTCTTGAATAACCTTGCTTACCACAGACAGGAGAGAAGGCTGGCAGAGGAGTAGCTCTGACTAGTGTTCCTGTTTCCTCTCCTATCCTCTCTGTAATCTGATGTCTTCACCGCAGCCAGTGTAGAGATTACATTTATAAAATGTAAATTTAATCATGCCATCCTCCTACTTAAACCTTTTAAAGCTTCCTCTTCACCTTACAGTTCAAGTTCAAACTCTTTTAACGTGGCTTAAAAAGCTTTGCCATGATCTGGCTCCTGTTTGTTCACCACAACCTTAACTCGTTTTAATCCGAATTCTTTCATTCCTTGAAGAGAGGATGCGCTTGTCTCCCAAGGTCTCCAGGACCACGAGATCCTACTCTATTCCTTTACTCATCCTACAGGTCACAGTATCTTGGGCACATTTTCTCTGGGACCACCCTCACTCCCACCCCGCCTAGGTTTAGGTTAGGCGCCACAGCCCGTGCACATCCCATTGTATTATATATTTCATCTAATTGTATTTTATCTATAGACAGTGAACCTCTTGAGGACAGCTCTCTGGCTTGTCTGCCGGAGTCCCCACCACCAAGGACAGTGCCTGGGACGAAGTAGGTGCAGTGAATAGTGAACGCAGGAGAGAATGAATGGATGAGGTCGGGTGCAGTAGCTGAAGGGCTCAGCGTACCCGTGCGAGGGTGTTGGGAGGTACAAGGTTCAAATACCAGCCAGCCTGGCTTCCATCAAGCGTCGGCGCCGCGTCCACTTCCGGCCGGAAGTGGAGAGCGGGCTTCCCATGTTACCCCGCGGGGCGCCCATTCAAACAACTCGGAGAAGAGGGAATTGGTAGTGATGGCTGCCCCGGAGCCGGAAGTGCTGTCTCTAGCCGCAGTCCTTGGTAAGGCCTGGGGCTCGCTGCTCGGGGAGCTTTGGGGACCTGGTTCTTCCCTGCCGCCCCTCCCTGCAGTTGTTTAGCCCCTGGCCCTTTCTCTGGGCCGTCTTCCTTGGCCGAATTTCCCAGGTTCCTCCCAGCTCTGGCTCAGCCCCACTGACTCCGTCGCCCTCCCCGCCCTGGATCCCATTGGTTCGCTCCTCCTCAGCCTTCTTCTCGGCGGCGTTCTGGACTTCGCTTAACTGTACTTTCTTTCAACTTAATTCCCCAGATCAGAGCCTTCACATTCAGAGCGGTGCCCCGGTCACTGCCACCGAAATCCCCGCCCCATTCCTCTGTTACTTAAATCAGCTTAGGCGACTGGGATCAGGAATCTCCCTGCCACCGCCCACACGGGAGTTTGCGGAGGGAATGTGCATGTGTCCCCTCTGCAGCGGTGGCTGATGTGGCCACAAGAGAATGGGAATACTGGATTTTACGTTTTTCATTTTCTTCCCTTGTGCCTCTGTGCACGTACTAGATTTGGAGTGGTATGAGAAGTCAGAGGACACCCACGCCCCCCAGATAGAACTACTTGAGACAACCTCTGCTCAAGAGCCTCCCAACCCTTCGGAGCCCTTTTACCCCAGAGACTGCATGGTGCCAGTGGTATTTCCCGGGCCTGTGAGCCAGGAAGGCTGCTGTCGGTTTACTTGTGAACTTCTAAAGCATGTCATGTATCAACGCCAGCAACTACCTCTACCCTATGAACAGCTTAAGCACTTCTACCGAAAACCTCCCCAGGTAGGCACAGGCTTTGGGAGAAAGGGTGAGGGGACCTTATGGCTGTTAGATGGTAGGCAGGTAAAAAAGGGAGGTCTAAGGAATTGTCAGGGCCTGTCAGCCTAAGCAGTTGTAAGGAATGTGTTTCAGCCCAGTGGCTTCAGTCACTTTCTCTCCTTGATAGTCTTTGATAGTCTAACCCTCCTTGAATTTTTTCCTGAACTCCCAATGTGTGTTGCATTTGGACCTAATGAACTGTCCCTTTAATTTTAGTGTCTTTTTGTCTCTTTGTTTTTATGTTTTACTTTCTGGGGGACTTCCTTGCCTTTATATTCTAACACTTCTATTAATTATTTTCTTTTTGGGCATAATCTTAAGAGCTCTTAATTTTTTGCATGATCCTTTTTTTTAAGGTATCATTGATATACAATCTTACGAAGGCTTAACATGAGCAACACTGTGGTTACTGTTCACCCCTATTATCAAGTCCCCCCCACATACCCCATTGCAGTCACTGTCCATCAGTGTAGTAAGATGCCACAGATTCACTACGTGTCTTCTCTGTGCTATACTGCCTTCCCTGTGCCCCCCCCCCACATTATGTGTGCTGATCATAATACCCCTTAATCCCCATCTCCTTCCCTCCCCACCTGCTCTTTCTACCCTCTCTCCCTTTGGTAACCGCTAGTTCCTTCTTGGAGTCTGTGAGTCCTCTGCAGTTTTGTTCCTTCAGTTTTGCTTTGTTGTTATACTCCACAAATGAGTGAAATCATTTGGTACTTGTCTTTCTCTGCCTCTTTATTTCACTGAGCATAATACCCTCTAGCTCCATCCACATTGTTGCAGTGGTAGGATTTGTTTTCTTCTTATGGCTGAATAATACTCCCTTGTGTATATGTACCACATCTTCTTTATCCATTCTTCTACTGATGGACACTTAGGTTGCTTCCATGTCTTGGCTATTGTAAATAGTGCTGCGATAAACATAGGGGTACATATGTCTTTTTGAATCTGTGATCTTGTTTTCTTCGGGTAAATTCCCAGGAATGGAATTCCTGGGTCAAATCGTATTTCTATTTTTAGTTTTTTGAGGAACCTCCATATTGCTTCCCACAATGGTTGAACTAATTTACATTCCCCACAATAGTGTAGGAGGGTTCTCCTTTCTCCGCATCCTAGCCAGCATTTGTTGTTCCTTGTCTTTTGGATGTTGGCCGTACTAATTGGTGTGAGGTGATACCTCATTGTGGTTTTAGTTTGCGTTTCCCTGATGATTAGCGACGTGGAGCATCTTTGCATGTACTTGTTGGCCACCTGAATTTCTTTGGAGAAGTGTCTGTTCAGATCCTCTGCCCATTTTTTAATTGGCTTATTTGCTTTTTGGGTGTTGAGGTGTGTGAGTTCTTTATATATTTTGGATGTTAACTCCTTATCGGATATGTCGTTTACAAATATATTCTCCCATACTGTAGGATGCCGTTTTGTTCTTCTGATGGTGTCCTTTGCTGTACAGAAGCTTTTTAGTTTGATGTAGTCCTATTCATTCATTTTTGCTTTTGTTTTCCTTGCCTGAGGAGATGTGTTAAGGAAAAAGTGGCTCATATTTATGTTCAAGAGACTTTTGCCTATGTTTTTTTCTAAGAGTTTTATGGTTTCATGACTTATATTTAGGTCTTTTATCCATTTTGAGTTTATTTTTGTGTGTGAAGTTAGTAATCCAGTTTCATTCTCTTACATGTAGCGCTCCAGTTTTGCCAACACCAGTTGTTGAAGAGGCTGTCATTTCCCCATTGTATATCCATGGCTCCTTTAACATATATTATTTGGCCATATATGTGTGAGTTTATATCTGGGATCTCTTTTCTGTTCCATTGATCAGTGGGTCTGTTCTTGTTCCAGTACCAAATTGTCTTGATTACTGTGGCTTTGTAGTAGAGCTTGAAGTTGGGGAGTATAATCCCCCCAGCTTTATTCTTTCTTCTTAGGATTGCTTTGGCTATTCGGGGTCTTTTGTGGTTCCGTATGAATTGCATGATCCTTTTTAATAGTATCTTGTTGTTTCATGTCTGTATGAGCTTCTCTTACCTGAGGATATTCTGTTTTGAAATTTTCCTCTGTTCCTTTCATTGTCTCAGTTTCTTCCAGATTCCTTCTCCTATTTATTTGTTTTAGTCCCTGACTTTCACATTAGCTCCTTTTATTCTGTATCTGGTGAATATTTAAGAATAAGTCATTGAAAGCTCTGTGTACATGGCTGGGCCTTGTAAGCTGGTAGACTTCACTCTAAAAATACTGGATGAGAACCTAGTGGTCTCTTTGGGGGGACTCTCAAAACACCAGTATTGGAAAAGTCTTCTGTGTGGGTGGAGGAAATTGGCAGATTATCTAAGGGTCAGGGTCTTTCTTCACACAGGTTTGCACTCAGTGCCCCTCTGTTACCTCTTATCTTCTGTAGTGCCTAAATCACCAATTCCTGAGCCTTTCTGGGGTTCTGCAGTATGACTCAGTTTGCTTCTCATGGGCAGCCCCTCTGTCAGTGCTTAGTATTTAGCTCTCTTGAACTCTTCCATCTGCTTTCTCTTTTCCAAAAATTTGTTGCCACCTTGGCTTCTGTTGTCTGTTCTCCCATTCTTTTTGCCCTTGGGAGTTCTCTGTCTGTCAGTTTTACCCCTCCCTTCCATTTCCTCTCATTTAGAAGTATTTTAGATGGAAACACAAATAAGCATGTGTTCCATTTGCCCTGCGTAACTGGAAGACCAACTCCAGAATCACCTGTATTGATTACAAATTACCCTCATTCCTGCTGTCACTCCGTGCACAGCAAAATTTTGCCACCTGCCATCCCATCAAATCTCTTGGACTATTTTAGTTGCTTATGTCTGGATGCCTTCCTGCTGCAGAATTCTTCTTTGCTGTTCTAAGTGTAGGAGAATGATGGGTTTGTACAAAGAATATATTTTCCTTTTTGATATATTGCTCTCTGATAAAACCCAGTGTCTGGCCATGGAAATCCAGTTCCATAAGTCTGTTACATCCCAACGGTGTCCTTCAATGGACATTGGCTTCCCCCACCTTGTCCCTGTCCTCACCACTCTTTGTCCTCACAGGCAGAGGATGTGGTGAAGAAGCAGCCCCGGGCCGCCGCTGAGATGAGCAGCAGAAAATTCCAACAAGCCCTGGCAGAACTGGAGAGTGTCCTCAGCCACCTAGAGGCTCTGTTTGCCCGGACACTAGTACCACGAGTGCTTATCCTCCTTGGCGGTAGTGCGCTATGTCCCAAGGAGTTCTATGAGCTTGACTTGTCCCGCTTGGCCCCCAGCAGCAGGGACCAGAGCCTGAGCACAGCAGCTTGTTTGCGCCGTCTTTTCCGAGCCATTTTCATGGCTGACGCTTTCAGTGAGCTGCAGGCTCCTCCGCTCATGGGCACCGTGGTTATGGTACAAGGGCACCGTGACTGTGGAGAAGATTGGTTTCGACCCAAGCTCAACTACCGAGTGCCCAGCCGGGGCCACAAACTGACGGTGACCCTGTCCTGTGGTAGACCCTCCGTCCCAACCACAGCCTGGGAGGATTACATTTGGTTCCAGGCACCAGTGACACTTAAAGGCTTCCATGAGTGAGTGGGGTGCTTCTTAATTGGGAACACAGTGGCTAACTTTTCTTCCCCCCTGTGGCATCAAGTCATCCTTCTGTTACTTGGAGCCAGAGTTGCCTGGTGAGAGAAGGTTCTGTTCCTCTGGCTGCCTGCTTCCCCTCCCCAGACTTCCTGGTGTGCTAATGATATAGCTGTGGCTGTCATGATCATTGTTGGACAACATCTCTTTGAATCAAAGGTAGATTTTCCCAGAAGATGCTGGGCCAGGCATTGAGATTGTAAAGCAAACGTGAGCCCATGGACAGACACTCTTACGGAGGTAGCCCTTTTCTGCTTTCTGTGTGGCATTTCAGAATTTTTGCCAGGTGTGACTCACAAACTTAAATATAAAATGAATGGATTTATACTAAATTTTCCTGGAGATCTTTTGGCATAAAGAGACTTTCTAGGCTTAAGGCTAGAATATTTTGTCTTTCTCCTTGGCCTCTTATGCTTCAGGGCTCCCAGGATTGTTTTTTACTAATGTGCTGTTTCTCTTCATCAGAACCCAGGGCAGTCTGGGAAGTTACGTGACGTGACCAAGGTTCTTTAACAGTTTGACATCAGAGCTGGGTCTAGAGTCCTTGTCAGCTAACCGCTGGCCTGATGTTCTTTCCTTGCCATACACCAGGATTTGTGAGCCTTACAGTACATGTGCCCAAAGCAAAGGTCACACATGGGAAGGGGACTGAGAGACTGGGCTGAGAAAAGAAAACTGAGCAGGTCTTTGCAAAGCCTGATTGAACTGTAGGCTGAGGCCCCAGGACTGCCCTTTGGGATCAGCTCCTTGAGGCCAAATATCCCTCCTGGAGTTCTGCCCTGTCTCCATTGTAGTTGTCCGGTGGCTGCTGGCACTGACTGTTGGTCATATGGTCCTTAGGTAAACCCTGCTCTCCTGCAATTCCTCCTCCAAAATTCCAGAAGCTACACTTGTAACTTAGCCGTCCTGGTCCTTGCTGTTATCTTCTCCAGTTTGATGCTGTCCTGACTGCCAAGCATTCATGATCTTTGTCCCTGAGACCTGAGAACACCTGTTTATTTCTTGGAAGCAAGTTGAAGACAGAATCCTTACCCTGCTGGCCTTGGAAATGGGTGTGTGTGTGTGTGTGTGTAAATGGGGTCAATATAGATACATACTATTTTTTATGTTTTAAGAAGAATGTTTTATGTTTTGCATTTTGATATTTTGTTAAGAAAACATACAAAATAGTTTATATTTTATACTATATTTTAAGCACTTTACATATGTTATCTATTTGAACAGCTTTGCAAAGTATGTGTTATTGTCCCCATTTCATAGAGGCTTGGGGAGATTGAATAATACCTAAATGGTAAAACCTGGATTCAAACCCATTTGACAAGCTGAGTGCTTTACACCGTGCTGTGTTATTTTACTCGGAAATAATCAACAAGATGTGCCAAAGTGAAAGCTGCAGAATTACCCTCCCTGGCTTCAGACTCATATGGTTCCTCACGTGGGACTGCCATCAATAGGTGCTAAGTAAATATGGTATCAATGAAAACAAAAGGTTTGGGTTCTTTTTTCAGTGACCACTTGAAGCATATTCTTCCAGCTAAAATGTCAGCTGTTTTTCTGTCTGATGTTATTACCTTACAAGAGAGGAACAGGGTCATATGTCCCAGTGGGGAAGGGACAGGCTGAGAGGTCTGACTGAAGGGAGGGAGAGTTTTGAACAAGGGAGTTATAAATTGTTTTGAGAAGGAAGACACATTAAGCCAAACCAGCTCTTCTAAAGACTCATTTTAAAAGCTTTCATAAACAATGCCTAGACAATCAAAACAAAGTAATTATCTGAGTAATGTTGACACATATTTCTGTATTGGCTTGGCGTTGGTGCCCAGGTCATTCTGATTTCATGAATTCTCTCCAAAGGAATCCAGAAATAAAAAGATCAGTTAGTTATATTAACAATAAATTCCAGCCCCTTCCCTGACAAAAAGCTTGCCTGATGCACCTCTTCTATCTGACCTTGACTGCGGATTGCAGACGTGTATGTGAAAAAGTAGTGTCCAGCCCAGGAGGTAAAGAGTCCCAGCTGCAGTGGAGTTCAGGCCTTTTATTTGTTGCTGCCATTTGGGTCTAAAAGAAACAGCTGTTGGGCCCAAGGTAGAGAAATGTAGGCGACGGTTGACGGGAAGTGTAGATGGTAGATGTAAATGTCATCCTTTTTGTACTCCGTTTCACAGGTGTGGCCATGGACCTTGCCCCAATTCCTGTTCCACTTAGGTGGAATAGTCCCATGGAAGGGGGTAAATAGACATCTCATGAAGACTGAAGAGAATGAAACGGATGGGCCTAGGACCTGGTTTGGGTAGGGGGACTAATTGTCTTAGATTCCTAGATTTTTAGGGCCAAGGGGATCTCAATTTCTTGTCTTCACAGGTAATTTTGAGGCCAAGAAGGGACACGACTCCAGCAAACTAATAGAGCTAATGTCACCGTTGTATTGCGTCCGAAGCCCCCATTGCATCTGCAGTGAGGACTCAGTAAATGTCTACTATGTGGAAGGGCTCAGGAAAGTAAAAAATATACATGGAATTGGGCTGGTTTGGGATCTCCATCCCCACACTGTAGCTTATCTATGTTAGGGGAAACGTGCTGTTGCCAAGACAACTGAACACATCCAGTCTCTGACTCAAGAAAGATAGAGGGGTGGGAGCCAGTGCCTGCCCGGGTTTTTCGGAAGGGCTCAGAGGGGAGAAGGGCAGGCGGGGAGCACCGAGAGGGCGGGCAGCAGGTAGTCGGGTGGGTGGCATGGGGGGGGGCGGAGCTTCGGGTCTCCATGGAGACGGCTTCTCCTGGCAACCTGGCGGGCGTTGAACAGAGCTGCTGGCGCGATGGACGCGGAGAGCCTTCTGCTGTCACTGGAGCTGGTGTCCGGCAGTGGGCAGGGCCTCAGCCCGGACCGTCGGGCCTCGCTGCTCACTTCCCTTACGCTGGTTAAGCGCGACTACCGCTACGATCGGGTCCTCTTCTGGGGCCGCATCCTCGGCCTCATCGCGGATTACTACATCGCACAGGGCCTGAGTGAGGATCAGCTCGCACCGCGCAAAACACTCTACAGGTGGAGGCGGTACCCGGATGGGCACAGGCCAAACGGGGATATGCACGGGAGGGTCACTGGGGACCGGAAGGGGTGGGCCTAGGGTGTCCGGGAACCCGGAGGGGGGCGGAGCTTGGGGGCGGGACCCGTACTCGTGAGGATTACGGGGCGGGTACCTGAATAGAAAAGTGCCTCGTGGGGCCAGACGAGTTGGGGGAAGCGACGGCAAGAGAAACTTAAGATGCTCGTGGGTTGGCAATAGAGGCTGAGCCAAGAACGGAGGTGGAGCAAGGTGAAAGTTCCCGGAAAACGGAGACGTGGAGTAGAAGGCAGGTGTAAATAGGGTGTGACCCTGGTTTGCTGAAGAGCTCAGTTTGGGGAAGGTTCAGAAGCCCAGAGGGGTGA
>JAVSCE010018843.1:0-51213 GCA_032199065.1 Smutsia gigantea
AACTTTGACTAAAATACCCATATGACCCAAGGGAAATTAGAAAGAAAAATAATACTTTATAAATCATTAAACTAAAGTTTACACTATAGCTATCCTATTTGTAAATTATGTCTAAATAACCATCTTTACTTCTGTTTGTAACTGAAAAAATCATATTTTGTGAAGCCAGCTTATTTTCTTCCCCCACACTACCTCTAATATGTCCCCATCCAAATGTTCATGATGTGATCGCGTGCACACACACACACACACACATATACACCTCTTTTTATTAAAGAGTTATACTGAAGTATTTCTAATTGGGTTAGTTTTTATAGTCTTATCACTGAAAATATTTTTAAAGTTATATCCTGATGAATCAAACATTATTAGGATTCATAATATTCACATACTAATGCTACTTTCCAGACAAGACAAGGTAAGAGGATGGCTAGGCAAAATGGAAATTTTCCAGAACTTCCCTAGGAAGGTAAAATGTTGGAATATTTGATACTGTTATTGAATAAGATAATCAACTAATAAAGATTTATTAAATGCTTAATAGGTAGTTAACATAAAGCTAGATTATTCTAAATATTATAAAATAAGATAACAGCCTCAAATAGCTTTTCAAGGGCTAATAGCTTAGTTACAAAGATTAGATAAAAGTAGGTGATGCTGCCAAATCAGCACAGGCATTTTTACTCCTGAACTGTAGGATTTTAGAGATGATTAGGGAGTATTCGTTTGATAGTAGAAAGATATGTTTATGTAAGAGGCAGCACGTGAAGGAGGATTTGAAGGATAAGTCAATCCTTCAAATAAATGGAGATAAATGGAGAGTAACATTGAGAACATTCCAGATGGTAGAAAAGAACGTTTGAAAGTAGGGAAGCAGTAATGAGGCATGTAAATAAAACAGACCTCAACACATATTCTGTGGGTACATGTCTCTTACAAATGTTGGTGAGTCTGTGCTACATTCTAGAATTCTGAAGGAGGAAGCTTTTACAGACAAGTGCTCTGAACATAAACAGAGCTAAGAAGGTGTTATCAATTCTCTAGTCTGCTTAACAAATCCCCATCAAGTACCCTAAGCTGCTCTGTATGTTTGCGGCTTAGAAGAGCAAACAGTTACTATTTCACTGCTTTGGTTGTATGCCCTAGTAATTTCAAGATAGGGTGGTTTGATCTCAGGGTCCTCAGGAGGCTATGAGGAATTTATTGCCTGGGGCTGTAGTCATTTCAGGGTTCTAGTGAAAGAGAATGTGCTTCCTCTGTTGGTTATTGGCAAGCCTTGAAAAGTGCTCTTCCAAACTCACTTATTTGGGTCTCCCCATGGGACAGCCTCTGGAAAGGCAGCTGGCTTCCCCTAGATCTTGTGAGTCAAGGTAGAGTAAGATCACCCAAGAGAAAGCCAGGTCTTTTTATAACCTAATCTCAGATGCAAAACCCAGGAAGCAGAATAATTGTGGGCCATCTTGGAGGCTGCCTATCATAAAGAGCAAGGTTGATTTTAGATGCGTGAGAGAAAAAGCTACTCTCTTTGGGCCTCATGCTCTTGGGGATAAAAATAGGATGGTCTTGAGGCCTTTGAAAATTCCTTCTTATTTTCAAATATACCTGCACCTGCAACACAGTGAAGAAATTGGGAATTAGGAAGGAATAAAAATTTGAGAAATATGACTTACAAAATGTAGTTTATCCTTCTTTCTTTAGGTTATCTTATGATTCTTTTAGCCCAAGGATAAGAAAGAGATGCTCTTCATTTTTCCTAAGGCAATGACAGGCATTGTTAATTAATCATGACATTCTTTCACTGAATCCAAATGTGACCTCAGAATCTTTTCTAGTACAGTGTCCCAGATGTTTACAATCAACTGATAAGAGATCAAATGTGATTTTTCCATCCCAGTTAGCCTTTAGAGGAGAAATTCCTCAGCTTTCATGAATATGTGGACAGTTGACTTATAAAAAAAGTTTTCTCTCCAGTGAGGAAAAAGGTGGCTTTTTAATAAATACTGTTCAATCAGTTAGATATCCATTTAGAAAAAAAAATTTGGCCTCTACCTGACACCATATACAATTATAGGTAGGTGATAGATCTAAATATGAAAGGCAAACCCATAAAGAAAGCTATGTATATAATACACAATATTAAATTTAATTTTATTTATCATGAAAAGGCAAGCAACACAGGTGAAAATATATGCAATATAGAAAAAATGATGAAGAGTATATATCCAAAATATATAAAGAATATCTATAGATCAATAGGAAAAAGAGAGTCAACCCAATAGAGATAAGGGCAAGCAACTTGAGGAGGGAACTCTCAAAAGAGGACATCTCATTGGATAGTAAACCCACTAAAGATAATTCTGTAACTACATATACACTAGAATAGCTAACATGAAAACAGCTGACAGTTTCTAGTATTGGTAATGATATAGATAATGTCAATTCTCCATATAATGTGAATATTGGTACAACCATTTTGAAAAATTGGTATATCTATTAAGTAGCCACATAGCTTTTGACACACGAATCTCATTCCTACACACGTACAGTGGATAAATGGTGGTATACTTATGAAATACTATGCAACAATGAAAATGGAGAGGAAAAAAGCTAAAGTTGCATGCAACAATTTGGATTCACAAACAAATCTGAGCCAAAGAAGGCAAATACTGAAGGATATATATATATATACACACACACATATATATATATATAGCATGATTACATTTATATAAGTTACCATATGCAAAACTTATCTATGGTGTTAGAAGTCAGGATAGTGATTTGTTTTGGAGAAAAAAGAGGAAATAGATGTTGGTACAGGAAGTATGAGGGGCCCAAGTAGGGATTTCAAGGTACTGATAATCTGTTTCTTGACCTTAGTGGCAGTCACCAGGTTGTGTTCATTTTGTGATAATTATTGACTTTTATTTCTGCACTTCTCTCTATATAAGTTACATTCCACTAATAAAGGCAAAAACAGTCAGCTTTATCTCAGCTGAATCAGAGGATATTAAGGATTCTATGCTAATTTGGAAAATAACTCTATACTCCATCAACTATGAGGTCAGTATAACCATGGGTTGCAGAATAATAAGGAAGCTAAGATAATAGATTTTACAGAATTTAAGGAATACATTTATTTGAAACAAATACAGGAGATGTCTTCTGAGCTTTAGCCATCTCCTGGCAGTTGAATGTGATTCAAGTGAGGAATATTCTTATAATGTATCCCTGTTGGAATTTTGACAAAGCTTTCAAGCTAGTTAAATTCAAGTTATATTTTATACACATTACTATGTAGCCTTCCAGACTTCTTGATGTGCAAGTCTGGTTACCTCACAAAGTTTCATCCAGATTTGCAAACAGGCAGGAATGACAATTCAGACAGTATTAAGGTAACATTTTATATTATTTATTATCAAATTAGCAAACAAGCAGTGCCAAGGGTAAACTCATGAGCAAGGATGCACAGAGATGTGAGGGAACTCAGGTCCCCAGGGCATCCTTTGGTGCCATGGAGTGGGCTTAAAGTCAGTGGTCACAGAAGCCACACAAAAGTAGTAATCACTAGGTCAAAAAATTATGTATTGGCTCACTGCCTTTTTATATCATCTTAAACTGAGGAAGGGGAGGGAGAGGAAAATGTCAGCTCTCAGGGGTCCACTCTTTAGCCATAAACAAAATATCTTGCTACAACCATTGTTATATAATCTAGTACCATTGTGGGGGGCTTATGCCTTCCTGAGCCTGCTCCAAATTTCAGTTCTGTATCTCTGGCTGTTGCCTACCACAGTGGGCTGGTTTCATTTCTTCATTCATTTGTTCCTTTATATTTGAAGGAGCATTTGTAAATCCTATCTACATATCAGGTACTGTAATAACCCCGGAAATTCAAAGTTAAGTGGTGCTTAGTTCCTGTCTTCTAGAAATCTTTAAAACCACATTGTCATATTTATCTTTCAGCTAACTTCACATGGTTTTGAATTTTTTCCTTCAAATTTACAAGGAAAATTAACTGAAAGAAACAAAGATCTTATAAACATGTTAAATTGCTCTCAGCTGAGATCTGAGGAATTTTGAGAAATTGTGTGATTTCTATTGGATAAAGCATTTCTGACTGCCTCCTCGGGTTCAAAGACAAATGCCCCAATAACTGTAACAGTATCTGATTTTAAGATAGTTACCCGTATATCCCCTAATGACCCGACACATGAAAACTCTTTTAGAGCTATTCTTTCCATCTCAATTAATCCTAACTCCAGTAAGTCGGGTTAATTGTATGCATGCATAAAGGAGCATTTAAACCCTAAAATGAAGGATCTATAA
This sequence comes from Smutsia gigantea, assembly GCA_032199065.1. NCBI lineage: Eukaryota > Metazoa > Chordata > Mammalia > Pholidota > Manidae > Smutsia > Smutsia gigantea. The sequence goes on from JAVSCE010018843.1 coordinate 4,327, forward strand.
ACAGAAAGAGAACTAAAATTAAGAATCTATAAATAGAAAGAGAATCTACAAACAGAAAATATTCCTTTATGACCCCCAAGATACTTGACACCAAACAAACATCTGGGCTCAAAACAACAAAGCCATGAAGCCTTCACCTGTTACATTCATGCTAAAACAGCATACATTTCTTTAAAATTCAATTTTAAATTATAATTTTCATTGAGGTTATCAAGATTGTCTCCCTATGAGTTTAATAATTTTTTTCATAGATAAATGTGTGTTTTTAAATCTCTTGAAGCAAGGTCCCTAGGCATGAGTTTCAGTCCAAGCTGATAATGGAACAGGCCTCTGCTGTTGCATCAGTCTCTTACTCTATGAGAAGCAGGCCTCTGGATCCACAGGTCTGCATATGGAAATAGACATTTTCTTATCCATTTTGTCATCGGGCTAGTCTTGAATTCTATCTAACCAACATTTTGTTGAGTACTTACTATATGCCAGGCACTCTGTTAGAGGCTGGCAAGGAGAGTAGTTTCTGGCTTCATGGAGAAGCCACTCAGGAAAACAATGTGATAGTCCAAGTGAGAAATGATGGAACCTGAACCATGGCAGTCAATGCGGAGGGACAATTTTGAAAGGAAATGAGGGACAGGAGCTTTAAAAGGTATATCTGAACTTAAAGTGAAGAATTTGCTAAATTTGTCTACTTAGAAAAAGAAGATAGGGTTAAAACTGCTATCTTAGAAAAATCTGGAATGAAGGGATTGGTGATCTTTCAAGAGCCTTGTTTTTCTAGCTTAGATATTGATGATCTGTGCATTGTAACCACTCTCTATTTCTACTCTTCATGAAAATGAGATCTCAGAGTGAGCTTAAAGATGCAGGTATAATTTTATTATTGAAGACACAATTTGAAATCCATTACATGTGCTCATGAACAGTGCCTTTGATCTTGAAATCTAAAGCCCCGGATTTTTCTCTGCATTGATTGTTTAGCTTTGTCATAATTTGCCGTTTAACCATGCTATCTCAAAGCGTCTTCACCTACAAAACAGAAGACAATTCGGTGTCTACCAAAACTTTAAGGATTATCTGTGTCTACCAAAATTAAGAAATTATACCCACTTAACAGACCAGGATATGTGTGCGATTATTCAAGGGGAAAATAACTGAATATGATTTTTAAAAAGGCAAATATTTGTGCTAGCCAGGAAATTTATTTTATTTATTATTTTTCTGAATGCCCATCTGGACCATTATAATTCTGTTCACTGTATTCTTGTTTTGTCCTTAATGTCAACTACAACAATTGAGCCAGTATGATAAGAATGTTTGCCATCTGTCTTGCCACTCTAAACAAGTTGCCAATTTGTACTGCAAATCAGAACAGCTTATGAGATGAAGTTTCTTCTGTGCACAGGACACATTTCATAGAGGAATATATTCTTTGGCTTATTTAGAATATCATCATCTTCTAATACCTCTTGTACCAATGAAGAATATGATTTATGGGGGGAAGGGCTAACATCATTTAACAAAGCTGGCAGTGATGAGTCATTTGCCATGTTACTATAAAATACCTTAGCAATGCTAATGTGAATTACTGCTCAGTTAACATTGTTTACCACCTAATTATTGAGAAGCACTTCCATCCATCACTGACAACTGAGTAAATGACTCAAGACACTATTGTATTTGCAACTAGAACAAGGTCATCGCAAGTTTAATTAGCCACTATCCATTACAAAGCAGCAAAGAGCCTATGATGACAAGTAAAATTCTACTTTCTAAATATGCCTCATAAAGTGGTTGAGGAATTGGCTCACATTATCAGTGATTCTAATAACAAATACATGTAATATCATTTAAGAAATTTTTTTTCATTATGATCTGTAATGAGTGGTGAGAAGAATTAAACAGATTACTTATAAGTCAATGTGAATTGGTTCTTAATTTTAAAATGAAAAGTCATCTAGCAGTTAGTGCCAATAGAGATATGTTCAGTACATGACATGTAAAAATGAGCTTCAGGGAATTTAAGATGGCAGCATGAGAGGTGAGACAGAGAGCTCCTCCCAAACAACAAACAGTACAATAATATAGTTAATTAATACAACTAACCTTAAAACAGCAACAAGAAAGAAGGCTGAACCAGACTGCATACACACCTCGCGAACAGAGCAGACCTCACGAAACAGGGTAACATAGGAAAACCTTAATCCGTGAGACCCAAGCCCTTCACTCACCCCAGCTCACTGGCGGGAGGAGGAGAAACAGAGCGGGGGAGGGGGTGGAAGCCTGGGACTGCTGAACACCTAGCCCTGGAGATCTGCTTTGTGAGCAGAAACCTATAGTGTGTGGTGCTCTGGACATTGGGAGCTTGGACAGGCGGAGTGCTTGAGAAACTGACACTCTGGCCATTTGTGGAGGAGGGGATCCACATCTGGCAGCTCTGTGTCAGAGGAAAGGCAGGCAGTCTGAGAGGCTTCCTAGGAGCTAGAGGGCTGCTGAATGGGCGGGGTTTGCATGGACCTTGCTGCACAGGAAAGGGAGAGAGCTGGACAAGGTTAAGGTTGTCTGGGTGCACTCTGCCCAGCTGGTTGGGAACTTTGAGGAGCTTCAGGTGCTCCATCCCCCTGGCTACCTACACAGCTACAAGGCCCTGCACTGTGATACACAGAATGCTGCACCTTCCTTCTAGCCTGCCGGCACCAGTTTGCACACTGGCAGTCACTGTCCTAATATCAGGCCAGCCAGAGGGAGGCCCCGGCTACAACAGCTAGAGACGCAGAGCACAGAGGCTTCACCTGTGTGCTCAGCCCACTGGCTCTGACACTGGAGACAGGCACCACAGATGGGAATCAGGAAACAGATCGTTCCTCCCCCCAGGCACCAGTGCCACTCCCCTATGACCCCCAACATCACTCTAGAGGATGAGCAGCTCCAGAGACTGGAGCTAATGTGCACTACTGGGCACCACACAGAAATATGAAATGTCAAAAACATGGTTCAGACCAAAATTTCACAAACCCCAGAAAGATGGCCAAATGAAACCAAACTCACCAATCTTCCTAAGAGAGCGTTCAAAATAAAAATGATAAACATGTTTATGGAGGTACAGAAAAACATTCAAGAACTCAGGAATGAATTTAAGTTGGAGATTCAATCATTAAAAAATTCCATATCTGAAATGAAACATACAATGGAAGGATTTAAAAGCATATTAGATGTAGTAGAAGAGATGGTAAATGGAATAGAAATTAGAGAAGAGGAATACAAAGAAGCTGAGGCAAAGAGACAAAAAAGAGTCTCTAAGAATGAAAGAATATTGAGAGAACTGTGTGACCAATCCAAACAGAACAATATTCGCATTATAGGCATACAAGAAGAAGAGAGAGAAAAAGGGACAGAAAGTGTCATTGAGGAGGTAATTGCTGAAAACTTCCCCAATCTGGGGAGGGAGATAGTCTCTCAAGCTATGGAGGTGCACAGATCTCCCAACACAAGGGACCCAAGGAAGTCAACAGCAGGACATATAGTAATTAAAATGGCAAAGATCAAGGATAAGGACAGAGTATTAAAAGCAGTCAGAGAGGGAAAAAGATCACATACAAAGGAAAACCCATCAGGCTTTCATCAGACTTCTCAACAGAAACCTTACAGGCCAGAAGGGAGTGGCATGATATTTATTGCAATGAAGCAGAAGGGCCTTGAACCAAGAATACTCTACCCGGCAAGTTTATCATTTAAATTTGAAGGAGGGATTAAACAATTTTCATATAAGCAAAAGCTGAGAGAATTTACCTCCCACAAACCACATCTACAGTGCATTTTGGAGAGACTCCTATAGGTGGAAGTATTCCTGAGGCTAAATAGATGTCACCCAAGGGAAGACAAAGAGTACAGAATATGACCCATAAAATACAAAGAATGGACAAGGAAGAAAAAGGAGGAAAAAAAAAAGAATCTTTAGGTTGTGTTTGTAATAGCATATGAAGTAAGTTAAATTGAATGTTAGATAGTAAGGGTTACCCTTGAACGTTTGGTAACCACGAATCTAAAGCCTTCAATGGCAATAAGTACATACCAATTGATAATCACCCTAAATGTAATGTGGTCTGAATGTTCCAATCAAAAGACATAGAGTTACTGAATGGATAAAAAAACAAGACCCATCTATATGCTGCCTACAAGAGACACCTCAAACCCAAAGACATACACTGACTGAAAGTAAAGGGATGGAAAAAGATATTTCATGCAACTAATAATGAGAAAAAAGCAGGAGTTGCAGTACTTGTATCAGACAAAATAGACTTCAAAACAAAGAAAGTCACAAGAGACAAAGAAGGACATTACATAGTGATAAAAGGGTCAGTCCAACAAGAGGATATAACTATTATAAATATCTATGTACCCAACACAGGATCACCTACATATGTGAAACAAATACTAACAAAATTAAAGGGGGAAATAGAATGCAATGCATTCATTTTAGGAGACTTCAACACACCACTCATTCCAAAGGACAGATCTACCAGACAGAAAATAAGTAGAGACAGAAGCACTGAACAACATATTAAAACAGATGGACCTAACAGACATCTACAGAACACTCCATCCAAAAGCAACAGGATACACATTCTTCTCAAGTGCACATGGAACATTTTCAAGAATAGATCATATACTAGGCCACAAAAAGAGCCTCAGTAAATTAAAAAAGATTGAAATTGTACCAACCAGCTTCTCAGATCACAAAGCTATGAAACTAGAAATAAATTAAACAAAGAAAACCAAAGAGCCCACAAACACATGGAGGCTTAATAACATGCACCTAAATAATCAATGGATCAGTGACCAAATAAAAACAGAGATCAAGCAATATATGGAGAAAAATAATAATAATTCAACACCACAATATCTGTGGGATGCAGTGAAGGCTGTGCTAAGAGCGAAATATATTGCAATACAGGCTTACCTCAGGAAAGAAGAACAATCCCAAATGAATAGTCTAAACTCACAATTAATGAAACTAGAAAAGGAAGAACAAATGAGGCCCAAAGTCAGTAGAAGGTGGGACATAATAAAGATTAAAGCAGAAATAAATAAAATTGAGAAGAATAAAACGAAAGAATCAATGAAAGCAAGAGCTGGTTCTTTGAGAAAAAAAACAGAATAGATAACCCCCAGCCAGACTTATCAAGAAAAAAAGAGAGTATGCACACATAAACAGAATCAGAAATGAGAAAGGAAAAATCACTACGGACACCACAGAAATACAAAAAATTATGAGAGAATACTATGAAAAATAATATGGTAACAAACTGGATAACCTAGAAGAAATGGACAATCTTCTAGAAAAATACAACCTTCCAAGGCTGACCCACGAAGAAACAGAAAATCTGAATAGACCAATTACGAGCAAAGAAATTGAATTTGTAATCAAAAAACTACGTAAGAACGAAAGGCCCAGCTGTGCCAGATGGTTTCACTGCTGAATTTTATCAAACATTTAGTGAAGACCTAATGCCCGTCCTCATTAAAGTTTTCCAAAAAGTAGAAGAGAAGGGAATACTCCCAAACTCATTCTATGAGGCCAACATCACTCTAATACCAAAACCAGGCAAAGACACCACAAAAAAAGAAAATTACAGACCAATATCCCTGATGAAGATAGATGCAAATATACTCAACAAAATATAAGCAAACCAAATTCAAAAATACATCAAAAAGATCATCCATCATGATCAAGTGGAATTCATCCCAGGGATGCAAGGATGGTACAACATTAGAAAATCCATCAACATCATCCACTACATCAACAAAAAGAAGAACAAAAACCACATGATCATCTCCATAGATGCTGAAAAAGCATTTGACAAAATTCAACATCCATTCATGATAACTTTCAACCAAATGGGTATAGAGGGCAAGTACCTCAACATAATAAAGGCCATATATGACAAACCCACAGCCAACATTATACTTAACAGCGAGAAGCTGAAAGCTTTTCTTTTAAGATCGCGAACAAGACAAGAAAGCCCACTCTCCCCACTTTTATTCAACATAGTTCTGTAGGTCCTAGTCACAGCAATCAGACAACACAAAGAAATAAAAGACATCCAGATTGGCAGGAAGAAGTCAAACTGTCCCTGTTTGCAGATGACATGACATTCTACATAAAATACCCTAAAGAATCCACTCCAAAACTACTAGATCTAATATCTGAATTCAGCTAAGTTGCAGGATACAAAATTAATGCATAGAAATCTGTTGCATTCCTTACAATAATGATGAACTAGCAGCAAGAGAAATCAGGAAAACAATTCCATTCACAATCGCATCCAAATGAATAAAATACTTAGGAATAAACCTAATCAAGGAAGTGAAAGACCTATACCCTGAAAACTACAAGACACTCTTAAGAGAAATTAAAGAGGACACTAATAAATGGAAATGCATCACATGCTCTCAGCTAGGAAGAATTAATATTGTCAAAATGGCCATCCTGCCTAAGGCAATCTACAGATTCAATGCAATCCCTATCAAAATACCTACAGCATTCTTCAATGAACTAGAGCAAATAGTTCTAAAATTCATATGGAACCACAAAAGACCCCGTGTAACCAAAGCAATCCTGAGAAGGAAGAATAAAGCAGGGAGAATTATGCTCCCCAACTTCAAGCTCTCCTATAAAGCCACAGTAATCAAGACAATTTGGTACTGGCACAAGAACAGACCCATAGACCAATGGAACAGACTAGAGAGCCTAGATATAAACCCAAACATATATGGTCAATTAATATATGATAAAGGAGCCATGGATATACAATGGGGAAATGATAGCCTCTTCAACAGCTGGTGTTGGCAAAACTGGACAGCTACATGTAAGAGAATGAAACTGGATTACTGTCTAAACCCATACACAAAAGTAAACTCAAAATGGATTAAATACCTGAATGTAAGCCATGAAACCATAAAAGTCTTAGAAAAAAATATAGGCAAAAATCTGTTGGACAGAAACATGAGCAACTTCTTCATGAACATATCTCCCCAGGCAAGGGAAACAAAAGCATAAATGAACAAATGGGACTATATCAAACGAAAAAGCTTCTGTATAGCAAAGGATACCATCAGTAGAACAAAAAGACATCCTACAGTATGGGAGAATATATTCATAAATGACATATCTGATAAGGGGTTGACATCCAAATTATATAAATAGCTCATGCACCTCAACAAACAAAAAGCAAATCAGCCAATTAAAAACTGGGCAGAGGATATGAATAGATACTTCTCCAAAGAAGAAATTCAGATGGTCAACAGGCACATGAAAAGATGCTTCACATCACTAATCATCAGAGAAATGCAAATTAAAACCACAATGAGATATCACCTCACACCAGTGAGGATGGCCAACATCCAAAACACAAACAACTACAAATGTTGGTGAGGTGTGGAGAAAGGGGAACCCTCCTACACTGCTGGTAGGAATGTAAATTAGTTCAACCATTGTAGAAAGCAGTATGTAGGTTCCTCAAAAAACTCAAAATAGAAATACCATTTGACCCAGGAAGCCCACTCCTAGGAATTTACCCTAAGAATGCAGCAGCAGTGCAGTTTGGAAAAGACATATGCACCTCTGTGTTTATCGCAGCACTATTTACAATAGCCAAGAAATGGAAGCAACCTAAGTGTCCATCAGTAGATGAATGGATAAAGAAGATGTGGTACGTACACACAATAGAATATTATTCAGCCATAAGAAGAAAACAAATCCTACCATTTGCAACAACATGGATAGAGCTAGTGGGTATTATGCTCAGTGAAATAAGCTAGGCAGAGAAAGACAAGTATCAAATGTTTTCAGTCATCTGTGGAGTATAAGAACAAAGCAAAAACTGAAGGAACAAAACAGCAGCAGACTCACAGAACCCAAGAATGGACTAACAGTTACCAAAGGGAAAGGGACTGGGGAAGATGGGTTGGAAGGGAGGGATAAGGGGGAAAATTGGCTATTAAAATTAGCACACATAATGTAGTGGGGGTGGGGGGTATGGGGGGGATACGTGGAAGGCAGTATAACACAGAGAAGACAAGTAGTGATTCTATAACATCTTACTACGCTGATGCACAGTGACTGCAATTGGGTATGTGGTGGGGACTTGATAATTGGGGGTCTAGTAAGCATAGTGTTGCTCATGTAATTGTATATTAATAATACCAAAAAAAATGAGTTTCAAAATTATTTTTGGAACTTGTATGTGGAGAAATAAAAAAATTCTGGAACTATTCTCTTGTTATTGGTGGTTTGACACAGACTTGAGGATATTCTGAAAATTACCCCACATTTAAACAAAAAACAATTTCTGAGTCTCTAGGAATTGCTCTGTGGAGAGAATCTTGCACCTAATGCATTTTATTGAAAGGGCCTTAAAGTTGTTTGCATCTCACGTGGTATCTTGGGGACAGAAAGCTTTGAAAATGTGGATGAGTAGTGATTTGCATGAAGTACGAAGTCTAGAACTCTGTCAAGGTCAAGACCCCAATGATTAGCTTAAATCAATCAAAATCATCATTTTGAGAGGCCATTGCTATAGGACTTTAAATTATAGCTTTCCAAATGGGTGAATTATTTCTGTTTTCTCTTTCCATTCTTTGGACCTTCAATAGTTTTCTTCTAATTCTGTAATCTTAGTGAATGGAATATTATTTTATGAAGCACATTAATAATTAATATTTTCTTTTATTTCAAATGTTATTTAAACCGCTTTATTACTTGATAATTTTTGTCACATAAACGTGACCTAGTTAGTTACAAAATCTTAAAATCCTAAAACTTGGACATCAAAATGACTCTAAAAATGTGTCACACAATGAGACATAAAGCATAGCAGTAAGAAAATTCCTGATTTAGGGAGCTATGTAGCCAAGTAATTATTAAATATACAGTGAAATATGTACTTCAAATAAATTACAGAAAATTCAATCTGTTATTGGTTTCTTCATGAAGTCATTGCCAGTACAGAAGACCAGAATGTGTTGAAAAGAAAATTAGATGCAGCTTTAATGTCATCTGAGACAGGGAAATAGAGATACTATCATGGAGGTTTAAAAAGAAAGCAGTTGTTCATTGTCATAATACATGTTTGTTCAAATGCTGTTATTAAACTATCAATTTTTCTTTGCATATATAGAGGCACTTTGTCATTTCTATTAAGTTGTCTCTTTTAATACCAAACAGTGCAAAGTAGTAAATGATTCTTATGGCGGTCACTTACATGGTCACACTCTTCTTTGGGTGGAGGTTGGCAGGGAGGGAGGCTGAATGGGTCTTCCAACACAACTCCTCATTGTTATCCAAGACAACTTCTAAATATAACAATTTATCTGCATGTCCTGTTTCAAAGGGAAATGAGAAATTATTGATGAATATTGCTTTATTAACATTATTATAGTTCATATATTTAAACATGCCTCACAATATGTTTTTTACTGATATAGTTCACAGGGATTTCTCATTTACAGTCTTAAAATAAACACTGAATAGTAAATACATGCTGGGCTACTTTTTACCACTTTCATGAGTAGTAGTTAAGATAGAAAAGGAGCAGGCCGATGGTAGGAGACAACTCACTTACATTATCCTTGGAAACAGGACATTTTCCACTTACTGAGTCTGAAACTTTAGAGTGCATTTGAATCACTTTAGGCATGTGTTGCCGTGCAGTCCTGGGCTCCCTCCCTAGGTATCTAATTCCCTATGTCTGGGATAGGTTCAGAGATAGGCTTTATAAAGTAGTACCTCAGGCTGATAAGAGGAATCTGTACCTAAATGAATCCAAACTATCTAAAGTGAGAGCAAGGTAAAAAATTCAGTTTCTATGAGAATCTGCTTAGAAAAATAAAGCATTAAAACTTCTTTGTAAATCTGTAATAATTTTCAGGTCAAAATGATAACTGCCATTTTTCTTGCCTAGTGGTTTGGTTGTTATCAAAGTTACAGCTTTTTGATCTAGACATAAGTCAGATGATTACCACTTAAATATTTTAAAATTTTGCCAAATATTTAAGACTAGATGTAATCCAAGAGATTTTTAATAAGCTTATGATTTTAGTATAGATATTTGTATGCAATATGGTTTCCCTAATAATATGGCTTTGGTTCTAATAAAAAGACTGGTGCATCAATGTAATACTGCTTTGTGGCACCAGAATTTTTTACAGGTTCTCATTTCTTGCTTTATTTCAGGCTATAAATATAGGCTCTTAAATTTTCCTGCAGTGAAAGTAGAACCAATGTCATGTAGCCATGCTGGTGTACAGGCTTTGCTCTTTTTAGTTTACATCAAGAAGAGAAATGAAGCAGCATTTCTAAGAAGAAAAATTTTATTTTGGTTCATATTTATTTTTCCACCAATTAAAATGCCATTCTCTTACAGATGCATCACTGCAACCTCCTGTCACTACTTCCATCAAATAAGGAAAGTAAATGTCATAATGGCTCTAGTAAAAGTTATCACACACTCATTGAAATCATTGCCCTTAAGTTAGTATGCCACTGCACTTAAAATCTTGAACAAGTCTATCCTCAGAATAAAATCAGTTATTTTACACCCATCTTTGACAGATCTGGGTTGGGTCCTTCTCCCACTACATGCCTAATTCTATTAGCTGACTTCATAACTCAATAGCAATGTATTTCTGCTTAGCTGTACTGCTAACACAATTGCTAATGGTTCTATCATTCTCCAGTCCTCCATTACCCTTGCTTCCAAAACATTCCTGTTCATTCATTCATTCAGTAATTATATATTGACTTTCTATCAAGCAACAGGTATCATTGTAGGGTCTGGACACTGTTCAAGGCATTTGCCACCCTTGAAATGTCTCTCAAATCCATCTCTTCTTTGATATGTCCATTGCAGATTTCAGGTCTTTATTACCTTTATCACAATCATTTCAAAAGTTCTTGCTTTCTTACTTCCATTCACCATCCCAGCTCCCTTCAGTCCTTTAACCTTGACTGGACCCAGCAGCCTTCACTGTAGAATAGTGTTTATGATGGTCAGTTGTGGACTTAGTGCTTGGGTTGTCTTTGAAGCCTGCCACCACTTCACTGAATGACCTTGGGCAAATTAAAATGATGCACAAAATTGCTTGGTGCAGAACCACACACAAGCACTTAATAACATTTTTTATTTTATGGATTTCTTTATCTATATATAAATATTGCATTATAGCTGTATGTCCAAATTTCCCTCCTAAAGCTCTAAAACATCCCATTTATCACATAATTTACATAATCAGAAATCTTACAGGTCTACAGTGCTTACCTGGAAGTTTAAGACTCTTAACATTTGGGATGCTGTCTCCACATAAGGCTTCCTCTCACATTTCTCCTCTACATGAAAAACTTCAACTCAGCCCAATTGGTTACTTTCTGTCCCCCATCCTCCCAGTTACTTCTTTGTATTTGAGCATCTGATCTCCCAGGTCCCCTGCTCTTTCAGTTCTCTCCTCTCCACCTGTCTAAATCCTGCCTGTCCTTTAAAACAAATGAAAATGATTATCCTTTTCTGTATCCATCCCCATCTGGAGTGACATCTCCATCCTCTGAACTGCAGAAGTAAAAAATTGTCTATAATGTTCACATGACAAATATTTTCTGGTGGCAATTATTTTGCTATTGTCTTGAATTCTTTCTTAGAGATCTATTTCGTTTGTATCGTATTTTGCAGCACATTTGGTTATATCTTGTCTGCCTGGCTAGTCTGTAAATCCACTTAAGGTAGGATTTATTTCTACCCCCGCATCCTCCTAGAACAGTATCTTTCTCATAATAGCTGCTCAAGTCATGATTATTAATGCAGTAAAGTAATAAAAAATGAGATAGACCTCAAATATATATTCATTCATAAATTATACTCTTGTACTTCTATCAACTGATTGATAAAATATGATGAGGCTCCATTTCTTAATTTTAGATAAAAATATAAATAAAAAGAATATTATTGTTTTCTTCTTTTGCCCCAATGGACTGTTGTGAATGCCCCTTTGGGAGGTGTTAGTATCCCACTTTAGACACCAGTGATCTAAAGGAATGCTACTAAAGCAACATATCCATGAACTGTTTGGTATTAACCAAGAAGGCATAATCCCTTGGCTTGGAATTTAATCAAGATAACATTAAGCCCATTATTTAGGTCAGCTGAAATGTTCCTCGTAGCAAGATTTTTCTGGATCAAAGTGGCAACATGTTGATTTAGCTAGGAAGCTTCTTACCTCCTCATGGGCTGGTAACTTGGTGTACCACTAACCTAGTGCATCAGTTTGATTCAATAATCATTTATTAACACTGAATTTTGTTCAAGGCAATGTATTGGGCACTATTAAAATTAACAAAAGAATCACATTAACAATCTTTGTACTCAGTAAATTTACAATCCAGTTAATTAGTGTATGAATCAACAACTTTATTTCTAAACCAGTGTCCTTAAATAGAGAGTGTGTGGACTCTCTTCTATTCTTACAAATAACTTTAGGAGTATAATGCTTTATTTAGTGTTTGTTCTGCTGAATATTTGACCATAAATAACCCCCAAAACTGAAATTCTTCCTGCTCTTATCTTTGCAACAGTTAATCATTTTGAAGAAAAAATTTTAAATTGCTCTGTCTACTTCTTCGCTTCCCTTTTAACACCAATTTACCTCTGTCTTTCTCAGTGTTCTATATCCATGTCCTGTTTGGAATATACACTTTGTTTCTGTTCCTTATATATTGTTATTCAAGAGGTTCAATTCTTGGCCCACTGCTCTGATCAGTGTATGGTTCTCCCTCAGCCACTCTTGGTAAATTTTCCACCATCTGTATGTCTCCTAGATGTGTGGTTCTCATTCTCACCACTTCCATGAGCTCCAGACTAGGCAGATAGCAAATGTTTAGGGTGTATATTTGAGCTGACTTCAAACTCATATATTTTCCTGATCTCAAGACCTTTCACCCACACATGGTTTCTCTGTCAGTAGTCTTTTTCTCAATTAATAATACCATTACTCACTTAGCTTAAGTGAAATAAATCAGACAGAGAAAGACAATACTATATATCATTTATATGTAGAAGCTAAAAATAAAAAGTTGAACTCATAGAAACAAAACAGAATGGCGGTTGCAACATCTGGGAGGTGGAGGAAATAGGAAGATATTGGTCAAAGAGTACAAATGTTCAGTTATAAGATGAACAAGTTCTGAGGATCTAATGTACAGAATGGTGACTGTAGTTAATTATATTGTACTGTACACTTGAAATTTTTGCTAAGGGAGTAGATTTTAAGTGTTCTCACCACAAAAAAAAAGGTAACTAAGTGAGGTGATGATTTGTTAGTTAACTTGGTTGTGAATATTTCACAATGAATGCATATTTCAAATCATCACATTATACACTTTAAATATATGCAATTATATTTGTCCATTATACCTCAGTAAAGTTAGGAAAAAATACCAACACTCAACCACTCAGATAAAATAGAAACGTGGGAGTCATCCTACTCTCTCTCCTCTCCCTGGTCTTCCTCACATCATAAATTACCTCCAGTTTTATATGTAAATACTGATGAAATCAGTCCCTCATTTCTATTTATTTTCCCACTCTCTTATTTGAGGCTCTCATCACTACTGAACTATTTCAGTTACTTTCTGGGTCTTCTTCCAGAATTCTTCCTCTGCCCCTTTCGTCTTAAATCCATTGTAGGAAATGCAGACCTGAGCATGTTTACTTCCCTGTTGATGCCTTTCAGTTTCTCTCTGTAAACTACAGGATAAATTCTCTGCTCCTTAGAAATATATACAAGATCCTCCAGGACCTGTCCCCTACCTCTTTTTCTATCCTTATGACCCCCTCTTACTATCCCACAGTAGACACTTTAATAATGATAGTAATTATTATCAAAATATGAAGATGAGGAGAGGGAGGAAGTGATGGAGGAGGAAGAGGAGGAGGAAAAAAGATAAATAACGTGAGCACAGCGTGTCCCTGACGCTCCTCACTGTTCTCACAGTTTACATCTATCATCTCATCCAAGTCTCACAGTCCTTGAAGTAGAGGCTCTTTTTCTTCCTTCCATCTTATAGATGTAGATAGTTAAAGCTTGTGTTCCCACAGCCAGTAAATGACTAAGCTGGAATTGAAACTTAGATTCCTCACCACCAAAACACAGGTTATTGCACAAAATCACAATGCTATCTCAGGCTTTGTTTTTTGTTTGTTTCCTTTCTTTGCTTCTTTTTTTAAAAATGTGGTTATTAATATTGAACATAAATGTTCTTCCTGACTGAATTCAACCATCTTTGCAAGGATCAGCTTAGATTTGGTTAAGGTTCTTCCTCAAAGCATTTTTAGTGTAATACCTACAATTTTTGACCTTCTACTGTACTGAAATAATCCATTCTTCTCTATTTCTCCCATTAGATTGTACGTTCTGAGTGCCAAAGCCGTAGTTTACGTATCTCTCTGGTCCCAGTACTCACTGCAGCTCTTGAACAAAGTAAGTAAGGAGTAACTGCATTTGTAGAGCAAATTATAGACAGACTGGGAAAATATAATTGTAAAGGTGAAATAATCATTATAAAGAATTTGTAATGAGCAGTGAACATGCAACTCTCTAGGAAAATATAACTCCCCCCTCCCTTTTTTTTTTAAATTAGCATCTGGGACTTTCAAGACTTAATGCAGAGTAGAAATGCTATCTGCGGGGTGGGCTGTGGGGGCTGACATAAGGTCTGCTCTGTCCACCTGCTCTGTCCTTATTCTCTTTGGCATCTTACTAGACTCTTGATTGCTGCCTCACACTTATCCCCAAGGGTCATCACATGATCACTTCTGTTTCTATCACAGTTTTAGGCATAATCTGTGAAATAGGAAAATTAGAATATCCTAGACTATAACCTCCATGAAATTGGAAGCTTTTTTTTCACTAGTCTATCCCTGTAACAGTGTTGACATTTAACAAGTTCTTCATAAATATTTGTGGAATGAATGTTGAATTAAAACCAGCTTTCCTTGTTTCCCTTTACCACAAACAAATTGAAATGGCACTTCCAGAAGATTTCATTAGTTCTTAAAGAACAAGAGAGAGCAGAAAGAAAAATGGGCATGTTCAGAGCATATATATTACTGTTTTGACCCCTCCCACTTGTTCCTCCACCCCAAGCTAGCTTGAACCCTGAGCTCCTTCCATCAGCTGTCTTACAATAGGCAACAGGTTGGTCTAAACTTGTAGCATGCACGCTGGCTGCATGTCTGACTTCATGTGGAAGGCATCGTCTCTCACATAATCACCTTGCCACTTCTTCCTGGTCTTCTTGTCATCTCTGTGGGATATGCTAAAAGCAGCATATTCCCACATTTTAATTGACTCTTTACTTTCCTTCTCAGTTCTGATTTCTAGGTAAGAAAAATCTGATTCTTTCTTTCATGGTTGACACCAAGAATATCCTCACAATTAAAGTAATTCTAGAGAAGTAAGAATTGCTTACCTCTCTAGAGGTAATTCTACTCCAGGTAAGATGGAATAAATATAGTCCATCCTGTCACTTCCACTGAAAACAGTTATAAAACCAGGACAGAAAACATGGAGTACCCCCTTGAGAATTCTAAAACATGACACTAGCAGGTGGCTGAGGGAAAGAATGCCAGAATTAAAGTCTCACTGAACCATCATAAGTTTGCCACTGAAAAATGAGTTCACCAATAAAAAATATTCTTCCAGTATTTCTCAACCCATGTGGAAGCAGGCACTGGAGCGCAGCAAGGGGCTCCAGGAGAAGCCCTCAGTTCTGGCTTAAAGAACAGGAAAGGAACTCAAGACATGCAGAGAGAATACAGGAATAGTCCACTTATTTTTCTCTCTCTTTTTTCCCGTCTCCCACCCCCCACTCCCAAAGAATCCTGTGATGGGAGTAGCAGTGACTGACATCAGGAGTCCATAGCCAGCAAACTTTTATGGAAAGGGAGACCTTCTCTACATTCAGTGGACCTATGGGTACAAAGGGGATGTGCCAACTCTCTCTCTCTTTTCTTTTTTTCTATTTCTTCCTGTCACTTGGCACCAGACACAGACACAGTTGCAGAAGTACATTGCAGAGCAAGTTGAGTAAAGGCCCAACTTTCTAGCCAGAAGACCAAAATGAGGAGCCCCAGAGACTGACAAGCATGGAGAAGGTCATGGAGAAGGAAGAATTGGGTTAAGTAATTCCATAAAGTCATTTGTGAATTTATGGGCTCAGCTCTGAGCTCACATGTGTGGAATTGATTCTGTCCATCATGTTGAAGATTTTGAGATCTGAATTAACAGACCAAATCCTAGACGGGTATCACATACATCGGCCCAATCCAAATTACATTGCAAAGGCCATGAAAACTGAACTGGCAGCCCACAAAAGGTAGGTTGGAACTTACAGCCTGAACCTAACCAGATCAACTGTCTGCTAAAATAAAACAGTCACTATTTCCCATACTACTAAATGAGACTGTCTCATAAAATAATATCCAAAGATCCAGTGCAAAATCCCAAATTATGCAACATATGAACCAGAAAAATCTCAATCTCAGAGGGCAATCAACATATAATCATGCTGAGATGATACAGATGTTAAAATTATTTAAAGCAGCTATTATAAAAATGTTGCTCAAACAATCATGAAGGCTTTTGAAACCAATAGCAAAGAAATGAAGAATGCAAAGAACAAATGGAAATTTTACAACGAAACAATACAATAACCAAAATTAAGTGGTTCTATATGCAGTATACAGAGAGATAAGCTCATCCTAACAGCCCCATTTTACAATCAAATCTTAAGACAGCACCATAAGCATTACACATACACACACACATAATACAAAGATATAACAGAAGTGAGGACATTTTGAGTGCATATATTACTTATAAGAAAATCTAAATATTGAAGCTGTTTCCATTATTCATTTCTAGTTATCTAGTTACCTTGTATTTTGCTTTTAAAAGTGTAGAACTAAGCCCAAGTATTTCATAGTTTGTGGAAATTGAGTGTTTTGCATTTACAAAGGCAGAAGCCTATTGTTAAAAACTACCATATGTACAGAAGCAGCAATTCTATTTACAAAGAACTGCCCTAATGTGTCTATTTGCATATCATTTGCATTTTTGTCACCATACTTGTCAATCAGCTCCAGCAATGAGCAAATCAGGTAGCCCACAGGGGAACCTGGGCCAACGGAAAAAAAAACAAAAATGCAAGGTGATCTAAGGTGGATGAAACCCTCAGATACTTATTTTTTAAGACAATGTTTTTCAAAACACATTATGTTGTCTGAATACAAGAATTTGGATGTTTTAATAAATACAGCTTCTCATCTTTTAATAACATTTCAAAACACATTTTAGGAACTTCTGTCTTATTCTAGCCTTTTTTTGTGTTTTCTTCAAATTACTGGGCTAGCTAATGTACTTTGAACTACCAAATAACACTCTGTGGCTAAATTGATTCTAGAAAACTCTTGGCGTGTCTTATTCCTGAAAACCTTCTAACATATGTGAAAGCAGCAACATTAAAGATGTTTAGAAAATTCTAAAATTCAGGATTACAAAAGATGCTTGGAAATACCAAGATCATAATTATGAATACCAACATCAGATCCATTACTTGGCTGCAGCTAAGTAAAACTGGTATTTCTGGAACAAAACTTCCAGGATGTTGAGTGACACTGTCCCTTCCCAGTAAGGTTTCTGCAGTTTTCTCTTGGTGCTTATATTTCAGCTTGGAAAATAAACCCTCGTAAATGATGACACAAGAAATATCCTGCTTGCTTAATAATGAAGGTTTCAGAACTAATGTTTCTTTGGGGGGTAATATCCTGTTATTGTGTCTGTAGAATCCTGGGACGGAGAAGATGCTTAGTAATCGTTATCCTGAAGATCACTCAGTGTGGCTACTGAACGAGAGTGGGGACGGCATTAGGCTTCTTAAACAGCCCAGCAGTCCTAGCCAGGGAAAAAGTATTTTCCAATGGGTAAATATTTCATTTAGTTTTACACATTGCATTATGAAGCTAGCTTTTGCACAAGGGTACACTGCAAAATTATTATTTTGACCCTAATCATGGAAACATGGGAAGCTGGCGCCAAAATGACTTTCTAAGTTAATTGTGAAGTTGGGATCTTGGAATCCTCTTTGGAAACCGGGTCCTGCCAGGCACTCTCCTTTGCATTAAATCTGTGACTCGGCTGCCCTTCATTAAAGGGGAGGGAAACAACCCAATCAACAAGTTTGCTTAAAACAGACGACCTTTCTTTGTTAAAACTTGTACACAAAAGAGATGTTGTATGGAAGTAAAGACTAAGCAAAAAAACATTGTAGCAATTTGCTGAACATGGAGACTTATTGAGGATGCAGTCTTGAATAATATACACTAGCTTTGCTCTTCCTCTTTAGTCTGTGTAGAGAAGCTATGAATCATTCATGGTCTCCCAGCTGAGAAGGGCTTCAAAGGGGATGGTTCTGATTGGATGTCCTGTGTGAATTGCCAGGCTGCAGAATCTGCTACACCCCTAGCACTGGAGGGTGGAGGAAGCACTTTCATCTGGGCCTCCAAAGTGTTTAGGGTCACAGTTCACCAGGAGATAACGATGTAGATGTACATTCAGAATTAGCTGCTGAGATACCTGTGTAGTGTGGTGTGGAAAAGTGAGCCAGTTAGATCCCCAGTGGATGCTGTGAATCAATTACTGTATTCTGAATACAAGGTTGGCTGCAGGGGATAAACAGATGTCAGAGAATTTTTCCCTAATAAGACCCTGGTAATAGAAGAGCACTGTCAGCTTCATTTTGCATTAAAAATCTCATTTCCTCTTTATATGACCAATTTTATTAGGTCCCTAAACAAAGATATTTTGTGTAACTGTTAGCAGCATAATGTGAATGGTGTCACTAAATTTCATATTTTCACATTTTGTCACAAAAATCGAGAGTCAAAATAGGAGTCCATCTAAAGTTGCAACTTGAGAAGGTGTAATCAAAAGGCTTTCTGTGAATCTGTTCACATGCTGATTGGTAATAATTTTCATTTTCAATCAAATATAAACATTCTTAAAGAATATAATCCTTGGAGTATAAATTAAAGCAAAATTTTCTCTTTTTTTCATTTTTCAATCATGGGTGACACTAGCATAAAATTGCCCTACCTAGAGCACAGCTACCATTGAACTTTTCTGGCTAATTTCACTTTAAAAGCCTTATACATTGGGAGATACCTCTGACATACTGTATTTCCTATCCCAAATATCAGTCTTTCACAAAAAGAAATTGACACTCGGATCCTTCCCTCTATACCCTTTAGAGGCCCAAACTGAAGTAGAAACATCATTTTGAGGTATCTGCTAATATCCAATTAACCTCTCCATTCATCTGGAACTCTTCTGAAAAAGAGAGAATCTCCTTTGGGCTGTCAAGCAGTGTATTTTCTGCATTCCTCTCCAAGTAGAAAAAGCAGAAGCAGAAGTGATGTGAGTTCATTTTACAATGTCTTCTATTGATTTGCTGAGAAAATATCATTTTAAGATTCACTAGACTCCAATCCTCCAAATGTAAAACCTTTGTTCTCACCATCTAAAAATGAAGACAGCTCAAGGAAGATCTGCTTCATGATGGGAAGAGGAAAAACTAACGAAAATCACACAGTGAAGTTATTCAAATGACATAGAGATATAAATTCACGTCAGTGGGAAATACAGGATGCCAAAGCTAGAACTCCAGGAAGGAAAAAAGTGTTAAGCAAAATATATATATTTTTTCAATGTTATTGTACTGTAATGCTTAAATATGTTGGTTGACCGGATGTTATTAATTTTGCTATTGACTATTTATTTGTGGCTATTACTCATTGTTTGGAGCTGTACTAATTGTGCTGAGAGAACACATCAGATGATGGAGCTAAAATAGAAAAGAGAGAGGTACTTTGGCTATACACAATGGGCCAGCAGATCCCCCAGCGGAAATCTCACAAGGAATAAAAAGGACTTTGACAAATAGGCAGCAGGTGACGCTCTTCCCCTGGCACGGACGCCAACTGGGTCAATTCCCTCAGGATAGGTCACTTTATAGGATGTGCTAGGTTAGGGTGAAATGTTCAAACAAACTGACATGTTAATTGTTAAAGATACCTTGACATATTTATAAAGAGTAGTGGTGTCCTACCAATATCCCAGTCTGGATAATTGTATTTTTCCTTCCAATATTTGTTTTCAATTTCATTTTAATTTGACATTATTTATTAGTTTAAATTTTGGGTAACAAATTGCCGATATTCTTGAATACTTCCTATATTTCCATCCAGCAGTGGATACATTTTTATCATGAATTCAACCACTGTTGCACAGAAAACATTCTGTAGGGCTTCTTCACACAAAATGAGTGGTACTGTTTATTGACAACAGGCTCATATTAATTAATAATAGATGCATTAAGAATGGTGAAAAGTTAATCTGAAAGACTATTAACAGATTGAATAGTGAGTATTCATGGAAGGTGAGAATTGAAGTGGCATTAGTCCATAGGTAATAATTAAAATTTCTTTAGGGCTTTAGCATTTATTTTTCATGTTTATTCATCACCACCCAAAACGCTATTTAAATGAGTGAAATCCAAAATTAAACCCATGTCATATTAAAAATCCCATTTTGTTACTATGACATACTCAACACACTCCATTTACTGTTAGTAGATGAATACATGTTTTTTCACGTCTGAGGCATAAGAGTTTTATGGACAATTAATATAGTAGCTGCATTATAATAATTGATTGCAAAGAACTTAATAATAAATTAACTTGCTCCTTTGATTCTATGTAGAGTCTCCTTAGCTATTCTTTTTCTAAAGCATAAATGGCCTCACCATCCCAAGAAGAATGCTAAATGTATAGAAGGTAAATGGTTTTGTTCAGTTCCCAATGCAGAATATAGGATAACTAGTCACTGAAGGAATAGAATGAACATGGACACAAATATTGGAGTAGGAATTTATAAGGGTAAAGTAGTTGTGCAGTGCTGAGACTGAACATCTGTGAAACATGACGGGGCTCTAATTTTATTCTGTTTGCTTTCCCAGTCTCTTAGAAATGACCCTAATATGAATGGAGTTTCTTGGTAGGCTGTGAGAGCCATTAATACAGTTATGTTTCATTTAATACTGTTACGAGTCACTAAAACCTCAGCTGCACATTAGATTAAGAAAAGTTCTAATTTTATTTATGTTTCCTAGGTAAGGGCCTCTTAATTTTCCTCACCATTTCTTCCCAAGAAGCAGGTATTTCCAATGGCAACATTTTCTGAGAAGGAAATTTGAATGTATTTGCATGGGTAGTTAAATTCAAGGTGTCAAAAGGGCGGTAGGTTCTCATCAGTGGTTTGAGAAATTAAAGTTGATAAATGTGGAAATACATGATATTGAAATATATAACATAACCAAAGTTAAAAAAAAATCTTTTCAGTCATTTATCAGCTCACCGGGTGGATGGATCATGATTTGCCCAGTACTTAGAAAGGACCGTGTAATTTGCTCTTTATCCCAGGGTAGGGATCAATGCTTCATTAATCTAGGCCTTAGCAACCTGCCTAGCATACCATAAGTGCTTAATAAATGTATTTTGGATAATTAATAAATGGGTGGATAGAAAATTGAATCAAACCAGTTATATGAGGAATAGAGTTGATTTTTTCCTTCTAAGGAGATATTATCACCTGGTGAGCAATGGATTAGCTTCCTGGGAAATGTTTTAAAGGTTCATTTACTTATACCCTCGTTATTCAATTCATCTATACAACAAGTACTTACTATAAGGCAAGGTAAGATAGTTGGCTTTTAAAAATGCAGAGGTGAATGCATGTAAATAGGAAGAAAGATAATTAAACAATTATATGTAGTGTGGTAAGAACAATGTTAAAAGAAAGCTCAGGTGCTTAGGGCCACCCAATCTTGTTAGTGATGTCAAGAATGACCTTTCAGAGGCAATGATGTCTAAACTGAGCCTAGATCTGGGGAACACATGGAAGTCAATGGACAAGATGATGGTTTGTGGTGCAGGGCAGTGAAGGACAATCTACACAAGGCAGAGTATGCACAAGGGAGAGTGTAATTCAGTGACCTAAAAGTCATTATGTAAGGCCACTGTACAAAATAAAATATCACTTAAAATTTTACACAAATCTGAGCATAATTATTAATCCACAGATGGGGAGAAAAAGGGCTCATGAATTAAAACTATGCTTGGATAAATAGAAATGAAACAGAAACATAAGTAATTTTACAGGAATTTAGTATTCTATTTTGGGTTGTTCAGACATGACAACAGCCCCCCAAACATACACAGAATTTTACCTGAATCAAATACGATACTCAACAGGATACAATAAATAACATTTTATAGCATTAAAAGCCAACAAACAACAAATAATCCTCTTCTAAAATGTGGAAGATAAAAGATTGTGTCACAAAACCCATCAAAATTAAGATCACATCATAGAATTGTTATGTGTGACACCCAGTTTTCTTATGGTCTTAAGCTGGTCATGAATATCCAAGGAAATTTAAGGCATCCATTATGAAATGAGAGGGAAACATTCTTGTTCCTCTGTATTCTTGTGTATGTGAAACCCATACAATATATATAACTCTTCTTTTATCCTGTCAGTTTTGTGATAGAAAATAAACACAGCTAATCCATACATTTTAGGGTTGGCTGACAAGGAGGTTTTTCTTAATCCCAGAAAGGGCTTTAATACAGTCACACATCATCTCAACATCACCCTTCAGTTGCCTATTAATGTTGGCTTTAGCTGCTCTTCAGTGAACCTTTGTCAGAGTAAATAATAATTTTTAAGCAAGTGGTCTACCAGAACAATTTAGCAAAATCAGTGGAAGAGTAGTGTGACACCATTTTATGTCACTGGCTTGTATTCTATTTCATTTTATTTTTGGTTTTAGGGAAATGGATGATTGCTTCTTAGCAGGACCAGCTACATTATTTTGGGGGACCCAGTGAAAATGCAAATGCAGGGCCCATTACTAACAATCAAAACTGGAGCAGCAGAGCATCGAACCAGGAGCAGGGCACTGTGCAATCACACAAGTCTCAGGCCCATGAAGACAGCCCTGATTCCTAGAATGATACAAGCATCTAAACTGTACTTTATTAATGATAATAAGATGTTGGCATAAATATTCACCATGGGAAGGAAGGTCCTGAGAAGTCTGTCCTTGAAAAAACAGTGTGCTACTGTTGGGACAACACCATTAAAACACGAGGTACCAGTTTCTCTGTGCCAGTAAGGATGGAGAGGGAGGTGAAAGTGAGTAAAGAGCAAAACAAGATATCCGAAGAGCTAGGCTCAAATTCCAGTTCCACCACTCTCTGACCACCTCAGGCAAGTCTCATGCCACCTTTAACCTTGATTTCCTCACCTGGAAAACAAAGCTATAAATTCCTGTACTGTCCATCTGGAGGTAAAGTTGTAAAGAAAATATGAAAAAATATATATAAATTTTTAAAATCACAAAGTACTGCACAAATGTAAGGTATAGTTATTGTGGAGTAAATAACAGTGGTTTACAATAGTATAACGAGAAAAACAACAATTACATATTCAAACACAATGTGCCTTTGAAAAAAGTGTAGATTTATAACATCCTTTCTGGATGAGCCCCAGTTTTATACAGAACATATATTTTCCCCACTCAGGTGATACAGGTTTAAATATGCTGAATTTTATGATAAAAGTAATGTTCATTTACAAATGAATTCATCTTTTAAATGTAATTTGTTTTTATCTAAAATTTAAATATCAATAAATAATAGGGTGTTCAATAACCAGTTTCAGTATATTTGCTAGAGGAAGGGAATGCTTAGAAATCTACATTGAACTTGCTGTAGATATTAAAATAGTATTCATTTCTTTACATTAAAAGACAACTAGTAGCCTATATAAATACCAAAGATAACTTTTACCTTCAATAAAATATGCTGATTTGAAATAAGTATAAATACACATAAATTTTTATTTTCCAAACTTCCACATGCACACAATTCCATGTGTCAGAGAGAAAATTATCAGCCGTGAACATCATAGACATAAATAAAGCAATTCCCATTTGTCTGATTGCAAGCAAAGGATTTATTTGAAAAGTATTATCCCTTCACCTTTATAAGCAATTTGGCTTCGGTGTGTGCTTATTGATGGGTGCTATTTCCACAATTCAGCACTAATTATTAATTTGTATTTTTTCAGGGGGTTATGCAGATTATTCTCATCATTCCCAGGAGACTTTTGTAAATAACACTTTAGAGCAGAGGCTGAAAATATGTCTAGCTCTCAATTCTGGTTGCACGCTACCGCACATTAAAACCCTGTTGAGAAGTCATGAGTGTTAGCTGGTATTATGCCTCCACACTCAAGGTTCCCATATTTCAGTGAGAGGAGAGGAATTTTCTGTTAGAGGAGCAGAGAATGAGAAGTTGGTCCCTGGATACTTTTTAATTTTAGTGGCATGCCATTAGCATCTTGAATATTTCAATGTGAGCACAAGAAAGTTCATAAGGGGATAAAATAACAATAATAATGTCAGATTTATATAGAGTCTTATCCTGAAAACTCTTAAACTGCTTCCAAAGCAGGATTAGATTAGATACTTCTCTGAGCTCTCTCTTTTTCTCTTTTATTTTTGAAAAAATAGAAACACGAAACACTAATAATTTGCAATGATATGTTTCTTTTACTGGAAGGATTCACTTTATCCTTTAAATGTAGTGGTTTTTCTAAAGGAGGGTAACAATGTGGGGTTTTTTTCCTTCCCACTTGGTCATCAGACCTAAAGCAGAGTTTTGGGTGTTTCAGTTATTGCTATGGTTGATATCTCAGGTAATGTTATTATTTTTAAAATGCTCAATATAAGATTCCAGGTGATCATGATAATATTTTGAAGCTAACAAAATGAAATATTTCCTATTTGATTAAATTGGATAAACATGTATTGGACCTCCCTGTGACTAGGGTATGTACCAAGTACCTAAGGAACACAAACACGAGCAGGCCATTCACCATCTGTCAGAGAGCAAATCCACAGGCCAGCCTGGGAAGGTGCTCTTGGAGAAATACGAGCACAATGTGAGGAGAGGACAAAGCAAGGAGACAGTGTTGGGGGAATAGGGGTGGGTGTGGCTGGAGGGGAGGGCTTGCAGGCTTCCTGGAAAGGTGACATGTATGTCTTAAAGGATGCGTAAGAATTCAAAACTTCAGAATTTCGGATAAAGAGATGAGTCTAAGAAAGTATGGAGAGAGTACAGATGAATGAAAAAAGAATGATCAGGTTTTACTGACTTTAAGGGTAAGCTAGAAGAAATATGTCAACTGCTGTAATAATCTTTGTAATTTATTCTTTGTAGAATGTGGGATGCTTATGAATTGGAGGGTGATACTAAATGAGCTGCATCTGAGGAGGTGACATTGTCGTAATTGTGCCAGATGGACCAGTAATCGGAAAACCATGTTTGGATTATAAAGACCCTTTCTGTGGTTTATGACTATTGGGGTTTAAACATTCTGATGTCTTTCAGTCTTTGTTGAGAACAGATAATGTTCATATCATAGTACTAGTGAGAAACTTAATAACTAAAATCATGTTCAAGAAATATAGGGAGAAGGTTTTGTTAAATAGATACACTTTCATAGAAAAAGAAAAATTATATATTTTATTTGTTCACTAAAAGCAATTTTAAATTGCCTTTGAATAAAACTAACTTCTCCAGTAAGTAAAACAAGAATTTTCATGTTGTCATCACTAATTTCAGGAAGATACACTGGTATCTAAATGTGTGCAAAAAAAAAAAACCTAATAATTCTAAATTAGTAGATTCTAAATTAATATATTTAAAATTTTTTGCAGAATCTTTTTTATACATTTGTGAGTAACTGAGGGACTCCAATGAATGCTGTAGTGATCATGTGATTTTGGAAATAAAATAATAATTTTTAAGTATGAGAACAAAGAACATCCCTCCTAATTCACCAATCACATTATCTATAAAATGTTCTATCTATATCACTGAGACATAACTGTTAAAGAAATCCTCTTCTGTGGATTCCGAAGTTCTTCAGCACAGTTGAACTGTGCAAGCTACATGATTACTAATTTCAGGTTTGAACTTCTGCTTCTGACCTGTTGTTTTATTTCTTCTTCAAATCTTATTCCTTGAGGCTTGCCCCACCCTCTGTGGTTTTATATCTTTTCTCCTGAGTATAAATATAACCTATTTGTTTGGTTACTCAGACTGAGGCTTCAGACCAAGGAATTGGAAGTTGCTGCCTCTTGACAGCCTGTGCTTTATTCTTCTATCATAAAAAGGATCCTAAGTAAAGAACACCAGCAGTGACTTGTGTAGCTTCTGGGCATTTTTTTGTTCTTGTGATCTAAAGTCCACTTATTGTGTTTTCTATTATTTGGAGGTCATCAAACTTTGATCACTAGGGGGGAGTGTAGGGTTTTGCCTTGATCTTTCAGATCACACTACAGGCTGATTTTTAAAAACCCATATGAAAGCTTTATTTTAAAATGAAAAAAGCCACAATTCATTTGTATCAGTGTAAAATGTTTAAGAACAGTGAATTTCACAACAGCCCTAATTAGGATTAATTTTTATATGGAGATAGGAACATGACCAATGATCTTCAAACTCTTCAAATTCATCTGGGTGTTTTGTGAAATATAATGTTCCCTCCTTTTCTGCATCCATTTGCTCAGATGTACACATGTCCACCATCAGGTTGCCGCATGAAAGTATGGCATGAAGGTGGTAAAGTGATTTGCCATACCACATGCCCATTGTATCCACTGTGCACCGCATGCTGTAGTCAGATTCGAAATACTAATTTTACTCTTGCTGTTTAATGATAGTGTAATCACTTTTGAAAGTGTGACTACACCCTCTAATAAATAGAAGCAACAAATCCTTTTATTCATTCAATCAGAGTTTTAGCACCAGAAAATATTTTAGACATGGTGAAGGAATCTGGACCTCAATGGCCTTCATGCTTGCCTGAGGTCGCTGAGTTAGATGGGAAGAAAGACATGTTTCTGTAACATTCAGCTCCTGACATAAGTTCAAGGTTTCTTTTACACCAATCTGTATTATTGTTTATTTTTTAAAATTCACTTTCCAAGTAATCTTTTAGCAGAGAAGGATTTTGTTCTATTGTTTCAATTGCTACCTTTAATTGCACTGAGTGAATTTACAAAGGCTTCCCAAAGTCATGTCAATTCCATTGCAATGACAGATTTCCTATTTGGGGGTCCATTTCCTGGGAGGAAAGAGTAAAATCACTTGAAACCCAGCATACATTAGATTATATATGAAAGGATATTTTTTCTTTTCTTTCATGTTGAAATTTGGGATTTTATACTTTTTACTTTTTTTCCTCAGCATCTTCAAAATTCCTCTTTTCTTACTGTTTTTTATTCTCTAACAAATAAAAAACAATCTAAACAAAGTAATGAGGAATAATCAGATGTCTTCTGAGTAGAAAGAAAATGTAAATTTTTTATTCCAACTCAAGAAACATATTTAGGATTCTCAGATTCATCTGCAATCTCTGGAGAATGGGTTTACTTCTTCCTAGCTGTGAGAAATATTTGTAATACTCAAATGTTCATTTAATCATTCATTAACTAATAATGGCTATATTCATAAAATGTTGCATCATATTCAGATAGCACTCAAAAAAATATATAAAGCATATGGTCCCTGGCCTTAAAAACTGAACTGTCTTATCAGGAAAACGTGTACACACTATTAAAAAATAATTTTAAAAAAAGATTAAAATTAGAAGTCAAAAATATATTCATTAGAAGAACCCAGAAAGTGACAGGTCTCGAAAGATGGTTAGAATTTGGTTAAGTGGAGAAAAAAATAGCAATTTGGGCTAGCAATATACATCAACTTGGAGTTGGAGCTGGCAATTTATGAGCGAGTTTAAGGAACCATGAGTTGGCCAATCTGGCTCCAAGGGAGAATCCATAAGGTAGCAGCTCTTGAAATAGTAGTTTTGAAGCAAAAGTAACAGACCTTAACTGCCAAGAAACTATTGGTTTCATTCCTACAGATCAGCGTCTCTCAAAATGCTCCTCTACTCTCAAATCCTGTTAGGAATAAAGGTCTGTGGTTAAATAATTGGAAGGAACCTGCCAACCCTAGCCCCCCTCCTGGAGGTTCCACATACATTAACATGTTACAGACACTGAGAAGACCTGCTAGTAAAAATGACATCTTAACATGTTTAATTTATCCTTCTTTTACCATTTTTAATCTCAAGACCTTTATTTAGTTTTGCCAAACATCCTTGACATCATCTGTTCCAATGTAGAATATTTCTCAGAATAAAATTTGGGTATTTCTGCAGAAGAAAGCAATAAAATCTTTTAAATAGGAAAGTGGTACAGTGGAATTTCTCTTTTAGAGAGGTAAATATGAAAGTTGCATAAATTCAAATAACTTCTGTCCAATTAAGCAGGGACTAGAATGTACAGTCTGTCCAATTTGTGCTTAATGGGTTGTTCTCCATGGTATTCACCACTTCAACAATTGGATGACTAGATTTTATTGTTCTCCGGCACTATCAAATATGATAAATCACTATAGTGTCCAACAAGTTTGACAAGATTCTCCCACCAGAGTTTATAAAGTGTTGAGTCACTTCAGATTTTAACAAACTAAATAAATATTGAATGACCTCCCATAGCAAAAACAAAACTTACTTAGAAAACAGAGGAAAATAAGCAAAGCAGAAGTGTAATAATCATAAGTTCTGATCAATGAAGGTGACAATGGAGCAAATAAAGAGTCTTTGGACTCTATGCAATGATGAATTAAAATTAGTTAAACCATTTTTTTGGTATGTTTGATATAGTTGCTATTTTGAATGAGATGCTTACTCATATCTGGTAATTGTACCCAAGGTGGGATGTTGAAAGAGAATCTGAGCTCTACAGAAGAAAAGCTTTTTCATAGGAATGGGATATTCAGAGAATGGCTTACCTGATACTTAGCTTCATTAGGGGTTTTGCAGTCAGATGGAGAGGCATTACAGATTTCTCTCCCGAAAGTTTCTAAAACCACAACCATTACTTAGTCATCTGGCAATGTCAACGTAACACTGGGGTAATAACTTTGACATAAAAAGCAGGTTCTCTGAAATCTACCAAAGAAATAGTCAAGCATGAGTAGACATTAAAAATAAAAGCTTCTTCATAGCAACACAAGGGGCTGTAAGAATTAAGAGAATTCCATCAAAGGAGCTTACTTATCAACTGCGATGACTTCTGAAGAGATTTAGGTTTCTTCTTTTGTAAAAATTTTTGCAGATAGAAACTATCAAAGCTCTCATTACTATTTTCTATTCAACAAGGAAGAGGAAAAGGGAATGGCTATTTGCATATAGGAACACACACATGCTGGACAGCCCAGCATAGAGTTTGTAGGAAGGATTCTAGTTGTCCTGCCAACTGTAAGGTTAGCTGAGGGGCTTCCTCCATGGAATGAGAGCAAGGGGAGGAAAAGGCAAAGCTTTCACTTGAGAGGAGAAAGACTCTGAGAAATTAGTGAATGAAATTCTGATATAACAAAATTTGTCAAAATTGATAGACAATATGTCTGTATTCATCAGGGTTCTACCAGCCAAACTGAACCAATTGGGGGTATATGTAAAGATGTATTGCAAGGATTTGGCTTCCACAGGTGTGATGAGGCAAGTCTGAAATCCATAGGTAAGGCCCTGTGGAAGTGCAGATTGGAAACTTCAGGCAGGAGCTGAAACCTCAATTCTATTCTTAAGGTCTTTCAACTGATTGGATCAAGCTCACCCAAATTTTCCAGGGTCATCTCCTTTACCCAAAGTCAATTTAAATTATAGATCCTAATCACATCTACAGATACCTTCAGAGTAACACCTGGATTAAGATTTGTTTGACTAACTGGGTCCCAATAGCCTAGCCAAGTTGACACATGAAGCTGACCATTATAACATCTTTCTCTTTCAATGAAGGACCCCTTAGCACTTTCAGTATTTAAGGCTATATTAATAATAAGTATTCATTTTGCCTGATGTATGTGTGCATTTGGTCATAGGTTTCTAAAACTTAGTAATGTGTAGGTCACACGTAAAAATAGAAGAATTCTAATTTGATAGTTGATATGATAACAAATGATAAGGCATTACTGAACACTCATATTGTCCCAGGATCTTTTGTAGATGCTAGGTTTTTCCTCATGAACAAAGCAGATGTGGTGGCTGGTCCCAGGGCCTTAGAGTATACTGGGTCATAGAGATAATTTATGTAATTACTTTCATCTGGTGTTTTCTCAGTTTCTAGTCATAAGCCATTAAGGAAAAAACAATCTTCCTATAAGAAAGTTGTATTGAGTGTTAAGCATTCATTCATTCAAAGAATCCATATTGAATGTTTATTATTCAGCATTACTTTCAAAGACATGTTTTGAGATCCCTACTTAATACCAAGTCTTTATACGTTTTGGAGATACCAAACTATAAACTATTCATAGGGGATAGAAGGTTGGAAGACTCTTCCAGATAATGGATTAAGTGAGCACAGGACAGCTCACTCTATTTGGGGAGTAGGAAGAAATGACCTAGAAAATGAGGTTTGAGCTATATCCTGGGAGATCCCTTTGCCAAATGGAGAATGGTGGACCTGGCTTAAAGGAGAAGATCACTCGCAATAGTGACCCCTGGAAAATGCATATCCTGAAAATTTGTTGTTAGCTGGTTTTCATTTCTTGTTTTATCTCCTCTATCAAAGAGGATAGAAAAACACTGGTATAAGGGGAATTAAGTCTGCAGTAGTTGGAGAGGTTGCACTTGCTTTCTTAGTCTTCTTATTTGCAAGATAAGAAAGTGTGATCTTCCATTCTTGAATTCTCCTGTTGGATCATTGTGCAGATAAAGCTGTCAATCTGGAGAGAAATTATAGAGGTTAATCTGAGAGGGAAGCAGAGGAAGGGAGGAAACATTTAGGAAAGCATATCTTCCATCTGGGCTCAGGAGAACATGAGCTCCAACAGAGCTCTCTGCCCTTTATGGGATAGTGTAGTCAGCCTGCGCCAGCCACTTCATTTCTGTTATGTTGCATGAAACGTACATGTTATTGATAAAGAGAGTGGGGCCCAGTGAGGTCCAGTGATTTGCCCAAAGTCACCTGTCAGAGAGCTTGTCATTAGACATGAGTCCATTCACAGCTTGGGCTTCAGTATTGTTCTCATTATATTACTCAGTCAAATCTCAGTGCAAGGTGTGAAATGAAATCATATGCTGGTAACAGCTGACTGTTTATTACCATCAATTGGTAATAGCTGGTGGTTTATTACCATCAAGACCTGTAGGACTGAGCTAGACTTAATAATTACTTGAAATGGGATGTTTGCTGTTTATACATTAAATATTTTGCTAAAGAAAAAGAAATCATTAACTTTACTTACCTATTTAAATGAGATTTCTGTATTTTTAAAATAGAAAAGTTATCAAATGTATCAAGAATGTTGGTTGGTTCTCCATTAAATATTTTTCTGAAGAATGAAAATCATTATTTTTCAGTTCCCTTTTTTTGAGACTTCAAGATTTTTAAAATAGGAAATTTATTAGTCTCCTTAATTTTGTAAAATTTGATATAAATTTATTGATAAGTACATAATGAATTTATTCAAAACTTGTGTTTCTACTTTGAGCATTTTGTTGACTTTACAATTGCATTTGTAGTTAAATTTATAGTTCCTCCTACCTGTAATTTACTTTGTATGGCTTTATGTGTTTTTTGATATTGTGTTGACAAGTATTATTAACATAAAAAGTGATACTTTTATTTATATAGACATAATTTTCCATCAGTAGACTTATTTTAAAAAGTGTGTATACAATATGTAGGCTCTTTCTGTAGTCATCTCTCATAACTATTTAAAAATAAATATTTATGGTATAAAATTCAAATTAAAGTAGTTTTCTTCTTTCTTTTAATTAAAAAGATGTTTATATTAAAAGGAAAGCATAGGAATTGTGGGAAAGAAGGACCAGATTCATTATATTTTTTTGTGCTGCTCTAAAAGGGTTTCCCATCCTTCTCACTCAACCACTTGCCTTTTGTTCAGTGTAATGTATTCTGCATTAGTATCTTTTCAGGCTCCCCCAATGCACAGACTGCCAAAATTACAAGATTATGTACAATGGGTTTATGTGTGGACGTCTGTCCACCAGGGACTTAACAAGCTGAAATTGTCAACTTGGACTTAAACCAATGGCTTCAAGCTGAAAGGTAAGTGAAATTTCAGCTGTGCTGTAGAATACGTGCAAGTGTGTCTTCATAAGGTGTTCTCCAAAAGAGAGTGATTTCAGGTCAAAAATATAATTTGGCTCTGCTATCAGATGATATAAAAAAAATTCAATAAACAGAAAAGTCCCAGCCAGATGCCAAGAGGCAGATTGTACCCTGGCACCTCTTCCACTTAGAGATGATCTTCACGAGACATGGCACATCACGTGATGTCATGTCAAAGTCCTCTCTGAGGGATTTTACTTTAATCCCTAAATGATAATTACTTCACTGAAACCTCAAAAGTACAGCATCCAGTGGCTAACCAGCCCCCCTTTTACTCTGGAGAACTCTTTTGATCTGTTCAGACCTAGAAAGGAAATAATTCTTTCTTTACCATATCTGGTGTTTGACATACTGCAAAGACAATTAATTATTGTACAGTTACTCTGTATTTTGACTTGACATTTTGCTTAAAAACTGTTACTATTAACTTTCCACAAAGTAGAAAATGCGTAAAAACTGTTACTATTAACTTTCCACAAAGTAGAAAATGCGTAGTATGTTCTGGTCTGTTAGGTGAACAATAGTATGTTCTGGTCTGTTAGGTGAACAATCACATCTTTGTAGTGATTTTATCATTTACTGAGGTGTAAACTAAAGGTAGTCAAGGACAATTTCAGATCACAATAGTCTTTCAGATCAAAATGCTGCTAGTAAGCATTCTATGACTGTAAGTCAGAGAATAGTGAATAAAGTCTATTCACTTTATTGAAATGGATTTGTAGACACTATGAAACACTAGAGTATTGATTTTGAATATTTGGGATCATTTAAAAATTATGCAGACCTGGACATGAGTGAAACTCTGAAATATGGAAATAAAATATGAATCAGTTGACCTGACTTGCTAGAGATGTCTTCTATGTATTTTCAGATTAAATATAAAACTACCAGATATAAAGCAATCCCTGAATTTACTATGTTATCTGTTGTATATGCTTTGAGGAATCCAGTCAAATGATTCATCGGGGCTTCACTTGTATTTATCCATTCAACAAAAGGAAAAGAAGGGAGGAAAGGGAGAAGGGAAGACTATTTTGTGCCAGGATGTAGGCTAAATATTAAAAAAAAAAATCCTGCTTTCCAGGGACTTAGAGTTTATAGGGAAGACTTAAG
The DNA here is from genome assembly GCA_032199065.1 of Smutsia gigantea. NCBI lineage: Eukaryota > Metazoa > Chordata > Mammalia > Pholidota > Manidae > Smutsia > Smutsia gigantea. The sequence continues at coordinate 37,880 of JAVSCE010018843.1, forward strand.
TAAACAAAAATTTTCAGAAGGTGGTAAGTCCAATTATAATAGAATTCAGGGCAAAAGGAGTACAGAGGTGAGTATATTTATTTTGGTAAGATAAGGTCTTCACACAGGAGATGAGCTGAGTCCTCACTGATGATAAGGCAGTTTATGAAATATGCAGGTGATGCACACACAAGAGAAAATAATAATAATAATAATTAAATTCAACAAATTTGTCAACAAAGAAAAAGCTTCTCTTCGTTTTCCCTGTATTGGTCCCACATTGCAATATAATTGTTTAACCATTCCTGTCTTTAACTATTTCTCTGCTGCCATATTCTATTTATGCATTCATTTGTATTTATTGATCCGACCGTACCCAATATGTAGGAAGAGGGGCATTACCAACCCACCCTTGTCTTCCTTTTTCCCCACTTATATCCTCACTTTCTTAGTTGTCAGATATACACTTATATTGTCAAGATGGATAACATTTCAATACTATTCTGGGAACATAATTTAGTCTGCTTTGCCTGGTCTGTGGCTGATTCTAAATTGAAAGCGAATGGTAGGTATTTACATTATCAAGATTACATTAAATAGTGTTCACCTCAAAACCAAGTGGTGAACAAGGGTTTGTCTACAAATTCATGATCAGCATCCCTGGTCCACTCTAAAGTAAAGGATGTCATCAGTAGTTAAGTGGATTTCCTCGTATACCATAAATTGCTCAATATCGGGTTACATTTTAATTCACTTCTAATTTACATTATAGCATCTCCTATAAAGTGTTTTCTTCTTTTTTTTTTTCTCTGTGACATCCATTGATTGAAATATTAGGATGGTTATTATAGGCCTGGAGGGAAAAACAGAAACAAATGTAAACTCACACGTGAACACACACGTACTCTGATGGATAGGTCAGCAGCTATTTGAATATTTCCAAGACAAAGAGGGTTATAAAAAATTAGAATAAATCAGAGGTGGTCAGAATAGCATTGTTCCTTCTTTAAGTACAAAGGAAGCTGCTGAGGGTTTTTTCTCTTCAATTTCTTACTACACGAATCCTGTGTTTGAGGATGTTAGTGTAGAAACTCCACCAGAGATGCTGGTAGACGACCAGTAACACAGCCTGAACACTGAACTCCACAAAATAAAGGGAAAGTTTCCCCAACAATGGTGATGTTGATATTTATTGATGATGATTTTGTTCCTTCATGTAGAAAGTCTACAAAGCTATGCTGGGACTCAAATTATTTCCCTCATATACAGATTTCTTCATATTCTCAATGATTTCTCCAATGTGGTAGGCTGGTATTAGAATAAACTGTTAGCCGAAAAAAAATTATCTCCATTTCTGAATGTGGATCCTCCATGGGGCTGACCTGGAGGACCTTCTATAAGCCATTATTGATCGAAGCTACAGAGGAAAGGAGGTTGTGGTTTCTTAAGCTGGCCTAAATCCTTTTGCACGTATGGCTTTTTTGAAGCCATGAAAGTATGCTGCAGGCTCACGGATGCTAGCTGGAAGAGAAAAATTAAGATCATCACACTTGTCTTTAGGAACTCTATTTAATCTTGGATGGTTAGCAAGATTTTATATTTTTCTGGGGTTTTTTTTTGTCTCCATTTTTTCTTGTGTCATTAATATACAATTACATGAGCAACATTGTGGTTACTAGATTCCCCCCCTTATCAAGTCCCACCACACGCCATTACAGTCACTGTCCATCAGCATAGTAAGATGCTATAGAATCGCTACTTTTCTTCTCTGTGCTATACTGCCTTCCCTGTGTCCCCCCGCTACATTGTGTGTGCTAATCATAATGCCCCTTATTCCCCTTCTCCCTCCCTTTCCACCCACCTTTGCCCGTCCCTTTCCCTTTGGTAACTGTTAGTCCATTCTTTGGTTCTGTGAGTCTGCTGCTGTTTTGTTCCTTCAGTTTTTGCTTTGTTCTTATGCTCCACAGATGAGTGAAATCATTTTGTACTTGTCTTTCTCCGCCTAGCTTATTTCACTGAGCATAATACCCTCTAGCTCCATCCATGTTGTTGCAAATGGTAGGATTTGTTTTTTTCTTATGGCTGAATAATACTCCATTTTGTATATGTACCACATCTTCTTTATCCATTCATCTACTGATGGACACTTAGGTTGCTTCCATTTCTTTATTGTAAATAGTGCAGCGATAAACATAGGGGTGCATATGTGTTTTTGAATCTGGGCTCCTGCATTCTTAGGGTAAATTCCTTCTAGGAGTGGAATTCCTGGGTCAAATGGTATTTCTATTTTGAGTTTTTTGAGGAACCTCCATACTGCTTTCCACAATGGTTGAACTAGTTTACATTCTGACCACCAGTGTAGGAGGGTTCCCCTTTCTCTACATCCTCACCAGCGTTTGTTGTTCCTATTGTTTTCTATGTTGGCTGTCCTAACTGGCATGAGGTGGTATCTCATTGTGGTTTTAATTTGCATTTCCCTGATAATTAGCGATGTGGAGCATCTTTTCATGTGCCTGTTGGCCATCTGAATTTCTTCTTTGGAGAATTGTCTGTTTATATCCCCCACCCATTTTTTAATAGGGTATTTGCTTTTTGGGCACTGAGGTGTGTGAGTTCTTTATATATTTTGGATGTTAACACCTTGTCGGATATGTCATTTACAAATATATTCTCCTATACTGTAGGATGCCTTTTTGTTCTGCTGATAGTGTCCTTTGCTGCACAGAAGCTTTTTAGCATGATGTAGTCCCACTTGTTCATTTTTTATTTTGTTTCCCTTGCCCGAGGAGATGTGTTCAGGAAAAAGTTGCTCATGTTTATATTCAACAGATTTTTGTCTATGTTTCTTCTAAGGATTTTATGGTTTCATGACTTACATTCAGGTCTTTGATCCATTTTGAGTTTACTTTTGTCTATGGGTTTAGACAATAATCCAGTTTAATTCTCTTGCATATAGCTGTCCAGTTTTTCCAACACCAGCTGTTGAAGAGGCTGTCATTTCCCCACTGTATATTCATGGCTACTTTATCGTATATTAATTGACCATATATACTTGCATTTATATGTAGGCTCTCTAGACTCTTCCAGTGGTCTATGGGTCTGTTCTTGTGCCAGTACCAAATTGTCTTGATTACTGTGGCTTTGTAGTAGAGCTTGAAGTCAAGGAGCGTTATTCCCCCTGCTTTATTCTTCCTTCTCAAGATTGCTTTGGCTATTGGGAGTCTTTTGTGGTTCCATATGGATTTTAGAACTATTTGCCCTAGTTCATTGAAGAATACTGTTGGTATTTTGATAAGGATTGCATTGAATCTGTAGATTGCTTTAGGCAGGATGGCCATTTTGATAATATTAATTCTTCCTATCCATGAGCACAGGATGTGTTTCCATTTATTGGTATCTTCTTTAATTTCTCTCCTGAGTGTCTTGTGGTTTTCAGGGTAGATGTCTTTCACTTCCTTGGTTAGGTTTATTCCTAGGTATTTTATTCTTTTTGATGCAATTGTGAATGGAATTGTTTTCCTGATTTCTCTTTCTGCTAGCTCATCATTAGTGTATAGGAATCCAACAAAATTTCTGTGTATTAATTTTGTATCCTGCAACTGTGCTGAATTCAGATATTAGATCTAGTAGTTTTAGAGTGGATTCTTTAGGGTTTTTATATACAATATCTTGTCATCTGCAAACAGGGACAGTTTAACTTCTTCCTTGCCAATCAGGATGCTTTTTATTTCTTTGTGTTGTCTGATTGCCATGGCTAGGACCTGCAGAACTATGTTGAATAAAAGTGGGGAGGGTGGGCATCCTTGTCTTGTTCCCAATCTTAAAGAAAAAGATTTTAGATTCTCACTGTTAAGTATAATGTTGGCTGTTGGTTTGTCATATATGGCCTTTATTATGTTGAGGTACTTGCCCTCTCTACCGATTTTGTTGAGATTTTTTATCATGAATGGATGTTGAATTTTGTCAAATGCTTTTTCAGCATCTATAGAGATGTGGTTTTTGTCCTTCTTTTTGTTGATGTGGTGGATGATGTTGAATTTTCAAATGTTGTACTATCGTTCCATCCCTGGGATGAATCCTACTTGATCATGGTTGATGATCTTTTTGATGTATTTTTGAATTTGGTTTGCTAATATTTTGTTGAGTATTTTTGCATCTATGTTAATCAGGGATATTGGTCTGTAATTTTCCTTTTTGTGTGTCTTTGCCTGGTTTTGGTCTTAGAGTGATATTGGCCTCATAGAATGAGTTTGGGAGTATTCCTTTCTCTTCTACTTTTTGGAAAACTTTAAGGAGGATGGGTATTAGGTCTTCACTAAATGTTTGATAAAATTCAGCAGTGAAACCATCGGTTCAGGGGTTTTGTTCTTAGGTAGTTTTTTGATTACCAATTCAATTTCCTTTTTGGTAATTGGTCTATTCAGACTTTTTGTTTCTTCCTGGGTCAGCCTTGGAAGGTTGTATTTTTCTAGAAAGTTGTCCATTTCTTCTAGGTTATCCGGTTTGTTAGCATATAATTTTTCATAGTATTCTCTCATAATTCTTTGTATTTCTGTGGTGTCCACGGTGATTTTCCCTTTCTCATTTCTGATTCTGTTTATGTGTGTAGACTGTCTTCTTTTCTTGATAAGTCTGGCTAGCGGTTTATCTATTTTGTTTACTTTCTCAAAGAACCAGCTTCTGCTTTCATTGATTCTTTCTATTGTTCTATTCTTCTCGATTTTATTTATTTATGCTCTAAACTTTATGATGTCCCTCCTTCTATTGACTTTGGGCCTCATTTTTCTTTCTTTTCTAGTTTCATTAATAGTGAATTTAGACTGTTCATATGGGATTGTTCTTCTTTCCTGAGGTAGGCAAGTATTCCAATATAGTTCCCTCTTAGCATGGCCTTCGCTGCGTCCCACAGATTTTGTGGTGTTGAATTATTGTTGTCATTTGTCTCCATATATTGCTTGATCTCTGTTTTTATTTGGTCCTTGATCCATTATTTAGGTGCATGTTATTAAGCCTCCATGTGTTTGTGGGCTTTTTCATTTTCATAGTGTAATTTATTTCTAGTTTCATAACTTTGTGATCTGAGAAGCTGGTTGGTACAATTTCAGTCTTTTTGTATTTACTGAGGCTCTTCTTGTGGCCTAGTATATGATCTATTCTTGAAAATGTTCCACGTGCACTTGAGAAGAATGTGTATCCTGTTGCTTTAGGATGGAGTGTTCTGTAGATGTCCGTTAGGACCATCTGTTATAATATGTTTTTCAGTGTGTCTGTCTCTACTTATTTTCTGTCTGGTTGATCTGTCCTTTGGAGTGAATGGTGTGTTGAAGTCTCCCAAAATGAATGCATTGCATTCTATTTCCCCTTTTAATTCTGTTAGTATTTGTTTCACATATGTAGGTGATCCTGTGTTGGGTGCATAGATATTTATAATAGTTATATCCTCTTGTTGGACTGACCCCTTTATCACTATGTAATGTCCTTCTTTTTCTCTTGTGACTTTCTTTGTTTTGAAGTCTATTTTGTCTGATAAAAGTACTGCAACTCCTGCTTTTTACTCACTATTAGTTGCATGAAATATCTTTTTCCATCCCTTTACTTTCAGTCTGTGTATGTCTTTGGGTTTGAAGTGAGTTTCTTGTAGGCTGCCTATAGGCAGGTCTTGTTTTTTTATCCATTCAGTGACTCTATGTCTTTTGATTGGTACCTTCAAACTATTTACATTTAGGGTGATTATCGATAGGTATGTACTTATTGTCCTTGCACGCTTTAGATATGTGGTTACCAAAGGTTCAAGGGTAATTCCCTTACTATCTAACAACTCATTTAGTATGCTATTACAAACACAACCTAAAGGTTCTTTTTTTTCCTCCTTTTTCTTCCTCCTCCATTCTTTATATATTAGGTATCATATTCTGTACTATTTGTCTATCCCTTGATTGACTTTGGGGGTAGTTGATTTGATTTTGCATGTGCTTATTAATTAATTGTTCTACTTTGCTGTGGTTTTATTTCCCCTGGTGACAGCTATTAAACCTTAGGACACTTCCATCTATAGCAGTCCCTCCAAAATGCACTGAGAGGTGGTCTGTGGTAGGTAAATTCTCTCAGCTTTTGCTTATCTGAAAATTGTTTAATCCCTCCTTCAGATTTAAATGATAATCTTGCTGAGTAATGTATTTTTGGTTGGAGGCCCTTCTTTTTCATTTCATTAAATATATCATGCCACTCCCTTCTGGCCTGTAAGGTTTCTGTTTAGAAGTCTGATGGGCTTTCCTTTGTATGTGATCTTTTTTCTCTCTCTAGCTGCTTTTAAAAGTCTGTCTTTATCCTTGATCTTTGCCATTTTAATTATTATATGTCTTGATGTTGTCTTCCTTGGGTCCCTTGTGTTGGGAGATCTGTGCACCTCCATGGCCTGAGAGTCTATCTCCTTCCCCAAATTGGGGAAGTTTTCAGCAATTACCTCATCAGTGACACTTTCTATCCCTTTTTCTCTCTCTTCTTCTTCTGGTACCCCTATAATGTGAATATTGTTCTGTTAGGATTGGTCACACAGTTCTCTCAATATTCTTTCATTCTTAGAGATCTTTTTTTTTTCTCTGTGCCTCAGTTTCTTTGTATTCCTCTTCTGTAATTTCTATTCCATTTACTGTCTCTTCTACTACATCTAATCTGCTTTTAAATCCCTCCATTGTATGTTTCATTTCAGATATGGAATTTCTTAATGATTGAGTCTCCATCTTAAATTCATTCCCGAGTTCTTGAATATGTTTCTGTACCTCCACAGCATATTTATGATTTTTATTTTGAACTCTCTTTCAGGAAGATTGGTGAGTTCAGTTTCATTTGGCCCTTTTTCTGGGGTTTGTGAGATTTTGGTCTGGACCAGGTTCCTTTGACTTTTCATATTTCTATGTGGTGCCCTCTAGTGCCCAGAAGCTCTAGTCTCTGGAGCTGCTCAGCCCCTGGAGTGAGGTTGGGAGTTGTAGGGGAGTGGCACTGGTGCCTGGGGGGACAAAAGAGCTGTTTCCTGATTCCTGGCTGCAGTGCCTATCTCCAGTATCAGAGCCAATGGGCTAAGCACACTGGTGTAAGCCTCTGTGCTTGGCATGTCTAGCTGTTGTAGTGGGGGCCTCCCTCTGGCTGGCCTGACACCAGCACAGTGACTGCCAGTTTGTGAGCAGGTGCCGGCTGGCCACAAGAAAGATGCAGCAGGCTGTGTGTCACAGTGGGGGGCCTTGGAGCTGAGTGGCCAGCCAGGGAGAAGGAGCGCCTGAAGCTCCTCAAAGTTCCCAACCGGCTGGGCAGAGTGCACCCAGACAACCTTGTCCACCTATCCCTTCTCTGGCGTAGCAAGCTCTGTACAAATCCTGCCCCTTCAGCAGCCCTCTTGCTGCTAGGAAGCCTCTCAGACTGCCTGCCTTTCCCTTGTCCCAGAGTGGCCAGATGTGGATCCTCGTCCTCCACAAACATCCAGAATCTCAAGTCTCTCAAGCACTCCACCTGTCCCAGTTCCCCAACCCCACCAACCTCCAGAGCACCACACAATGTAGGTTTGTGCTCCAAAGCATATCTCCACGGCTGGGTGTTCAGCAGTCTTTGGCTCCCACCCCCTACCCACTCTGTTTCTCTTCCTCCCACCAAGGAGCTGGGGTGGGGGAAGGGCTTGAGTCTCGGCAGATCAATGCTTTGGTACATTAGCCTGTTTCATGAGGTCTGCTCTGTTCTCCAGGTGTATGCAGTCTGGTGCAGCCTTCTTTCCTGTTGCTGTTTTAGGATTAGTTGTATTAACTATATTTTTGTACTATATGTGGTTTTGGGAGGAGTTCTCCCTCTCACCTCTTACACCGCCATCTTGAATTGATCCTTTTGTAAAGTGTTTTCTTCTTGCAGTTTCTAATCATTTCTCACATTTTCTTTGTGGGAAAAATCATATAATTTCTTCATGCTATTACTAGAATCTTTCAGTTGTTCTTTATTCTCTTTTGTAACAATACGTTCTATTTGCCTTAATAGTTTCTTGGAAACCATTTTCAGTGTTTTTAAGGGGATTGATGATGGCTTTCCAAGTTTAATGCACAGTATCATCCTAAGATTTTATTTTTTACATCTTTTGAATTAATTCCATTGGTTATCAAATCTTGTTTTGTGGTTTTTTTTCCTGGAGTAACTATCTAGTGAATATTTCAGAAAGAGCAATGGAAGGTAAATATCCTGATTCTGTTTATGTCTGAAAACACTTTATTGCCCTTCACACTGACGCACTGCACATAAACTTTGTATTAATTTGTGACTGTACCATATGACTAAACTTGGCCTAAAACAACACAAATGAGTTATCTTATAGTTCTATAAGTCAGGAATCCATACCAGTCTCCTTGGACTAATATCAAGATGTCAGCAGGGCTGAATTACTTTCTGAAGGCTCCCCAGGAGAATCTGTTTTCTGCTTATTAGTCCGATTTTTGGCAGAATTCAGTCCCTTGTGCTTATAAGACCAAGGTCCCTGTTTTCTTGTTGGTTGTTAATGGGGGGTTGTTCCTGGTTTCCAGAAACCACTGCGTTTCTGGATGTTGGCACCCTCCTCCATCTTCAAACCCAGCAATAGTGGCTAGATGCTCATGTCACATCTCTCCGGACCCTCCCCTCTTGTCCCATCTCTCTCTGACCCAGCAGAAAAGGTTCTCCTACAAAAATATGGAACCCACATGGATATTCCAAGACAAGCTCCCCATCCCAAGGTCCATAAGCTTAATCACATCTGCAAAATCCCTTTTGCCATATAAGGTAACACATTCATATTCACAGGCTTTGGGGATTTAGTTATGAACATCTTTAAGGGTCACTACTCTGTTTAGGTTCAAAGGTATTTTCCGTCAGAAATTTAGAGGCACTGTTCTTTTTTCTTCCATCCTCAAGTACTATTGATAAGGAATTTTATGTCAAATTCATGTTTATTCCTCTGTCTTTAATTTCTTCTCTCTCAGAAGGGCTTAGGAGGTTATCTTGATCCTTTATTCTGACATCCCATATGTCTAATTGTTGTCTTTTTTCAATTCCTTCTTTGGCACTCAGGAGGCCACAGCAATATGACTTCTCATGTCTTTCTTTAGGTCAGGAAATTTTTTTTCTAGAATATTTTTAGAACTTCCTTCTACTTTTCATGTGCACCATTAGGTCCCTGCCTAAGGTTTAGTGAACACTTGTGTCCGTGAGAGAGATTTAGGCTGGGCATTTAGATTTGGCTGTCAGGAGCATAAGAAAACTGCACATCCATACAAATTACTAAGAGAAGAAGCCAGAGGGAGAAACCAAGAAGATGGCTATGTTTATGGTGAATCAGAGGAAAAGGAAGGAAGGGCCAGTTACCTGTGGAATGGAAACATTAAGCATCAAATTGCTTCTGGTTAAATTCTACCCCCTAAAATCCCCAAATCTCCCCCTGAATTATAGAATTCTACTTCATTTTCAAGAATTATGTACGTTTTCCTGGTCTACTCAAAAGATGTTTTTCTAATGCTGCATAATTTGAAACTCTGTGGTGAACTATAAAATGCTATACAGATTTAGACTGTGTTAATGTGATTGCTGCTATCTCAGAATGCTTTCATTCCTTCAACACCTACCAGCATTTGTTTTCTTTAACTTTATTGAATAATTGAAAGATATAATTGTACTTATTTAAAGTATACAACTTGATGATTTAATATACATATACATAGTGGAATGATTACCAAGATCAAGATAATTACATCCATTACTCACATAGTTAACTCTGTGTGTGTGTTAAGAATGCTTAACATCTACTCTCAGGAACTTTCAAACTTACAATAATAAGATGTTATTAAGTATAGTAACCACGCTGTGCATTAGATCCTCAGAACCAACATTTCTTATGAAATTCAAAGTAAGCCTCAATTTTTCCAGGTCTTTTTTTCCTTCAACTTCCTCTCATCTTAGTTTTTCTATTAGGTTATATCTTAATATTTTCAGTATACTGTGTGAATAAGATTGATATTGAGGTCACAGGATGGGGATATTTGAAACTGAAATTCCAGCTCCAAAAAGAGAGGGAAATATTTGGGATAATCATTTTCTGTTTGAAAACATTGAAGGAGAAAAGATTATAATTAAAAATATCCTTCCTTTAGATGCCATCTAAGCATGGATAATCATAGACGCTCTGCATGGCTGAAACATAATGAGCTTTTCAGTCCTCTCCCTACAGAACAGTGCTGGGCAGTTTCTACCATTTCAACTTATGATTATTTTTGCAGTCCTGGTCCCAAATAAATACTTTCACCCAGAGTCAGTCTTCTTGTTCTGGTGATTACAATAGCAAGGTAGAGAAAATAAATAGAGTCTGCTGTACAAACTAACATTGTAATGAAGATCTAAATTTGCTCGTTATCCCTTGAAACAGCAGTTAGGAGGTACAGAGAGGACAGGATATTGCTGTTCTTTTGCGTACTCTGCAAGGAGAAGGAAGCCATTTGAATAAAATATCTGACAAATAAACTGTTGGGAATTTGTCAGAAGTGTGCTCGTGGTCTCTGCAGGAAGTCTGTGAGGAGAGTTGAAGGCCTGTAATGATGAGGAAGCCTTTGCCCCAGTGTGTGATGCACTCCGTACACGAGGAGATCTCTTCTACCTCTAAGTCAGCATCTGCGCTCACCCCACAGGGGTCACTCCTGCCCCACAGACTCATCAGTGGACTCGAAAGCAAAAGATTTCTCTAAGGGTTTTTTTTAAGTTTTGGTGAATATTGCTTTATGTTTCACATTTACTTTACACCCAGATTTGGTGACCTAGATAACCTATGACATTCATTCCTCAGATAAGTCACTTCATAATCCAATAGAATATATATGTTAAAAGTTTACTTCATTGTGATTTTCTTCATAGTTAAAATTTTAAAGATTTGGTTAAAACCTTTTTAAGGCATCATTTAAATTGACTTAAAATGACCTTATGGTCTTAAAGTCACAAGTTGAAATATTTACACAGTGAATCAGTTTGTAAAAAATTGCTTCTGATAAAAAAAATGGGGAATGAGTAGTTACAACATACTGTAGGATAAAATAAAAGTACCTTCTATCAATCTGAAGTGGGAAGTGAATTCTGAGTTTGGAATTCCTTCCTGAAGAGTAGTCATTCTATTTTCCTGACATTTGAAACTAAAGAGTTTTTGCAAAAAAAGGGAGAAAAACCCAATTTGTAGTTTCTTAATATAAAAAACAAAGTTACAGACTAATATCTATATGGAAAGGATAGTGGGAACTATCTTGGCAGTAGAAAAGCATATAAATGAGGGCCTTCAATGACAGACATCCTGTCTTTGTGATTTTTAAATATATATATATTTTTTTCTATTCAGTTAGAAACTCTTTTTGCTTGTAAACCAGCCTTTAGGGAGAGCTCAAGTCTCCTGTTCTCACTCCTGGATGGAAAGGTCTTGTTGGAAGACTTCTGTGAACTCAGTTGTAGGCTCATGGTGTTTGTTCATGTTCTCTGAGATTTTATTGCTCTCTCTTAAGAGAAAAGACTCTATCTTGCTAAAGAACAATTATTGGAATCAAATTTATAGCCTTACTTTTCCTACCATCCCAAACTCAGACTCTTCTCTCTGGGTTCATCCAACTCCAGTAGGGTATCATGACTTCCTATACTTTATGTCACCTGCAGAGTAGCTTTCTGAGCTTGGACCCTCAGGGGCCTGTTGGAAACATTCTCTCTTCTCCTGTGTTCTCTTCTCCCAGTCTTAACCTTTTCAGAGTTTTTAAATTTTCCAGGGCTTGAGAACATGTGTTATTACAATAGCTTAAGATCTTTTACAGATCATCTAATTTCCTGTAGCAATAAAACAGAAATATGTCTCACCTGCTAATGCTCCCCTGTTCCTTTCAAGCAAGTCCACTGGAGTTTATAATCATGTTACAAACATCAGCCTCATGTTGCCCTCACACTTCTGTCTTCTCCAAGGTTGTTCATTGCATTAGGCCCCTGCCTTTTTCTCTTTTTCCTTTCTCTTCTTCTCTCCTCTCCTCTTCTTTTCATTATTTCAGGTTTTGTTAGAAAGTCAAAACTGGTTTTTTAAAGCTGCTACTCTTTCTCCTAAAAATTCTCCTTTGGTTTCTCTTCAAAACCTAACTAAGGGTACTCTGCTTGACTGGATATCTTCACTAACTCTTGTGAAAACAGCCTAAATGAATTGGTAAAACATGTCTTCTATAATATATTGACAACATGACAAATTAAACCCAATAACAGGCAGAAATAAAGATGTAATTAAGATGAAAGCAAAAATCAATGAAATAGAACATAAAAAAACAACTCAAATAAATCTTTAAAGAGACAGACCAAGGGAAAAAAAGAGAGGAGATGCAAAACACCAATTCCAGGAGAAAGAAAAGATGTCATAAAGACCCTGCACATATTAAAAAGCTAATCAGGAAATATTATAAACAACTTAATGCCCATAAATATGACAACTTGGAAAAAGGAACCATCTTCTCAACATGCTTAAGCTCCCAAAGCTCACTACAGAATAAATAATCTGAATAACCATATATCTATTGAAGAAAGTAAATTCATAATTAAAATCATCCAACAAAAATCATGCAAACCCAAATGGTTTCATTGATGAATTTTACTCAACATTTAAAGTGGGCAAAAAAAAAAAAGCAGTTCTTCACAATCTCATTCAGAGAACAGAAGATGGGACACTTCTCACTCATTTTCTGAGACCAGCATTATTACCCTGTTATGAAAACTAAATAAAAATGTTACAAGAAAGTAGAATTATTAACCAATATGCCTTAGGAACATGAATACAAAAAGCCCTCAAGAAATGTTAGCAAACCAAACACAATACATAAAAATAAAAATGCTTCATAACCAGTGGGTTTCATCCTAGAGATACTAGGCTAGCCTAACATTCAAGACTCGATCTTTTTAACTGCAGATAGTACCGAACCCTCTGTATACTGTGTTTTGTCCAACAAACACCTATCCATGATAAAGTTTAGTTTATAAATTAGGCACAGTAAGAGATTAACAACTAATATCAAATAGAACAATTATAGCAATATCCTGTCAAAGGAGTTATGTGACTGATCTTTCTCTCTCTCAATATCTTATTATATGCACCCTTGTTGTATTCACCCTTCTTGTGAAGATGTGAAATAATAAAATGCCTAGTGATGAGATGAAGTGAGGTGAGTGACGTAGGCATCGCGACATAGCCTTTAACAATGTGTCAGAGGGAGAGTCATTTGTTTCTGGACTAAAGTTGACCTCAAGTAACTAAAACCTCGGAAAGCAAAATGCCTGGCAGGGTGGGTGGGGAGGGACTA
>JAVSCE010018844.1:0-10012 GCA_032199065.1 Smutsia gigantea
ACTCCTGTTCCACACTTTTTTTTATCTCTGTCAGTGTTAGAATTTGGCAGGTTCACCCTCTTTCCTGGAGATGGGCCACTAATCCCTTAGGGATATTTCACTTGATTACTCAAAGCGTTTTTGTTACTCAAGGCAAACTACATGTTGAAAGAAAAGCACGAGCATGAAAGGTTAGAGCTGCAGTGGCTTTTGGTTTTGCCTACTTCTGCAGAGCGAAGAGCCCTGGGTTGGGAGTCAGAAGACCTGAGTCCCAGTGTTCTCTGCTACACACGAGCTGTATGGCCTTAGACAGATCACTTCCTCTCTCTCAGCCTGTTTCTTCACCTATAAAATCAGTGTTCAAAGGAGGTGATCCCTACGGTTCTTCCTAGCTCTAAAGTGGTACAATTAGTTGTTCTCAGAGACGTGGACCAATAGTTCTTTCCAACATTCTGTTTAATTTTATAAAGTGGATATGTAGGAGCATTTTCTAGTGTATCAGAGCTACTTAGATTAAGCATAAGTTTTCTGGCAAAAGCCAACTTTACAATTCTTGTAAATGTCATAAGAAGTCAAAATATTGCTTCTTGTTTTAACCTCTGCCAGCTAGGGCAGCAATTCAGCACCACAGATGCAATTCTCAACTTCTTATATGTGAATACTTGAAAGTTCACTGTCTTTTCAGCTTGCCCACAGGAAATCTTCAAAGAGAACCAAATACCACTAAAATGATGGAAGGCATTCTAAGTTTGTTTCAAAATGACATGGCACAGGTGTTGCCCACCAGTGAGTTAAGTGCCAAGAAAAGCATGTTCACTCTTAGCAGGCCACTCCCTTCCTCAGGACCTAGCCAAAGTCCGGGTGGAACTTGAGGTAGGAGGCAGAAAGCCTGCCCTCCCTACCTTCCCCAGCCTTCTTACATCTGCTGCCCCAGAAGGGCCTGTGGGAGAAGATGGGGGAGCAGGAAGGGTGGTTTGGAGAAGGTGAGACAGACAGAATGCTACCAAGATCCCAAGTACCCTTGCAGCTCCCTTCTCTGTTGGTACTACTCCACTTACTACTCAGATACTTGGCCGAGTTCCACACACAAGAAATCCACTCCATGACTAGAGTTTAGCAATGCAGTCAAACATCCAGAGAAAAGCTGGGCATGGTTTTGTGGTAAGGGAGTCTGAAGGAGAAGAGGATCCAAGAGGGTTTAGAAACTTCAAGATGTGCACCTCTGATTTATAGTCACAGGATATTGACCTAGACAAAGAGGGGGACTTATGGGGAGAGGTGAGGAAGACACACAGGGAGTTCCAGTATGGCTCTAATTTAAAAGCTGTGAGGCAAAACAATGGCTTCCTTGATCTGTAAATTACCTTTGCTAACTGGTATTTTTTGCTGGCTTGTTTGTTTCCTTTTGCTGTTTAATTCTTGGTGCTACTTCTGTTCACAGCACTTGTAAGGTGTTATTCTCAAAGAATTTTTTCAGTGAAGGTGGGTAAAATCCCTTGGGCAATAGATAAGGCCCATTTTGTTTTGAAGGGTTTGGGGCCAGCTGATCCTATAAGGCCACACAGAGGAGAGAGTGGCTGGATTGGAAATAGAGCCTAAAGTCAAGATTCATTTGAAATAAAGAAAGGAAGGATTGTGGCTATAGACGGGGGCTCTACAGTTACATGTATACGTCATCCCTTTAATGCTCATTCTTAATTGTGGCTATCCATTCTCCATGAAAAGTTTTAAATGTCTTTTATTTTAGGTTCTCAGTACTTTGAATCCTTTTCTAGGTGTATTTGCTGCCTCTGCTGTATCTTTCTATTTCAGTATTTTAGATGTTTTGGTCTGCAATATTTAGATGATAATGGTCTGCAATATTTTCCATTAATTTGGTCAGACTGTCTTGTCTAGGACATTTGTAGTATAACTATACATCACAGGAGGTCTTATGTGCATGTAAAATAGAGAACACTATTTCACAAGTTCAAAATTACTAGATTATTTCTGTTCCCCTTCTGGAGTAGAAATATTTCCTACTTGGCAAATGGCCCTTCAAAATCCTAAAATTGCACCTAGGAAAAAAAAATGACTGTCACTATGGTACCATGGGGCTTCCTGTCCCTTCCCTTTCATTGTCTTACTGTCCAATTCATTCCATTGATTTTTCCAGACAGCTCATTGCCTCATCAGCCAGACACTGGAATTATAAGGGGACTTCATCAAGACCTTATGTGGTTTGAAAACTGTTCAACTTCCACAGTTTGGGCCGTGGGTATGCTAGAAACCATGTGTAAATGACATTTGACTGCACATTGGTCTTCTCAGGGCTTCTACAATTTTTGATTCGATTTCTGCTCACCACGGGACACAGTGTACCTTCTCTTCTCTGCGAGCTCTTGTTCATTTGTCAGGATCGCTAAATGAAGGCAGCTCATGTACAGCTGTGGAATGTCAGTCATCCTAAACTGGCATAAATGGACCTTTAAATGCCCTTTACTGATTGTTTCTATATTAAAATGCAAATGCACATGAGACTTTATGAGCAGCCTGTGAATAATCTTGCTCCCATTTTTTCAGATGAATTGATTTGACAATGTCATAGATGATGCATGAGGCAAAATAGTTTCTTAAGCCCATTACAACTTGTTTGCATGGAAAGGAATAAGAGCCACAGGGAAGAAATGAATATTATGTGATGTTTTAGGCAGGAGCCATTTTGTAACTCACAAACACCTTTTAGATGATAGCTTACCTTCTGAACTGATGCAGGGGAAAGTGGTCACTGTGATATTCTTTTACTCAAATAACCTTGCTTGACTAATTAATGAGAAAAAATTGATTTCTGGTTATATAGGAAACAGGTTTTCTGAAATTTGTAAGAGCGAATAAACTAAGAGAGCCTCAAAAATTAGTTATACATGCAGGTATCTTTTTTGAGAAAACTAAACAGGATGGGTGGCTAGGAGCTTTTTGATGAAGATTCTCTGAAAACCATGTAATACAATGCTATACCACTGAAGAGCCATTTAATTATTACTCACTGATCATAAAAATCTCATGGTAAGCCAACCACCAGGAAAGTTCCATTAACCTCATTTATTCCTTTCGGTATGAGCACCTTCAGTGTCTCTTTTACAATGCTAGTAAAATATTTATAAATAAAATAATACTCTTGAGGTTGATTTTAAATTCAGTGCACATGAGCTGTGGTTTACTGTGAGTACCCGAGCACTGCATTTCTAATCTGAGTCCACAGTGGAGGCAGAATAACTAGGAGAGTCCTCTTCCTCAACCTTCTGTCTTACAGCAATCTCAAGCAGCAGATCTCTGGTTTCACCTTCTCATGCAGGAGGTGTGTCACCTCTTGGCAAGAGGTACTCTTGCTCACATCTTTTCATTAGCTGCAGTCATAGGCTGGTGGGCACTGGGTCATACTGAGACTGAAGGAAGCAGGTAATGGCCTTCAACAGATTTGGGGAAAGCAGGAGGGGACCTCCAACTTGGTGATTATCTAGTACTGTGGCTGAAGATTTACCATTACTTGATTGATTCACTCGATCATTACAGATGTATTTACTGAGCACCTACCATAACCCAGCCCTATTCTCAGTGCTCAGCATTACAATTAAGACAGGTAAGGTTCCTGCTCTCAGGGATCTTCCACCCTCGTGTGGGTACATACCATCCAAAGGAAGCAAGTCAGTGCAGCATGTCCAGATTGTGGTAAGTGTTATGAAAGAAATAAGCAGGGTACTAGGTGGGGAGTGGGGAGTGTGTAGCCTTTGGAGTAAACTCAGTGTGGGCAAATTTTATCCTCTCTGCGTGTACATGATTTGGGGGCACATCATTATGATGACTGATGAGCCAGGTCTCATAAATATAGTAGATCACATTGATTGAGATTGATAATGGTTTTGGTCCCCAATGAGGGTTATATGTAATTAATGTAATACTTTTTGAGTGCCAGTAAAAATACATACTGTGCAGAGTAGTGATAAGCACTTCTATGTTTTTAAATGCTGTGGAAGGACTCAAGCAATAGGTGTTGTCCTTCGGTGATCATAGGCATCTTTAGCTACCAACAGTACTGTCTGTTTCCTGGCCTCTAATTCTGCTCAATCCTTGTCATCATTGGCAAATGTACTTCAACTATTATGTTGGTAAACATTCTCATAGGATTGGGAGTGGGATATTAAAAAAAACATTGAGAGAGATTCCAAACTATGTAATACAGCTGTACTACATGAAGTTTGATGACATCTGATGTTAGTCCTTCCATTTTATTAGACCAAACAAGGTGAAATTTCATTTATGCTCTTTTGTATCAAATAAATCTGTAGAATGCTAGTATATCATTTTGATGAGATACAAGCAATTTGAGTGTAGGAAAAGAGAAAATGTTTGTAACTAACAATACCAAGATAGAGCTGAAGGGACAAGGGAAGACATGACAGGAGAACTGCAGACCCTGTGCTACCTTCTGTCGTTTCTACAACTTCCCTGTAGCAGTTCTGTATGTTCTAGAAATGTTGTGTTCTCAGAAAGCAGAGCTAATAAAGAGAGCTTTGTAAAATGGGAGGAAGCCAATGATTGCCATTTAATTGCATCTTTAGTGTGATTTTAGCCCCCTGCTTTGAGAAGCATTGATCTACTCAATGCTGTTTGCTTGAACAACTGCTCTGCCAGACGCTGCGCCAGGCACTGGGGTTACAGAGGTGAATCAGAGAGAGATGCTGCCTTTATGGAACTCACGTTGAACTGGGAAGACAGAAATAAATGTCGTGATGGGCTATGGTGCATGCTAATATAAAGGCACACAGACGGCACCTCAAAGGGTCTGCACTAAGTCGAGGTTGTGGGGTCAGAAGATACTGAAACTCTTCTAGGAGTTGCTATAGCAAGTGATGGGGCAGGTTAGCTCATTTTCTTTGCCCCAAATAAATCTCTTTGCAGCCTTGGCATGATTCATATACATACATATTAAATCTATTTGCTAGTTTGTAAATGCAGGTTGAAGGGTGAGATCTAGCATCAAAATTAAGTAGGTTTTATTGGAAATATTCTAGAGCGTCTCTTTGAATGTAGAACTGGCCTACGTCAGAATAAATTTCAGCTGACCTGTTGTGAACAGCCAGCCTTGATTTTATTTTCTTCTATTTGCAACACCAGCTCTATCTTGAGCAGCCGAACCAAGAGCACAGATTCATTGCCTGTTTACACAAAACATTTAATAGGCACTGAGTGGAGGATTAAGATAGCCCTGTCTTCTGGGAGTTTATAATCTAAAACAGACAACAAACTGGAAAGAATATCCATCACACCTGATACGCTTATTTCCCTTCTCATATAAATTCAAAGAAAACAGAAAGTGGCATGTCACATTCTACAGGATTTGTAAAACCTCTGGAGGGTATTCTCTCTCTTTTTGTTACTTTTCCAGATGAAAGCTTTTTGAATATATTATATAACGGATTATGGTGTTATTTTTTAAATTGGGATGAAAAAGCAAGCAATATTCTTTTTTTTATAAATACTATCAACAAGTCACATTGGAAAGTATGGATCAAATTAAAAATGGATTCTTGATTTGCCATGGGGAAATAAGTGCAGTGCTTCAAATACTCTGAGGTTAGGGTCAATTTGAGGGTAGCAGAGGTATCATAAAAATTAATTTAAGAAACCAGCCTTGAGATATTTCCTAGTTGTAATCATCCCACAAGTGAAAGCAACATCTGTGCAATAATAAAAATGCTTAATTGGACCTTTTTAGCTGAAGGAGATATTACCAAAACATGACCAAAGATTGGAGCTGAGGCAATGCAGTAAAGTAATGGGGGCCAGCTAAGTATTATGTTACAGGGATGTGGTCATTTTGGAGAAAATGGTGAAAAAAAGTAAGACATGTGCCAAAGCAAGATGAACTTCCCAAAGCTTATGTGTATGTGAACAAGGCAAAGACAGAAGAGCAAGATGTTCAGAGATAAGGAAAAACAAAGTAGCAAGAGGCTAAGCCACAGATGGACAGACACAATGAATTGAAAATTGGCCAACCTAGGATCACATCCTGACTCTTCTGTTAAATTCACTGTGAGACCTTGGCTAAGTCACTTCTCTCTGGGCCTTGGTTTCTCCATCTGTAAAATGAGAGGGTGTGCTAGGAGCTGTCTCTATAGAACTTACCAGCTCTCTAGTTCTATTCTTGGGTGCTAGGTAAATGAAAAGACAGGCAGGTGTGTAGGTAGGAAATACACACAGGCTAGTATGCAAACAGACAGACTGGCTGCATACATGCATATATTAGTTTAACAAAAATAGGAGAAGACCAAAATTGTGGTGGGCCAGTGGACCGTGAATCACAAAGAGCACCAGCCAGAGTCACAAAACTGTCTCATCACATTCTTTTTTTTTTTATTAAGGTATTATTGATACACACTCTTATGAAGGTTTCACATGAAAAAACAATGTGGTTACTACATTTACCCATATTATCAAGTCCCCACTCATACCCCCAATTCAGTCACTGTCCATCAGTGTAGTAAAATGCCACAGATTCACTGTTTGCCTTCTCTGTGCTACACTGTCTTCCCAGTGATCCCCCACACCATGTGTACTAAACATAATACCCCACAATCCCTTCTCTTCTCCCATCCTCCCCACCCACCCTTCCACACCCCTCCCCTTTGGTAACCACTAGTTCCTTCTTGGAGTCTCTGAGTCTGCTACTATTTTGTTCCTTCAGTTTTGCTTCGTTGTTATACTCCACAAATGAGGGAAATCGTTTGGCACTTGTCTTTCTCCACCTGGCTTATTTCACTGAGCATAATACCCTCCAGCTCCATCCATGTTGTTGCAAATGGAAGGATTTGTTTCCTTCTTATGGCTGAATAGTATTCCAATGTGTATATGTACCACCTCTTCTTTATCCATTCATCTATTGATGGACACTTAGGTTGCTTCCGTATCTTGGCTATTGTAAAAAGTGCTGCAATAAACATAGGGGTGCATATGTCTTTTTGAATCTGAGAAGTTGTATTCTTTGGGTGAATTCCAAGGAGTGGGATTCCCGGGTCAAATGGTATTTGTATTTTTAGTTTTTTGAGGAACCTCCATATTGCTTTCCACCTGGCTGAACTAGCTTACATACCCACAAGCAGTGTAGGAGGGTTCCCCTTTCTCTGCATCCTTGCCAGCATTTGTTGTTCTTAGTCTTTTGGGTGGTGGCCATCCTTACTGGTGTGAGATGATATCTCATTGTGGTTTTAATTTGCATTTCCCTGACGATTAGTGATGTGGAGAATCTTTTCACGTGTCTGTTGGCCGTCTAAATTTCTTCTTTGGAGAAGTGTCTCTTCATATCCTCTGCCCATTTTTTTTAACTGGATTATTTGCTTTTTGGGTGTTGAGGCATGTAAGTTCTTTATATATTTTGGATGTTAACCCCTTGTCAGATATGTCATTTACAAATATGTTCTCCCATAGTGTAGGATGCCTTTTTGTTCTCTTGATGGTGTCCTTTGCCATACAGAAACTTTTTAGTTTGATGTAGTCCCATGAGTTCATTTTTGCTTTTGTTTCCCTTGCTCGAGGACATGCATTCAGGAAGAAGTCGGTCATGCTTATATTCAGGAGATTTTTGCCTATGTTGTCTTCTAAGAGTTTTATGGTTTCATGAATTACATTCAGGTCCTTGATCCATTTCGAGTTTACTTTTGTGTATGGGGTTGAGCAATAATCCAGTTTCATTCTCTTGCATGTAACTGTCCTGTTTTGCCAACACCAGCTGTTGAAGAGGCTGTCATTTCCCCATTGTATGTCCATAGCTCCTTCATCATATATTAATTGACCATATATGGTTGGGTTTATATCAGGGCTCTCTAGTCGGTTCCATTGGTCTATGGGTCTGTTCATGTGCCAGTACCAAATTGTCTTGAGTACTGTGGCTTTGTAGTAAAGCTTGAAGTTGGGGAGCATAATCCCCCAGCTTTATTCTTCCTTCTCAGGACTGCTTTGGTTCTTCAGGGTCTTTTGTGGTTCCATATGAATTTTAGAATGATTTTCTCTCGTTCGTTGAAAAGTGCTGTTGGTGTTTTGATAGGAATTGCATTGAACCTGTAGATTGCTTTAGGCAGGATGGCCATTTTTCCAATATTAATTCTTTCTATCCATGAGTACGGATGTGTTTCCATTTATTGGTATCTTCATTAATTTCTCTCATGAGTGTCTTGTAGTTTTCAGAGTATAGGTCTTTCACTTCCTTGGTTAGGTTTGCTCCTAGGTGTTTTATTCTTTTTGATGCAACTTTGAATGGAATTGTTTTCCTGATTTCTCTGTCTGCTAGGTCATTGTTAGTGTATA
Source organism: Smutsia gigantea (assembly GCA_032199065.1). Taxonomy (NCBI): domain Eukaryota; kingdom Metazoa; phylum Chordata; class Mammalia; order Pholidota; family Manidae; genus Smutsia; species Smutsia gigantea. Next base: position 8,320 of record JAVSCE010018844.1, read on the forward strand.
GGAATGCCACAGATTTCTGCATATTAATTTTGTATCCCGCAACTTTGCTGAATTCAGATATTATATCTAGTAGTTTTGGAGTAGATTCTTTAGGTTTTTTTATGTACAATATCATGTCATCTGCAAACAGGGACAGTTTAACTTCTTCCCTGCCAGTGTGGATGCCTTTTATTTCTTTATAGTGTCTGATTGCCATGGCTAGGACCTCCAGTACTATGTTGAATAGAAGTGGGGAGAGTGGGCATCCTTGTCTTGTTCCCAATCTTAAAGGAAAAGCTTTCAGCTTCTCGCTGTTAAGTATAATGTTGGCTGTGGGTTTGTCATATATGGCCTTTATTATGTTGAGGTACTTGTCCTCTATACCCATGTATTGAGTTTTTCTCATGAATGGATGTTGAATTTAGTCAAATGCTTTTTCAGTATCTATGGAGATGATCATGTGGTTTTTGTCCTCCTTTTTGTTGATGTGGTGGATGATGTTGATGGATTTTCGAATGTTGAACCATCCTTGCATCCCCGGAATAAATCCCACTTTATCATGGTGTATGATCCTCTTGATGTATTTTTGAATTCAGTTTGCTAATATTTTGTTGAGTATTTTTGCGTCTATGTTCATCAGGGATATTGGTCTGTAGTTTTCTTTTTTTGTGGTGTCTTTGCCCGGTTTTGGTATTAGAGTGATGCTGGCCTCATAGAATGAGTTTGGAAGTATTCCCTCTTCTTCTACTCCTTGGAAAACTTTAAGGAAGATGGGTATTAGGTCTTCACTAAATGTTTGATAAAATTCAGCGGTGAAGCCATCTGGACCAGGCTTTTTGTTCTTAGGTAGGTTTTTGATTACCAGTTCAATTTTGTTGCTGGTAATTGGTCTGTTGAGATTTTCTGTTTCTTTCTGGGTCAGCCTTGGAAGGTTGTATTTTTATAGGAAGTTGTCCATTTCTTCTAGGTTATCCAGTTTGTTAGCATATACTTTTTTCATAGTATTCTCTAATAGTTCTTTGTATTTTTGTGCTGTCCGTAGTGATTTTTCCTTTCTCATTTCTGATTCTGTTTATGTGAATAGACTCTCTTTTTTTCCTGATAAGTCTGGCTAGGGGTTTATCCATTTTGTTTATTTTCTCAAAGAACCAGCTCTTGCTTTCGTTGATCCTTTCTATTGTTGTATTCTTGATTTTATTTATTTCTGCTCTAATCTTTATTATGTCCCTCCTTCTACTGACTTTGGGTCTCATTTGTTCTTCTTTTTCCAGTTTTGTTAATTGTGAGTTTAGACTGCTCATATGGGAATGTTCTTTCGTGAGGTAGGCCTGTATTGCAGTATAGTTTCCTCTTAGCACAGCCTTCACTGTGTCCCACAGATTTTGCAGTGTTGAATTATTGTTGTCATTTGTCTCCATATATTGCTTGATCTCTGTTTTTATTTGGTCATTGATCCATTGATTATTTAGGAGCATGTTATTAAGCCTCCATGTGTTTGTCATCACATTCTTTTTTCTACTGAAACATAGATTAGTTTCAGGTGTACAACATAATGATTCAACATTGATATATATTACAAAATGCTCACCATAAGTCTAGTTACCATCTGTCACCATAGAGTTATGACAATATTATTGAGTATATTCCCTATGCTGTCCTTTCCATCCCCATGACTTATTTATTTTATAACTGGAAGTTTGTACCTCTTAATGCC